>OX451353.1:2522765-2952565 GCA_949629185.1 Apamea crenata | reverse complement strand
TTAGAGGGAGTGGGCCGTGATCCATCATGCGGGCTCAGTACGGACTGATAGATGTCACCTGTCTTTGAACTTAGTTTGGTTCTAAGTAGTGTCCGACCGAAAGTTCGGTTTCGGTTTCGGTTTCGGCCGAGTTTCGGCCAAAAATCAAGTTTCGGTGGCAGTTTCGGTTTCGGCCATAATTGCCGAAACTTTTGCCGAAACCGAAACAGTAACAATAAGTGATTTGATTTATTGATAACTGATAAATATTTTGCTATGAGAGCTTAATTTGAAAAAATAATAAAAATATTACCTACTAATATTTTTTTATATTATCTATATCTATATAAAATTCAAAGTCCTGACTGACTGACTGAGACATCAACGCACAGCCTAAACCGCTGGTCCTAGAGACATGAAAATTGGAGGGAAGAGTAGGTATCCACTAAGAAAGGGTTTTTCGAAATCCCACCCCTAGGAGGGTGAAATGGGGGGATTTTGTTTGTATGAAAAATCTTATTCCTTGAGTTAATAAACTTGAAACTTGGCACGAATACGTATCTAAGTAAATTATGAAGTTGGGCATTTTTTGCTTTTATAAACTACCCCTAAAAGGGGATTGGGGGGTTTCAAAGTTTGTATGGAAGAATTTTAGCGCGCGGTCCGTTTTAATCGAAACTCAGTATTTATACCTAAAATTTAAAGGAAAGAATAATGTTTATCAGGGTTTTTCGAAAATCTACCCCTGACGGCCTGAAAAGGGGTAGTCAATTTTACAGGGGAGGATTTTACAGCGTGGCTTGATTAACTCGAAAATTGGTATAAATAATCTTTGAATCAAGTTATGAACACAAATCCCAAATGATTTTTCAAAATTCCACCCCTGAAAAGGTGAAAAGTAAAAAATAATCTTGAAAATTGGCATGAATACTCGTCTAAGTAAGCAATAAAGTTTATCATTATTAGTTTTTCAAAACTACCCCTCAAAGGGGGATATAGGGGTGTTGAAGTTTGTGTGGAAGAAATTGAATGCGCGGTCCAATTAACTCGAAACTCAGTATTGATACTTTCGACAGAAAATAATTAATAATAAGTATGTAAAGTGGTCGAAAATTGACCCCTGACGGGGCAAAAAGCGGTAATTCGGTTTTTAGGGGAGGATTTGAACTTGAAACTGTATGTTACATTTTCACGCCTAAGCCACTGAACTTCTGATTTGGCAAAGCGATAGATGGCATCCTGGGGAAGCACATACTTTTTATCCTGGTAGCACGTTCCCGTGGGATTCCGACATTCACGCGGGCGAAGCCGCGGGCAGAAGCTAGTATTAAATAAATGATTACAACAAAATTAATATACCTACTGTGTTTCCATTTCATGTCCTAATTAATGCAGAATGGGTAAAATGCACCAAATTTCAGTATTTTAAGGAATTTAATACTTAACCACGTGAGTTTCGGTTTCGGTTTCGGTTTCGGCCGAAACTGAAGCCACGGCCGAATATTCGGTTTCGGTTTCGGTTTCGGCCGGAAAACCAGTTTCGGTCGGACTCTAGTTCTAAGACATACCAGTTTCTTCACGATGTTTTCCTACACCGTTTTGAGTGGCAGTGGTGATGAAATTAAATACACAACGTAGTGCCTACGTGGGTTCACACTCACGACCTTCCACGAGTCGGGGCCGATGCCACGGGGCCATGACTGCTCACTTTGAGTTGAGTCATCATCATATGCCTAGCGTTATCCCAACTATGTTGGGCTCGGCTTCCAGACTTTGATGATTTTCAAATTAATCCTTAGTTAGATGGATACTGATTCCTAGTCTGTTTGGTACGTGTCGTCGGTTTGACGAAGCAGAGAGGTAGCTTTGTAAAACGAAAATAAGACAAAGTACTATTTATCACGAGACCATGTTAACTCTTCTTTCGTGCTGTACAAAGAAGTATGTTAATAAAGTAAGACGCTCTACCAAAGATTGCGGTTGCTATTATTTAATGTAAATACTGAAAACAATTTTTGAAAAGATCAGTAATATCCCACCTACCTTTTATATTTATACAGCAATATCTAGCTCAGTGTAAAAACCATATTTTATAAAAATCCCTTTACTTATTCACCTTACAATAGAGACAAAATATGTCTTTTAATATAGAGAGTAATAATATAATAGAGAGAGGAACACCCCACACGTGTGAGGTGGCGCTACCTACCGCAATTCTCTTGGCATTACACGCTTAGAATTTATTATAAGACGTGTTAGTTCCCGAGCTATTCTCTTCAACATTTCAAGGTAATAAAGTGCGAATGGAAAGGTTGAAAAATGCATCGGTACATTGAGAAATGTGATGAGAATTCTACTGGAAAGACGATTATTACGTTTTGTGAAAATGAAGTTGAGAAAGAAGCAATCGTTGAAGAGAGGAAAGCTTAATTACTGTATGTGTCTTTATAACTGTCTGGCGGTTTTGAGTATTTTGTATATGGCCTTCGCAAATGTGCTACAGATAGCGTCGGGTAACGGGTCGTTAAGCTCCCTAAAATAGGGTTGAGCTACACGATGACTGATGCATGCATGCCGTCTGTTGGGATAGGTCAACTCAAAGCTACAATCAAGCTTTCTTCAAAAAGCCTTTCCAGAGATGGACCTGCATTGTTAGACTCACATACAATCCTAATAATTTAATGTTTGGACTTTAAAAGAGACCATGACCTCTGAGTATATTTTGGCATTTCTTCTCAGGGATCGATAAGCAATCAGGAAATGCCGGCGCCATCTAGTTTTAAAATATTGACGTAAAAAAGTGTCTTGAAAGATCTCATTTAATTTAATTTTGTGAGTGAACTTTGGTATACAACAAAGCATCCACTTCATTCGAATCATAATATCGATACGTAAGTGGCATACACCAAATAAAAAGTCAGGAAGTACACCAAAGAAAAGTCAACTCAGGATTATAAGTGGCTATTTTTTCTTCCTTTCTTTCAAAGGTACTGCGGCAGATTTCTAAACCTAATAGCTCTTATGTGATATGGATTTTAATTATCTGAAATAAATTATTCTAATCTATTCTATTCTAATACCTTACCGTTCGTCCTTACTGCAAATAAACTACTACATAACTATATAGATGGTATAAAAAGACACATCACATAGCCGTCAAGTACATACGCATTCTGTACATCAAACTACAAAACATTGCTGAAATATAATTTTTGGTGTTTGCGGTAGTGCGCAATATAACGCATGAGATATAACATTATGCTTATGGGTGCATACAACGGTACAGGGGTCGTGGGGGTATTTAAAGTTGTGTTATAACATTAAAAACTTGTTTTCGTAAAACAACGTAACTGGAAGGTCGAATTTTAACCTTCAATACATCCGTAACCAGAAGGTTCCCGAGTATGATCCAATATAATTTTTATAATTTGTAATTGAAGAGCGGGGCCTTCTAGCACAGGTATATCTTTTACTTAAAAGGAGGTCCCTATGTAAGATTTACTGTAAAAGTTGTACAAGTTTCTGCAATAAACCTTTCATTCATTTACGAGTATTTACACAAAAAAAAATACAATATGGGGAGTACAAGTGACTCTTCAATGTCTTTTTACACCAGTTAGGAATATTTCAGCTTAAAATGTTCACCAGTGCGTTATGGTACTACTACCTTATAACAGAATACTATGACAATAAAAAACTCCTAAAGTATACAAGGAAGTCAATCTCCCTCTGATCCATGGCTTATCGACCAATTATAAACAGCTAGCATCAATAAAATACGAGTAAGATCAACAAAGCAATTAGGAAAATCCGACAAGCCTCAATGGCGACGGGATTTGAGAGTTTTTGAACAATACTTAAATAGAAGGGAATGACTTTTTATGTTATTATTATGAGATATTGATTCGTATTTTATGAAGGGTTTCAATTTAAATTGTTACGCTGATTTCTTTTCACAAAAGCAAAAGCAATAACACAGGGTTTTTTGAAGGGAAAACTTCTTTAGCGGCGTTGTGCACTTTTGTTGTGATGGGTAAAAAATGTTAAACGCGCGTCAGGACACGTGACCTGATCGAAAATTCGTTAGACGGAGGGAGAGTAGACCGCTTTCCAAAATATCAAAAATGCACAACGTTAATATTCGGACGCACAAGCTCGCGAAAGATGGAAGGAGTGGAGGGAGGCCTTTGCCAAGAACTGGGACAGCGTAGGCTAGTAAAAAAAATAACACAGATTAAGGTGTCAGGAAGGCATAATAGTAAAACTTGATTTTTCTTTAAAACTTGATTAAAAACTAAGAAACCTTTTACTTTTCTACTAAATCACCCAAAAAATACTTGCAAACATAAAAAATAACCTTTCACCTCGGTTCAATATAACATCAGAACCTTTATCCACGTCAAATCCATTCGTTGTAAACCAAAAACAACACACTTAACAACAAAATCCTACTCACAAAGTAATAAAAAATAACATAGGTCGTAATATCAAAGACCTTTGCCCGTTTACCTCAGACGTACGACCATAGACACGGGACACTTTATGACCAATAACTGGCAAGATGGCGGCGCGCGGGAAAATATTTTCGGCGACGAATTTGCGAGTTGAAGTGGCCGAGATTTATCGTGTAATGTTTGTCTTCAAGGAAATCGGCGACACTTGTCCCCGATGTAAGTTGGGAAAGTATTTATTTATGTTTTGCGAAGTTTCCTGGCGACAAAAGCAATATTCGTTCTTAACCTCACTTTGTCGCGGCTGGTCGTGTCTGCGTCCTTGTGATAATGTTTTCGCGTTTATTGCTTGTTTTTGATGTTTTTATAGCCCTGGTACTATTGGGAACAACAATTAAGACTATGAAAATTTCGAAATAGGTATTTAAATGTCTATGTCCAACCCACAGCAGGGATGGCCCTGACTTGTAGGTTTTGGGTTCGAACCCAGGCTGGCGCATTACTTTTTGCAAATAATGTCAACACTACTACTCTCAAAACGGTGAATGAAAACATCATGAGGAAACCGGCATGTTTTAGAAACAATAATTCGAAGTCTTGTGACATCTACCAACTTGCACTGGACCCACATGATAGATTACAGCCCACTCCCTCTCGGACAGAGGAGGCATCTGTCCCAGCAGTAGGAAGATTATAGACTGATTATGCTATCACAAATTATTCTGTACTCCAAAAAAATAGGACTGAAAAGACGAAGATAGCACAGTATTAACATAAGTATTCCAGAATCAATTCAAAATAAATAAGTAACAGTTTTCAAACTTCTGTTACAAAAACAGCCATCCCAAGAATACAGCGATCGCTTAAAATAACCAAACTTTCAATAAGAACACGACTTCTTAAAATAAACTTCCGATCGAACGAAGGCAAGAGACGTCAATGCTAAATAATAAAGAATAGACAACTTGGTCGTAGACAAGAAAAGGCAAAAGTCTGCTATTGTTAAAGTATCTAAAGATTTCGAACCTTTTTTAAGTTGAACCTCATTTGCGTCTATATTCAGGCTAGGCTATGGATAGATTTAAACTGTATTAAAAGTAATTAATTTTCTATGTTTATATATTTATATGGAAGGCGTGAAGATTATTATATTGGAATTAGAGATAAAGTTGTCAGGGATTGCAAATGACCTTTACGCAAACTTACTTAATGCATACCTTTACGTAAAATGTATTAAATAAAGCACCTGTGAATATATTGTAGTTTCTGTCTACTCCCTTAAGAAAAATAATAATAATTAATATTAAATAAATTTGTTTATTGCCATAAAAACAGGTTACTGAAAAATTTGAGACCCTGGCTCCAGAGCCAGGTTAGGGTACCTGTATTTCAGGAGCCGCTGTACTTCTTCCATTAAGGTTACAATGATGCAAGTTTTATGCAGCAAAAGGTAATAAAATTATATTACTTAAGGTTAACATGTAAAAAAACGTAAGATGGTTTTTTCAGCCAATTGACAAAATTTACAACTTTTTGTATGCTTGAGTACGAGGCTTTTGACTACTCTATGTGTATATTTTATGTCTTTTTGCATTAGTAATGTGCGTTTTGTTTGTGCAGAATAAACAGACTTTCTTTCTTTCTTTACATATTTATTAACTTCCTCTGTGAATAGACATCGAATATGCATTGACATAATCACCTTCTCAACACAGATTCAATCATTCATTAAAATGATCCGTATCCAGTCCACATTCACTGACCTTCATCATGAAACTAATTAACAATAACTGCCTAAACATAACGATTATATCTTACTACGTAGTCACATCTAATTTCATACTCTGAAGACTTTATACACGCGTTGAAATTAAGCTATAATTCAATCTAACTTATACATGTAGGTTTACATAGTGAAATTATTATACAGGGCGTATCCCTTTCTAATTTGATCGAGAGTAATTAGAGGAACCCAGCTCGACCTTCCCTTCCTGTCGATTCCGCTTTCCATAGCTGTTTGTGGGTAGAACAGGAGATTTATTTCGTGTGTAAATAGGCTTGCGACGTAGTTAGGTTTACTTGGAAAAACCAAACGAAGTCAAAAAGCTATCAAAAGTCTTTGGTATCAATCCTATAATTTATTATAGGTTTCATATTTTTCGTTTTTTTTTTTTTGTTTAGTCTATTCTGTCCCACTGCTGGGCAAAAACCTCCCCCAAGACCTTCCACGAACTCTTTTCCCGCGCCGCCTCAAAACAGATAAAAAATAAAAATAATAAAATTAAAATACCAAGGTTATGTAGAGTAGGTCTCTTTTTTTTAATATCTTTATTTAGAAAAAAGGCTTTAATCTTGAAACTATTATGCCAGCCTGAGTCGATCTCGTAATTGTTTTGTCACCTTAAGATTGAATGACAGTTAGATTGTTTTAAACCTTAGTGAAGTTTCAAATTACCGGGACATTTTGACAAAAGTGGTACGAGGTGAACTATACTGTCTTGCCCTATTTTATCGATCACACTCAAATTTACTTGTTTAAAGCCTAAACAATTACTCTACTTCTACTACAAGCGCTGACATCAAACACATACCTACATCATTTCACCCTTCAACACAAAACCTTGAAAATACATACACACAATAAAATTATGCATCGTCCGAACCCAATTGCCAGGCAAGCATACAGAATCACTTACCCGACCCATACCTACCCTCATGTACATATATATTTGTTGAACCAAAGGTCCTTTATAAGAGCGGAGTCAACAAAAGACTGTGTTTCGGATAAGAGGGGAATTTTTCCAGGGAAATGTTCCCGAGGTCGTATCTTAAGATACGGCTTTTTGGTCCTATGGGCCTTTGGGCCTTTGGTCAAATCGTGCCAGGTTATCTTGCGAAGGCGTCGGAGCAAGCGTTGATGGGCATTAGACTTTGTAGTGGCTCGGACAGATGACGTCATAACGGACAGGTGACGTCTTGAAACGGATTCGGGTTTAGGTGTCTAGTTTTGACACAGTGAGTTGAATCTTTTGACGGTTGAATATAATAACATAATCCTAATAATATTATAAATGATGATTATGTTAGAGCAGTGGTGGCCAAGTAGAAACGGCCGTGACTTACGAGTTGTAGGTCGTAGGTTCGAACCCAGACAGGCGCTTTACTTTGTGTAATTTATTTCAGCACCACTGCTCTCAAAACGGTGGAGGAAAACATCGTGAGGAAACCGGCATGTCCTAGAACCAAAAAATCGAAGACATGTGACAACTACCAACGCCGGTGTGGTGGATTACGGCCCACTCTCTCTCACCGAGAGGAGGCCTGTGTCAACATTCACACAGCAGTCGGAACATTATAGGATTATGATGAATATTATAAATGTGTGAGTTTATTTTTCGGATGTTTGTATCTCGCAAAAATGGTAGAACGGGTCTTTTATAACCTGAATTAACACGTAAAACCTAACCTTTCGGGGAAACAGACGTGATGTTATATTATTATTGTAATAAAAAATAAGGAAAATGCAAAAGATAATAAAATGTATTTTCTTTAAGTAGGTAAATACACCGAGGTTTTTTTACAAAGCAAGTCCAAAGAAGATATCGACCGCTCAAAAACTGTAGGCGGAGTAACAAAAAGATTACACATTTTACCAAAAAAATTCGCCCACAATAAAAAAGCAAGCAACCTTTATGAACGTAAAAATAATTCAATGAAGTCTTTAACAACGAAGTCGTGATCACCCCCGAGGGTGGCTCATCACGGTTACTTGCGATTTTACACGATTCAGCCCTAATTTATTAAAGTTCCGACGACCAGGTAAAAGGAATTGGCTTAGACTTGACAGGAAACCCTTTTTGCCCTTTTTCCTGGTTCACGATTTTAATTAAGCGAAGAACCGTTGTGCTGTTTCTGTGCATTTTAATAAAGTGCGATACAGTACGAAAGCGCAGGAAAATTTCATTCTGAATATGAAAAATTCCAAGATGTTTATTATGCAACAGCGACATCAGAAATATTTACTTTCCTCTATTTATCATGTATTTTTTCGTATATAGTAACGTACAATTATAATACTGACAGCTCAGGACATCATTTTTTAAACTATTTTTAATATTGCACAACTTATAAAAGCTTGTTAAAAATCCCAAGCATCGGCTATCACGAAGAATCCATCACCATCTGCCTGCCCTTTCCCAACTATGTTGGGGTCAGCTTGCAGTCTCACAGGATGCAGCAAAATACTAATATTTTTCATGAAGACACAGCCTATCTGACCTCCACAACCCCAGTTACTGGGTAATACGATACCCCTTGGTAAGACTGGTTGTCAGTCTTTCGGGCTACTGACGACCCGTAACGACTGCCAAAGATCCACGAATGATAGCCGGGACCGACGGCTTAACGTGCTTTCCGAGGCACGGTGAGGTCTTGATATGTAAAGATGGTCACCCATCCACAGACCAACCGCGGCAAGCGTAGCTTAACCTGATCGATCGACCCGTGCGGCTGTTCTTACTTACTACAAGCCCCTGGAACAATCAATACCACCGAACCACTATTCAAATCTTATCACAACCATTAACACTCCAGCCGTCCATTCCCACAATTATTCAACTCCACCATCTTATAAATAAGCCGAGACATCGGAGCCAGGCATATATAAACAAAAGCACGTCATGCAAGATGCATGCTTTCCCCGAATGAATTATTTATACAGGTTAGCAGTCACTGCATTTCTGTACCTTGGATTTATTTAGCAGTGCATATCTCGGTTGGGTCTATTTATTTTGCACTGCACTGCATCGGATTGCTGTGTAATGTCGCATAAACAAATCCTTCCAGTTTCCTTTTTGCTATCGCGGCCGTATTTTACACTTACGTGCATAATTATGGAGTTTGATAAGGTTCAGCTTCATAATTTCCTTTTGCTGGCTTTTAGTACGTCAGTTTAGTTTTATATTGCAGGTATTCGTGTTTATGATAAAAATTACGTTAAATATGATTTAGTTGGCAGTTTTAAATGACTTTTGATTACAGTTTGTTTTTTTAAACACTAGTTAGGAATGATTATTAATAATGTGGGTTGCAAATCACTTATAAAATAAACTATTAAAAAATAATAAAATGCTCGACTATAGTAACGGGCGTTCCGCGCAACCTTTCCTTGGTTTCCGTTTAATAATTTTTCTCTATTTTCTATCAAAGAAAAGCCGCTTTTCCGACATTTTTCTAACCGGGCTTCTCTATTCTACGTTCTGCAATATGTTTTTCTACCATTCTGAGAAAAGAAAACACACTAGGTACGTACTACTGCTGCTTGAAAGAAGCTTTGGACTTTTATATAAAAGCAAAACGAGAATCTCATTTTCAGCCAAAAATAATTCCAACAATATTTTTGAAAACACTGCGAATATTTTCAAAAGTACTTTCAGAAAATATTTATCCTCTGAAAAGGTAAAATTCTAGTGTGTAGAAGGAAAACCTGAGAAAAATTCCGGTGCTAAACGTCGTAGTATATTTCCAACCTGTTGTCCGGGTCTGTGTACGTAGAAAACGTCTTATTTCTTTTATTTTCGAGCGCATAACCTGTCTGTACTTGACTGTACAAGTGTACTGACTTCTAAAGTTCAGTAGAAGTCTCTGAAGTCAGTCTGGATAAAATCCTGCTTCATTCTACCGTTGGAACGAATAGCAGGTTTTTTCTAAGTATTTTTGCCCGTTTTCCAACCCGCACATTTACTAAGATATCGTTAGCGTTTGAAAAAATCATGTTCTTACTTATATTTATACAGGATGGCACGGACATCGACGCACAAACTGTTGCAATGAATTCAGCACATGATTCTAGACGTCCTAGCGTAGAAATTTCTGTTGTTTCATAGAAAAATGCAATACCTATGCGGTCAAAAGTAAGGAACAGCAATTTTGGTTCTAAATAACAGCAATAATAACAGCAGTTTAGTTCAGAATCATATACTGAATCCATGGTAACAGTTTGTGCGTCGATGTAAATGTCACCCTGTACTATTTTCAATGGAATATTTTTCTACTCATGAACATTACAGTGAAACCTGTCTTATAGATTACTACGAACAAAATCGTACCGAATACACGAACTAAAACATATTTTCTTAAAAATAGCGTACCTTAACAACAAGACCTTCGTAAAACACCTCTTTTGTCACACACGATTCAAATAAATCCCCATTCAAACTATCAAAGTCTCGCAACAATAAAGTTTCTAGCACATCATTTTATATTCAAATTCGCCATCATTCTTACCACTTGTAAAGCAAATTGGCCCACAATATCCCACCACTTGCCAGCTACGTGGGTCCAATGGGTTCCAACGTCCCCTTAACAGCCCGCCACAGTAAGAGCTATTGTGTCCCGATCGATTTTATCACTCCCCTTCACCCCCCCGGTGGCAGGGGGTGGCTTACAATGTTTTTAAATTGAAAATAGTTGTTCAGAGATTATTTATGCTTGAGACAATACTGTCTGGTCGAGATACCCTTTATTTAGCTTCGAGTTTATTAATTTGAGTTGCCAATCATTTTGAATAGGGATTTGTGTTTGATGGGTCGATATTGTGAGGAGAAAGTGTATCTTTTCTTATAGAAATTGTACAGTTAGGGACAATGTTAGAAGGTATAAAAGTATTTTAAAAATTGAGGCCCGCGGCGGTAAGTGAAAATAGACTAGCCCGTTATAGTGATGCAAATAAAATAACACGTCAGTGCGTCTTTTTTTAACCTGTAATGATCACTAAGAAGATACTTTTTTTAGGTGTTTCCAAGTATGTGACACTCCTAATCCATACTAATATAATATATTTGAAAGTAACTCTGTCTGTATGTTGTCTGTATGTTCACGCCTAAGCCACTGAACGGATTTCGCTCAAATTTGGCAAGGAAGTAGATGGCATCCTAGGAAAGGACATAGCTATTTTTTGTCCCCATAGCACGTTCCCATGGGATAATTTTCGACATCTACGCGAGTGAAGCCGCGGGTGGAAGCTAGTAATAAATACGTTTCTATATGCTAAACAAATCAAATCAAAATGGCACAATGAGTGAAATCTCTAGAGCAAGTTCGGCAACGACTATTTCAAACACTTCTTTCCCTACCCATTATTTCTCACAATTTATTATATAACTTCATGATTAACTTAACCGAATTCTAACCGTAACTGAAAGCCGCAAAATCTCAAACAGAAATCTCCCAGACTCGTTAAACTCAAATCAAATCGAATAAAGCGAGTAGGTACTGCAAATCTGAAGTACCTATACGCAACGTTCAACAAAGGATGTTCAGAGCTCGAATCAAATTCATATGTAAACTTTGCACTGAAAAGTTGAACTTAGCTAAATTCATTTCCATATTTATGTTGGGGCTTTGGTTTCCGTTTGAGGAATAAAAACTGTATTTCAACTAAAATAGAATTTAGATTTGAATGAAACTGGATTGCATTTGAATGACATTATTTTAATTTTGGTCTTCTGGTTGCAAGGGCGACTGCTGAGCGGTCCTGGGTTCGTTTCGCAAGTCGGACAAAAGTGTTATTTTTTCATTAGAAATTTCTGAGAAGCAGCCCGGAGTTCGGAAATTGGCAGTGTGATACCCCCGTGCTTCGGAAAGCCGTTGGTCCTGCGCCTGATCTCTCTCCGGTCGTATCGGATTGCCGTTCTATCGGACTATGACAATGAGGTAAGAGAAAGAGTACCTAGGTCTGGTCTCGCGCTGATGGCTAGTCTCCACAGAGATTTATTTAAACTGTATGTACAGTAGTGGTACACAGGCAAATATAATTCCACAAAGCATTCTCAACGAGTCCATTATATGTATGTGTTTTTGTGGATGATTATGTTTAAGAAATGCCCGAGCTTCTATCTGCCTGTTAAAAACAACAAATTGCAATCAACAATCCGTTTCCTATTCTAATTCATTCATAGCAGCTCAATCTATTTGTTGAGATAAACAATATTGGCCAGTTAGCAAAGTGGTACGGCTACATGTCTAGGTTGCTCTAGACGTTTATTTTTAAGCATTGCCACACGTGGATGCCATTTTAAACCAACCAGACAATCTTTTTCTATAACACTCTGCGTCATTCAGAGGTCCATATTTAGAAACACAACCTATATAGCATGTAGGTACCAGAAAGCTGTGGTCATGTCTAAGGGTGTGATACAGACCATCAGACTGAACAACTTTCTCCAGCGGATCAACATCGTAATGGTGAAAAAGTTATCAACTGTCCCGTAGCATAATCAGCCTACAATGTGCCCACTGCTGGGACACAGGCCTCTTCTATCCGAGACGGAGTGGGCTAATAATCCACCGCGCGGGCCCAGTGCGGGTTGGTAGATGTCACATGTCTTCGAATTTTTGATTCAAGGACATACCGGTTTCCTTCACGATGTTTTCCTTCACTGTTTTGAGAGCAGTGGTGATGAAATTATTTACACAAACTGCCTGGCTGGGTTCGAACCTACGACCTACAACTTGTAAGTAGGCATTGCTAGGTATGAAAAAAAACATAACATATAGGTACAATGGGGTTAAACATTAATAAACATACCTACAAATACAACTCTACCGTCCTCTCCGGGGAATTTGAGCGTGATGTTAGTTTATGTTCTGTTATATTCAGCATAATAATTTGTTAATGATCTACACAACGGCCTACACGCGGCAACGTTTAGCTACCATGTTTATTTTGCAACATCTGTCGGCATATATGAACGCTAATAGCCAATCAGTTGCCAACTGTATCCATTTATGCATGCACGAAATAAATTGTGACTAGGTAGATTGGCAAGTAGACACTGAAATTGTTGCTGAAAAGCTAGAATCATGCAAACAATTAAATTTTAAAAATCTATTCATATTAAAAGCAGCTTGTAATCCCTTCAATTTCATATTGTTTAAGAATACTGTATAAGTTAGTTGTTGTAAATTTCCCGAATAGAATAAAATAAATTAAAGTCGCTTTCCGTATCCATCTCTGTGGCCGCCTTGTTCTTCTAAACTACGCAAAGAATTTACGATATAGTTTTCACAATAATTTAGAGAATTTATTTCAGAAGGTTTATGTGTATATAATACATTAATATTTAACTTTGGTATACCATAGAAATCTCGCTGTTTTGACATGTCTCCACATCTGTACATTGCACCCGTGTGAAGTATGGGTGGGTCGTTAGGTATTACTAATCTATCTATATAAACAAAAATGAAATACTACGAGCAGACCTACTATCATAATCACACCGATATGGTAAGTACTTAGATTTACCTACACTTACTGATGTCGTAGCTATTGACAGGTAATCGTTCGTTAGCGCATCTTATGTCTATTTTTGTTTTAAACGTTTGTGATAGTCCGAATTGGGTTTTAATGGCTTTCCATTAAAACCTTATTCGGACTATCACAAACGTTAACGTAAATTTGGAAAAAAAATCCCGGAAAATGTTCAAATTGGGGAAAATCTGAATGTCCTTTTTCCTATTCGATTTTTGTAAAATTATTATTGAAAATTGGACAAGACAACGTCTGTCGGGTCAGCTAGTAATAAATAATTTTTATATTTGAAGCGTGTTCTAATGGCGCACTAAGGAAAGATGTTTTAAAAACACAACCCAACCTTAAGAGCCTACCGGACGGTTAAATTTATAGGGTATCAAGCCTTGCGGCTAGCCGTAAAAAGTCTTGTTAATTATTTACTAAGCTTGCCAGTTTAAGCTCAGGCTTATTGGCCATAAAAATAGTTAACGGACCTGTAAAATTACATTTATTATGCGAGCTAATGATGGAAACGTTATAAAATATTCTCTTGTTTAAAAAAAAGTATTTAAAACATTGAATAGTAAATCACGGGCGGCCATTTTTTTACTTTAAAGTTTATCAAAGAGGATGCCATAAATATTGTAAGATTGTTACAACTATCGTTTTGCCGGCCGCTAGGGCATCCAATTTCCAATATTCCTAGATTACGGGATTTTAAAGTTCGCGGTGTCTCGAGAGTGCCAAAAAGTCATTTGAGTAACGAAATCATTAATAGTATTATGGCTTATTGTTTTCTTAACTAAAACTGCTTATTTTGGCAAAAAGTAACACCTTGGACTTAAAATATTAATACTATCGAACTATTTACCGAAACTGAACGCATTCCTTTGTTTCATGACAAAAATCATGCTGAACGAAACTTCTTTTCTCTTATTTCTTTCTTGCGCGACGATTTCATAAAATCATAATTATTTTAAGTTAAAGTACCGCATTTATAAGTTCGGGTTCAGTTAAATATTTCTAAGTAAGTACATTTTTCGGGATAACTTTTTTACCCTTTCCTTTATAATGTTATTACACGGTTATTTCCGCTGAACTTTCAGCGCTAATAAATTTACGTTTTATAAAGAGGTCACACAACCAAGTGATGCATGGCGTAAATAAAACATGACGGGATTATAAAATATATCAGCCGGTGACAGTTTATACGGCCATCGGTCACGACCACCATGGACGGCCATTTTATCCAACCGCCTTTCTTCCACAGGATGAGGGATGGTTATTTTAATACTGCTATTGATATACAGCTGTTTATGAGATGGTGGTGTAGATATACAAAAATGAGGAAATAGATATTTGGACTGAAATCGCGAGGTACCTCCAAATAGTTCATAATCAGCCAGCCAGCATTCCCACTGCTGGGACACAGGCCTCCTGTCGGTGAGAGGGAGTGGGCCGTAATCCATCACGTGGGCCCAGTGCGGGTTGCTAGATTTCACGTGTTCTAATTTTTGGTTTTAGGAAATGCCTATTTTCTCGCGATGTTTTCCTTCGCCGTTTTCTGAGCAGTGGTGATGAAATAATTTACACAAAGTAAAGTGTCT
Source organism: Apamea crenata (assembly GCA_949629185.1). NCBI lineage: Eukaryota > Metazoa > Arthropoda > Insecta > Lepidoptera > Noctuidae > Apamea > Apamea crenata. Next base: position 2,937,236 of record OX451353.1, on the reverse strand, counting down.
AGGTTCGAGCCTACGACCTACAACTCGTAAGTCGCGTTCTTTACCACTGGGCCATCTCTGCTCTTATAGTTCGATTTTATTACAATATTGTATAAGAAGAAATAGATAAAAGAAACGTTGATTCGTATCTTCGGTGTTTTGTTATTTCTGCCTACCCGGCAACCCCCATAGGAATAAGGCATGAAAATATATGTATGTGGTTTATCCCAACATCATTGGCAAACAGCGATGTGTGAAGGGTTCCAAAAAGATAAAATCTCCTAAAATATTTGTTTTAATAAAAAATATGTATACCCTTCTATACCAGTTTGGAGCCTATAAAATTCCGGAATAGGATCAGATACCAGCAAAAAAATCCCGCCAATATCGGGAAAATTCCGGGACCGGGATTATAGAATACGGGATTAATTGAAACCTTTTGTTACATAACACCGGAAAAAGCCTTTTTTTATATCAATGTGTTCTATTCTCTGTTATTGTTACAAAGGGATAACTCGTTTAGGGAATAAAGGGATGAGACAATAATTTATCGGCCATTTGGTTGCTCAATTCCGGGAGTAGTTCGATGTACGATTTGCTGTTATTATTTGTACATTGTTATATTTCTTCAGCCTAACAGAATCTTAGTGCTAGGAATTCTGATTCAAGTAAAATGAGGATCAGCGAGGTCAAGCGACCTTTGATCTATTGATAACGAAAATATACCATCACGCCTCTATTTCCCGAGGTTCAGACAGAAGTGTACCGATAGTTCACTTACCTTCATTTAGTTAGCATACTCAGCAGTGGCGCTTAAGACCACTGGACGAACAAGGCAGTCAGACTATTGCTAACGAATAAAGTTTTAAAGTGTCATCTCAGTCACAATTACTGTTCTTGAGCCTGAATCCTTTCATTAAAATTTTAACTAGTTACGAGTGTTGGAAGGCCTCCTACAAGGTGGACCGATAACCTGGTGAAGGTCACCAGAACCTGCTGATGATAATGCGAGAAGCACAGAACCGGTCGAAGTGGCAGTGGTTGGGCTATGTCCAGCAGTGGACGTATTTCGGCTGAATGGATGACAATAAACTAGTAACTGATAAATCAATTGCTCTCTTATCTCACAGACCTTATATTTCTTTCAGAAAATGTTATTTTTTACACAAAATTGTTTCTGTTTCCAGCACTGTAAGGTGCTCCTACACACAAGAGCCATAAACCAAGCAATTTATCTTTGGCAACATCAAATAAATTGAATTCCACCCTATCTACTCCTTGGAACGAGCTCAGAGACAAACAACCAACTTTAAGCCATAAACAATAAGGAAATCCCATACAGTTCGCGGTAAAAATTATTCTACGCCAAAATGGTATCATTGTGTCTCTATTGCTGTGTTATACCTAGAACCTAGAGGTAGGGCTGTCAAACGAATGATTTTAGACGTTAAGAACGATTTACGATTCATTTACTTTCACATTCATTCATTGTTTAAGAATGAATGTGTACGGTTCCTTCAAAATAGAAGGAAATCCTTGGTAAGTAACCAATAGGGTACATATTTGAACGTCGAAAATTAAAATACCTACGGGTAAAATGTCAGTGTTTAAAACATCGAAAAAATATCGATTGTATCGAAATATGACATTTTCCCCGTAGGTATTTTAATTTTCGACGTTCAAATATGTACCCAACCAATAATTGGAGTATTGATGGCCCAGTGGTATCGAGCCCGACTTATGACTTGTATGTCGTCAGTTCGAACGGCACAACACACAAAGTAAAGGGCTTCTTTGCTTTATGTATTTAATTTCATCACCACTGCTCTCAAAATGGTCAAGGAAAATATCGTGAGGAAGCCTATGCTCATTATGCTAACCAATAAATAGACACAGCAAGAGAAACAGAAGATCCTCCCGAATTGAGACTACTTCAGTAATTTAACAAACCGAGATAATTACATTTTATCGTACATTACTTTTAAATAATAGTTACAGCACGAGCAAGTATTTTTTTTTTTTATTGCACAGTAGTTTTTATTTTGGTCCCATTGAGAAAGTTGTTCAGTTTGATAGTCTGTACCTGACCCTTAAATATTTTATCCTTTCTGATACTTCTGTATACTTACGATTTTTTTTGTACTCTGTCAACCCTATTACATACCCCACCGTCACCAACATAAAACGCACGTGGCAAAGTAAACGGTAATATAAACCTTATATTACGACGATGTGCGACATTATTACATTTCTTTATTTTACTACCCCCATTGTGTTCCGAATAAAATGTTTCAATGAATATTTTTACGTTATAATTTTCGTGAAAAAATATGACTGACTGTATATTTTACTTTTTTTATTTCAGTATTCTTTGATGTATGATATTATACGCTATTTATTTTAAAAATAAAGTTCTTTTAAAATTGTATATAAGTAGTTTATCAGCCATCTTGTTACCATAACACAAGCATTAGGTTGCTTAGCTTGAGACAAATGGTGCTGTGTGAAATGACCAGGGATATAATAATTATTATTATTATAATAGTATGCAAAGTTGACAAGTCATATACAGCATATATCGGATGAATGAATGATAATAATATTATATTTATTTGCAAGAATATAGGTAGCTAACATAAGTTCTTAAGAAAAAAAAAGCGACAAGTGTATATTAAAAGATGTGGTTCACACCATCAAACAGCTGTATTATGACGGTTTAATGCCATCATAATTCCAGTTTAAGAGAGAGAGGGAGCTATACAAGATCGAAAGCACCATCCTTTGTTCGCACTGGAATCATGATGGCATTATTTTCTAATATTATTTTGATGGCAGTATTCGTACCCCTGAACTACTTTCTCCATGAGATCAATGTAATCGCTAAAAAAATATGCTACATAATTTTGAATTTGCTTCTTGTACGCGAAACACATAAATTGGCAAGTTATGTCGAGTACACAATTGAATTTAGGTAATACATTAGCATTGCATACGTTAGAATTATCATCTTTAACTATATGCAAATATTAATGCTGTTGATAACTCGTGCACGCGAACAATACTGAAGTTTCCCTCCGCTCCGATTCAATACACACAATGACACATATTCACTACGTAATACCGATTTGCAACGATTCCGAACTGTTCACACTTCAATACGTTTCCTCTTAAATCGAAACAACTGCATTTATATGAAAATGCGCAGTGTACGTCGAAATTATATAAGCACCGTAACATCACGCCTTTATTCCCCGAAGGGTTAGGCATATCATCAGTTATGTTTAAGTCCCATGTACTAGGGGACGAGCCTATTGGCATAAACTGGGCACGAATCCAGGCTCCGGGGTGCTCCTGAGGAATCCCTGACAGAAAAACCGAATAACACTTTGCCCGACCCAGGAATCAGACCCAAAAATCTCACCGTGAAAACTTAGGTGAAGTGAGCGTGGAGTGTGCTGTCATTCGAACTAATCCTAAGGATTGACACTATTGACAGCGCACTCTAAACTCACTTCACCTAACTTTTCACGGTGAGATTTATACAGAATCGATCGGCTGATACCTATTGACAACTCACTTCACCTTAGTGTTCACGGTGCGATTTTTACAGAATAGGTCGGCAGTTGAAGTGACAGCTCACTTCAAGCTCACTTTCACGTAAAATCAAACCTTTGTTCAAAGGCATACTATTCCATCAACGACTACGTACACGATAAGAATAGTTGGTCGCCCTAATTAACTCAAGACAATGTTCATGTTCTTTCTCCAGAATTAGCTTACTGACAGGTTATTGTTATTAGTATTAACTTATTTATTTATTTTACTTCGATGGTCCTAGTTTATCATTTGTGACTTTGAGTGACAGCTATGTGAACAGAACCCAGCAATACATAAATATGTAAGCTGTCACGCCCTTTATGCCTGGAGGCTTTTATTGAAGGTAGTAAATTTTTATTTACATTTTAATTTTAAATAATTATTTTTTAGCTTGAGTACGTATAGTTTTATTATATTTGTTGGTATATTGGCGTGGCTAGCTGACATATGGCAAATAATTTAATTTTATGTTCTGTCTAGTGATGTATTGTATACAATCAAGTAAGTAGTCAATCAAGTATTTTATAACTGAACAGACAGCTGTGCTGCTGGGGAGTTTGTTGCGCCACTTCTTCCCAGCGATAGCACTAGGAAGTGGTGAAGGGCGGGCGTTTTTGGGGGACTGTCTTTTTTATTTTTGACGTTCGAAAAATGTGCTGATTCTCAGCGTAATTTGAATAAATTACATTTTGATTTTGACTTTACTTAAGTTTTCACAAACAGATTTTTTACAGAATAGTCAGGCAGGACCTCATACTTAGCAGTAGAGCTTGCGACCACTGTATGAACGAGAAAGTATATGAATATGAACACATATCTCTTTGCAATAAACTTCTACAATCACACAAGAATAAATAAGATAACTTTATTTTTATGTCGAATATACCAACAAACAAATCGGTTTATCGTCCATATATCTCTTTAATGCTACATTAAATAGAACATCCCATTACACATTTCATGTAAAAAGCTTCGGCCACATATTTTATCAAGAAATACATCATAAACATAAAGATACCTAGAGAGTTCTATTAAGTTTTGTTCTGCAGACAAAATAGAATATTTGAAGCTATACTTGAATAACAAAGACGAAGTGATATTGTGTTGCCAGTCATTGAAAAGGTTTTAGGAGCAATTAAAGTTTACAATCATTGCCACTCCCCCTATCCCGGATATTGTGCGACAGCGCTGAATTTAAATTGACGAAAATAAGAAAAAACTCCCGGAAATAAAGAATACAATTCTTATTTATCTTCGCACAGATGCAATCTTGAGCCCCCTTATGCATAAACATTGCTTAAAGTTAAGTAGTGATTGCGGACTGTTTAACCATACATTTTTGACGTTTAAACGTCACTTAATTTTAATCGTCGTTTATAAATAAACCCCATAGTGCTCCATAAACTCTTCTTCTCTTAATGAAAACCCTAACGTCACTTTATTTATCAAAATACATCTTAAAATTATACTCTATACAGAACATAATTACACGCCAACACAAAAATCCAGCAACAAAGCGGGTACCCCGGGACAGCGCCATCACTATTATCTACCGACAGTCCCGGCTAACGACCGAGAGGATCCCGCTGAAGTGTTCAACAATATCCCGGATCCCGGGCTAAAGTATCACGCTATACTACAACACTAAATATAGCCTGTGTAGCATAGTGTGTGTGTGTGTGTGTGCAGTACTTTGGCCTATCTAACTCAGCTTATAATAAAAAATAATGTTCCGCTCTCGATTCTTCAAGACCAATGGCGGTTATAGCCGACCCTTGTATACAGGTGGTCAGGTTTCGGAACTTATCATAAAATATATTTTACGAGCGCCTAGCGTCCTTTGAGGTAAATATGGCGAGCGGTTTTGTTTGGGCGAAACACAAATGTTTTGGGACAAAAATGACTGGTAAAGATTGTATCGTGTCGTTGTTGCTTTTCGCTTTTCGTTCTGGGTATTGGGACCAGCTGGCGTCAAATGTTTTGGAATCTGGATCGAGTATGATAGTTAAGTACTTCGGCCCTACACACGTTTTTCTGTCGTGAAAATATATGGTTTAGTCGCCGTGAGTAGGCACGGTCGTCGGTGTTGTATGGATCACTAGGACGCTTGTTGACGGACACTTTTTATACGCCTACGGGGCGATTTATACGCCCTACAGTAAAGAAACCGTACCGTTTACAAAGGGCCTTTTGTTACTATAATTTACTGTATTAGCGTCTAGTCAGATTAGAGAGTACTTGCGTCATCCTGTACTATCTAATCTCGCTCTAATGGCTAAGGAGACGTACTGGAACAGTTTAACGTGCTAAGAATAGAATGAATATAAGAAAACGATAGAAACTAAATTGTCTAGAAGATAGCGTAACCAATCAAAGCTCAGAACCGTTATAAAAAATTGTCGCACAAAAAATGAAAATATCCCAACATACTTTTCCTTCAAGTTGAAACATCTACCCATCTAACACTACAAAAACATAATCCATATTATAGCTCACCTTCAAACAAAGAACTCTAAACCAACATAACCTCACTCCGTTATGAAACCAACTAACAAAAACAATAAACACAACAAAATTCCAACTTTAAATTGCTCAATACTGCTCTTAAAGTGTTTGTAGCAAGACAAATGGCCCAACTAAAAGTATGGGAGACTTGTAACAATCGGGAACGTAAAAAAACGGATCCCAAACGACCAATATTGAAACAAGAAGTCGGGTCTTTGTAAGTATGGAAGTCGCAATTGCTGTGTTATGGGCCGGAGTTGGCAAGGTAGCGGAATTTAGACAATCCCTAGTCTATGACTGTTAGTTTTCCATTGTGTAGGTACACGTTGTACTAATATTGTAAAGAGGAAAGTTTTGTTTGTTTCCCAGGGATGGTAAGAAGTCGTTGGATTGCCTCTGATTGGTAGAAAAGTTTTTGTGTCAGTTAACCCTGGATAGGTTTGTCTGCCAGAAAAGGCCAGACAAATGTAGCAATTATTTCCGTTTCCTGTATCCAGCGGATGACTGCAATGAATTGGGTTGACTACAACCTACTCTAAAAATAATGTATTATTGTATTCGCATTCGTGGCAGCTATCCTAATAATTAAAAAATGCGTTATTAAAATTATAACCTACCACATCAAACCTTCCTTTAATATAATCTATCATCTATTATTATAGAACATAATACAACACACAAATATGGTAATTAAACACGCCAAGCAAATACTCAATTTACAAGATTATTTAAACAACAAACAGGACGAGGCAGCGTTTCTGAACGGTATCTAATTTTAAATTAATCAATAGCTCAACAAACGGAGTAGATAAGGATGGGATATAGAAATAGAACCCGATTTATGTGATTTCAAATGCTTTTTGATATTTGAACTGTCATTAGCTCTATATTATGTACACTATACTTTGTAAACTGTCATTTGTTTAAAAATAATAATAGTAATAAATAATAATATGTATAATGTCAAAAACATGCTGAAATTACTCTATGGTCCACGTGCCACCTCCTTTACCTAAGTGTAGGTAAATAAAACCTTTTTTTTAAGTGGGATTAATGTTTTCTTTTTTGAGAAGTCTAGTCCTGGTAAAAAACTGTATATTTTATTACATTTATTTATTGATTCATGTACTACACACAAAAGACTTACGCATTATATTATGACAATGGAAAGTTTTCTTAATATTCTGCGGTATCAATTTCGGTTGACAAAAGTAGTGATTATAGGTTATTCAATAATGTACCCAGTCTATTAGAAAGGCCATGTTCGGTACTAAACATTTATGAGCTGATGTGCTGAACTCAATCCCAATAATGTAATGAATATGTGTTCCATCCCACGCGAGTTACAAGAATGAACTTAAGTAAATGGGTCGAAGTAGCTCTTAAGTGTCGACTCAGTAAAGTGCGACAATTTATGTGTACTACGTTCTTTATAGAAACATTTTCTATTGTTTTTAGGGGAAATGTTTGGAAAATATCAAGTGCAAGGCAAAGTTCTTTTCGATCACTTAACGGTTAGCAAAAAAATTACCTTAAGCTAAGAAAATCTTCATTTCTAAACCCAAAAGTCAGCATAATAGAAGCAAAATCTATAAAATATTAACAACATCTAATGGGTTTACGCAAAACCTTTTTCAATATTACATCTAAAACCAAATCACTTATTCATTCTTTATCAAGATGGCCGCGACGAACGCAAATCCATAGATTATTCCACTTTTAAAATATTTTCAAATATACCACGATTTCGTAAGCATACTTAATAGGGACGTCCCTTAGAACACCCATCTCATCTGTCAGGCCTTGGTAGATAGGGCAGAATTTGCATAAAACACTCAATATACCACGAATAGGTACGTATGTTTCATATTCTATTAATGTTGCCGACTTCAAAGCGAGCTTTGGGTACTTAGGACGAGCGTGTGATGCGCATATATTGTAAGTTGTCTTAGATATCCCTGAGGGGAATTGAGCGAATTAGGCCGTAAGCGGTGCAATGTAAACACATTGCTCGCGCTCTCGGAACTAATATCAGAGATTCGATTGGTTTAGTAATACTAAGGCAATAATCTCGTCTAGATTCCAACTTAATATGTAGGGGTTACTACATATTAATTAAGACTAGAGTATTGCCTTACTCGGTGATTAAAAATGAAAGAGGTGCAGTTCTCGTAATTTTAATAACGTTCACAGTCTGATCTTGGTCACAATATGTCAAAATAACTGTAATTTCTCTACATTTTTAACAAAAAAAAAAAAACATATTTTTAACAAGTTTTAAACATTCATTTGTCGCTGAGATTGCGACTAAATTTTGAACGTTTTTTAAATTGCGAAATTGGCAATATGTTCACACTTCCCGATGTTTGAACTATTTATTATCAAAAAGAGCCTTCAATATACATTATACGTTTCTGACTGTCAAATAATTTGACTCTGTGGTCAAACACCTGATGATGAGGATCTGTATCCTCATGATCAGCCTACAGCAGTCCACTGCTGGTCATAAGCCTCTCACAACACAGATATCCTTCCAACTAATATTATAAACGTGAAAGTATAGATGGATGGATGGATGGATGGATGTTTGTTACTCTTTCACGCAAAAACTATTGAACGGATTTGGATGAAATTTGGCACACAGGTGGTTTATAACCAGGATTAACATATAGAATACTTTTTATCCCGATGTTACCACGGGATCGAAACTTATGCGGGTGAAACCGCGGGGCGCAGCTAGTAAATAAATATACAAACGATATATTACGAGTACAAAAGACAGAACAACAAAATGTCATCTTGAATATTGAGCAAAATGAATTCACAAACTCAAGAATTTCAAATAAATTATTACTTCTAAGACACTGTACAACCAGGCTGTACAATAAATCAAATAGGTTCGAAATAATTCTACAAGAGACGGACGAGGCTCTCCATCTTTAAAACGGACGTATTTTTTCTAGATACGGCATCATTGGGCGTATGATTGTTCTTTGTGTAGGCGGTATGAGGATTGGGTACATAAGTACCCATAATAGGTACGGGTTTGCTCTTTTTTATACCGTATTTAGTTAAGCAGAAAAGTACATAGAATTCGTAATATGGAGAGGTATTCTTTTATGAAGGTTTAATCAGGGCACCATGAAAGCTTTCTAACAATTTAGATTTTACAAAATGCTTAAATGGTTGTAGGTAGTTAGGTCCAAAGAATGTCAATTGGGATTCGAATATATTGGCAATTTACGTTGGTCTCAAAACTGTTAAGGAAAACATCATGACGAACAAGTTGCTTAACAATTAATTGTCCATACTTTACTTACACATTATTATAGTATGTACCTAATTCTAAATAGTATCAAATATAATTTGTTAAGAAACCACATAAATAAAAAGTTAGCTGGATGACATATTTTTTTTGACAACGAGTGAAATACCTGCTATTACCTACTCAGTGGCGGAAAATTTCATAATAATTAGTACCTATATAAATAGAAAACTGTAAACTACTTTATCTAATAAACCAGAGTAAGCAATAATAACACAAACACTTCAGTCAGAGCATGACATGTAAAGACGCAGACAGATTAATTAAGAAAAACAGAGAGAACCGAATTACTTAGCAAGGAATAAATTGCCGGAGGTACTCTGTGGACGGGCATTTATTCTCTGACGGATTAACCGCTGTGACGTCACGTGTATGAATGTAATTACATCGCGAAATTAGGGATGTTAGGGAATATATCTGATTATCTTGTTGTAAGCTCAGATAATCTATACTAATAATAAAGCTGAAGAGTTTGTTTGTTTGTTTGAACGCGCTAATCTCCGGAACTACCAGTCGTTTTTGAAAATTCGTATTGAATTTGATAGCTCATTTCTTAAGGAAGATTATAGGCTAGTTAACATCACGCTATGATCCTAAGGAGCCGAGCATAAAGAAAAAGGAACGCTAAGCGAAAGCGAAGTGATAGCGTGGGCCGGCGATGCGATGCGACGTGGTGGGTCAGGGACAAGATATTTCACTCAAAGGGAGGATTTTTGAGCGGGCAGAAGCTAGTTAAAAATATGTCAGAATTCGTTTCGAAATTGATGGATAGATTTTAGTTTTTGTCATGGTAAAACATGAGTATTTTACTATGGCAATATCTGCCTAGCCTTTGCTTTGCTAGGGTTCGGCTTCCAATCTAACCGGACATGTGTCTGCTCAACAACGTAAATAACGCAATGAATGTTGTTAAATGGTCAAAATGAAACCGATTCCGATTGATCGTGTGTTACGCAATTAGGGTGCTGGTTATCAGGCTTTCGGGCTACTGACTACCCATAACGATTGTCAAAGATCTACGAATGACGGTCGGGACCAACGGATTAATGTATTTAACTATGACAATAACTCATAATAGATTCGGTTCGTTATCGAACAATTCAGCTGGAGGTTGATTGAATGAAAATACATTTTCAACTGTGGACCAGACTATTCTTTAACTCAATCAAAATCCAAACAGACTTCAGTTGTATGGAAAATCAAAACTGTTGTCGAAACTAAACGACTTATAGTCAGGCAAAACAACGATTTCACGAAACGAAGGTTTGATGAAAACTCACGAAATGTTCCACCCAAAACCAATCCTGATTGAAACAAAACAAAGAAACAAAAACGTAAAATAGAACCGCCGACGGAATATTAAACTTAGTAGCTTCACTCATTCGGTCCCAAGGGAACCATTCATTCACTCACTCTTTACTGTGAATGCCGAGCTAAATTCAAGATTAACAATTCACTTTGTCGTTCTGCTTTTGTTTTAATTTGTTATTATAATCTTGATACCAGAAATGGATGTTAGAATAATTTACGCTTGTGCTAACAAGATGGTCGCCAGATAGCGTTTAGGGAGTCAGAGCAAGGGTACGTTTGCTGTCAAATACAAATCGCAAAACCAGGCACTTTGGAAACCCTCGGTTGGTTGAAATATGGAGAAAAGATGTATGAAAATAGACATTTTCAAGAGCTACATTAAAAGTGTAAGACCTATGTATAATTATTTCAATACGTGAGAACTATACAGGGTGGCAGTGTCATCGACCTACGCAGTGAAAATGTATGTAAAATGTATGGTTGAAATTTTTCGTAGGATTATTTAAAAAAAAATAGTTTTTAAATAACCTACGAAAAATTTCAACGCAGAGGATCAGAAGCATATGCTGTTTTCACGGTTACAGTTTACGCGTTGGCCCTACCACCCTGTATACATGATGCGTAGCACCATTCTTTTATCCAACGTAAAATTGGTAATGCTGCCCGCCACTCACACAATGTGGACCACCATGGTAGATTTTCTGAGCTTGGCTTATCTATCTTCTCCTATTTAATCAACAAGGTTCTATTGCTCAAACTAGCACACATGGCCGCATCTTATTAATATTACAAAGAAAGCTCAACAAGATTATGTTAATTATCTGTATCTGCCACACATTTCACACTAGAACACAAACTTTACATCATAATATCTTTTTTCTCTACGCACAGCACACCAAAAGTGTGTGTAACCACACGTGACGCATATACGTGTTACTATCCTACACACATACCTACACATTCTCCTCTCACAATAGCCCGTCCGCACCCCTATGACCTAATAACGGCCAGTAAGTACGCCACAAAGTCCCCAGTTAACACTAATCAGGGCAGTTTTAAAGTTAGGCCAGTCAAACGAAATAACTTAACTTTGAGGTAACGTGTCATGTTGACTAATGAATACTTACTTCGGTTAAGGGTTATTACGTTGGATAATATGAGTTTTATTTTTATCGATCAGTTTAAGCTACGCTTGATGGGTGACCATATTTACATACCAAGAACCCTCCGTGCCTCGGAATACACGTTAAGCCTTTGGTCCCGGCTGTCACTCGTGGATCTTTGACAGTCGTTACGGGTTGTTAGAAGCCCGAAATTCTGACAACCAGTCTTACCAAGGGGTTTCCTATTACCCAGTAACTGGGTTGTGGAGGTCAGATAGGCAGTCACTCCATGTAAAATACTGGAACTGGACTGGAAGCCGACCCCAACATGGCTGGAAAAGGCTAGGCAGATGAATGTGAGTTTTTTTTTTGTGTGTAAACACCCCTTGACAAAGTCAGTACACTGTATAAAACAATAGTAACACAATATATTATTGAATCATATAACTGTCAACGCGAAACGCTCTTGCATTGAATAGAATATAATAATTTTATTTGCATCAAAACATGGTATGACACAACCTTCGCAATATATCTTGTGTGGCAATAAGCTTACATGGAGCTTAAACATAACTGGCAAATTGTGGGTGTACTATTGGTAGGTACTCTGCCTGAACCTTCGGGAGAACAGGTTTGATGCTATGTATTTATTTGTTAAAGACCGTCAGGTGTATGTATGTCATGGGGGCTTCAAAAAATTAAAATTCCAATAGAATTTAGTCTCTTCCACTGTTGTACTGAAATCTTCTGAAAGTATAAAAACTGTTTTGCAAATAAAAACAACCGACTTCCAATAAAGACGCTCGCATTTTCGTTGTTTGCCACCATTGTTTTTTGTCTTTTTTGGAAGTCGGTTGTTCTTTGTTTTGCAAAAAAGGTTTTATTTTTCACTTTTAAGTTGTAATTTTTACCAGTATATTTCGTGTAAAAACCAAACTACTGAACCGTTATCTGAAAGTATATGCTTACAAATAAAAAGAGAATTTTGCAAATTGGCTTATAAATAACGGAGTTCTGAGGTAACAAACATAAAAAAAATACAGTCGAATTGAGAACCTCCTCCTTTTTTTGAAGTCGGTTAAAAAGATGTATAGTTTGATGTAAAGAATGTACAGTAAAGATATCAGCCCCAGTGAGACATAAAATTCCTAGAAAGGGTAAGGGTTTTATAGACGAAGATGGATACGCGATCGCGATACGGGCTTCTATTTCCAAATATTCAATATCTTTACAAAAACAATACGTAACATGGAACACATTATTTTGATTTAACATTTTTATGTTAAACTTCTTTACATTATACCAAAGAAGAGGTAAAAATCTGCATGCTACGGAACTCATTTTCAACGTGTTTTCCCTTTCATGAACTGTCAAAATATATATACTCTCCTCCAGATTCGACTCCAGATTTCGACCATGGCGGCCAATCCCAACAGAGACTAGGTTTCGGCGCGAGAGATATTATACGAGTACTTCACAAGTGTGTGCGCAGAGAGGTGCACTCTCTCTTTCCTCACTCTCATAGTCCGATGGGACGGCAATCCGACACGACCAGAGAGAGTCAACCGAGACCAAAGGCTTAACGTGAATTACGAGGCATGGGGGTATGAAACCGCCAAATTCAAAACTCCGCGCTGTTACAAAAAAAAAATCTATTGGAAAACTCAATAACAGTTCCCGACCTTAGAATCGATCCCAGGACCCCACGCTCAACAGTCGCGATTGCGACCACGAGACCAACGAGGACGTTAAGAAAATATACTATGTGTAGTGTGTGTACGCAATGCATCTTCAGCCTTACATAATTTACTTTTATGAGGTCTTATTCCACCCTTTGATTACAGTATTGTATCGCCCTTTATTGCCCATAAATGCCATAAATTCAAAAACATAGTTCCCCTCTTCATATAAAATAGCTAAACGACATATAACCTAATTTCTCCCCCTTTCCCCCTCTCCCGTACATTTATGAACGAGCCACTAATTCTCACTTTAATTAATTTAGAAGCTGGCCTTTCACTGAGCCAACACGTTTACCTGTGTCGTGCGCTAATTTATTATGAAATTTAGTCATTGTTATTGTTTATAGGGGAAATATGGGGTTTCGAGAATGTGGGTCTGAAAATAGAATATTATGTAGAGTATATGTAAACAGTACCTATAGGGGTAAAGTCATGTATGTAAAATAGCACAGCATAATCAGCCTAGAATGTTCCCACTGCTGGGACAAGGGCCTCCTCTCGGCGAGAGATCACGCTGGCCCAGTACGGGTTGGTAAATGCCACACATCTTCGAATTTTTTATTCTAGGACACACGATGTTTTCCTTCACCGTTTTGAGAGCAGTGGTGATGAAATAATTTACACAAAATAAAGTGCCTATCGGGGTTCGAACCTACAACTCGTCAGTCGCGGCCGTTTACTGCTCCCCCATATATGTATACATTGTCATATAAATGTATACAACATGTATCAAAAAGGTACAAATTGTCAGTCGCGGCCGTTACTGCTCCCCCATATATATGTATACATTGTCATATAAATGTATACAGCATGTATCAGAAAGGTACAAAAAGGTAAATTCAAAAATGTTTTTTCTTAAACATTCGTCGTTTTACAGTTGACAGTAGATGAAAGGTACAAGTGTTTCAAATTGGGTACATTTAAGTAAGAAAAACATTTGATGAAAAACGTTTTTTGTAGAAAAAAATGAATTTGAGTTCTTTTTGTAAGCGATTTACTAATTGGGTTGTTGTTCTTGGGTAATCGTAGAAAATGAGTTTTGGCATTATAAAAATTAACAGTACTACTTTTGTGATATGATAAAAATACAACAATCCAATAAGAAAACCCTTTTTATTATATCAAAATCTCAATAAAAAAAACTACAAACGAGCAAAAAAACAATCTACTGCGAAACCACCCTTCAGTGTTAGGACAAAAAAAATACCGCAAAAGGGAAGAAATCTCGCTCATCATTTTACCAAGCAACTTACTGAAGGAAAAGAAAAACCTTATCGAAGGAATCATCGAAACCACCACGAACACAAAACAATGACGTATTTTTTCTTTTCGATACTCATAAAAAAGGTACGAATAAACCTCAAAAATAAACAAAAGAGCGGCATGGAAACTGTTGGCATTTTTCGTGAAAGGATATACTTCTAAAACCACAAAATAATGTATTTTTGAGAATAAGAAGTCGGTTAAAAAAAAAAACAACGACTTGTCCAACCGTGAACGAACGTATTTCGTAAAATGCTTCGAATTACTTTCTTACCAAATTATAAAGTGACGAAACCAACGTTCAAGATTAAATAAAAAAATACATATATATATATATCACGTTTGTCACACTTTGGTTAAAGAGTGCAAGAGCGCAGAGCATAATCTTCATCTATCATCATTCTCCTGTCCTTATCCAAATTTATTTGGGGTCGGCGCAAAATGACTTTTTCTTCCATACTTCATAATCTTCATCTACTTATACATATGTAAGTATAATAAATTAAAGTGTGTAAATGACCGGGTTGTTCTTCTCAACTACGCAACGGGATTTTGATGCGGTTGTCACCATCATTCAGAAAATTTATTCCGGAAAATTTATGTGCATAATACATTAATATTAAACTTGAATGTAATAAAGTTATCTGGATATCATGTCGAGTAGTGAAACCGTGCGAAGGTCCATCCGTCCGTCAACCAAGATACGGACCTGGCCGAAAGTAGTTCTAAACTTGGAGGGGATCCTACTCCCGATTAATTAACTTTTCGGACGGGTAATAACACATCAAGAATAGGGACGACTGTCTCTGAATCGTGTTGGCATTCATTCGGGTCGGGCCCCAAACTAATCTTATATCCATAGGCATTATTATAATAATAATAATAAATAATAAATCCCTGGACATTTCACACAGCACCATTTGTCCCAAGCTAAGCAACCTAATGCTTGTGTTATGGTAACAAGATGGCTGATAAACTACTTATATACATTTTTTTTTTTTTGTAAATACATACATATTATAGATAGAAAAACACCCAGACTCGGAACAAATACATGTAGGTCATACAAATATTTGTTCCGTGCGGGAATCGAACCCGCGACACGCAGCGCAGCAGTCAATCGCTTAACCACTGCGCCAACCGTGCCGTGATATTATGGAGTAGGATACGCCCGTAAGTTCGACTGATTTTGTGCTGACGGAGGAGACCTCCAGGATCGGGTCGCTAGTATTTAAAGTAAAGGCAACCCAGTACCAGTCTCCAAAATAAAGATATGCATGGTGAAAAAGAGCTCGCTAAGGGAAACAGCAATGCTCAAAGGCAAAGGGCAGGCTATTATAAGTTATGCATTGCAATCATGCTGTATGCTCCCCGGCGAGCGAGCCTTACATACTTTGCTAATGAAAAGTAAGTGAAAACACGATGTGTGTAGTGTGTACTTAGATATTAATCTCGGGTAATGAGAGGACTTTAATAAGTTGGTTAGATTATTAATGATAGTATTAGTACTATGCTAAAATACAGGGAGGATTATTGATATGGCGCAGCAAGGCCTTGACGTCTCATTCTCTCTCTCTTTCAAAAAGACTTTCAGATGCTCTATAATCCCCCCCCCCCCTTTCCCTTGCCCCAAAAACAGCATAGGCAGCCTATAATGTTCCACAAAGGTCTCCTCTCTGCGAGAGGGAGAGGGCCGTAATCTACCACGCGAGCCCACTGCGGGTTGGTAGATGTCACATGTGTTCGATTTTTGAAGTTATACTTCTTTAGGCGCGTTATGAAAAAATGATGAGAGTGAAATTTTAAGAAGCGCGCGCAACACCGTCACACAAAATTCACAGGTTGAAGCTGTCCGCAAAACCGCTCATTATTTTTAAAGCTATACGTCACTTTTTTCAGTATAAACCGGCCGTACCTATTTTGAGCATTTTTTATAGCAACCTGTTTGTTCTTATCCATGTAAAAAAAGGCAATGGACATTTCACAATAAAAAATTGGATGCCATAAAATTCTGTTTTTTTATTATGCTTTTAATTTCTTTAAAAGGCCCGTGACTTGTTACCAACATTATTAAGCCTAAACAACGAACTTTATTGTAACCTTTTTTGTAATTAATAATTTGCATGCAATTAAAAATTGTTTTTTAAAAGTATAACTTCTGACGCTCGTACATAAGTACACGCACCCATTTTTTTTTAATTCTAGCACATGCCAGATTCCTCACGATGTTTTCCTTCACCTTTTACCAAAAACAGCGGAACAATTTATTTGATCTTCACTTTACAGAAAACTCTCACCAGAGTTCGCGCTTTTAAAAGGTTACATTATACGATCCTTTTGAAATAGAGAAGTGCGGGACACCTTGGGTCTTAAGTAAGTCTAGCCTTCTATAAGTTATAGCGATATAGCAACTATAACTTACCCAATAACTTCCAAGTGCCTCAGCCGTAGAAACACTTCAAAAAGTTCATTTAGACCTATTCAATCTTCGTCTGCGTGTCACCTACTTTCTCTCAAACATATTTAAGCCTAACGCATATCATTGAGCCGCGCTGATTGCTTCAATCTCACGGCCCAATGCGTAGTAAGCCGCTGCTAGTTCACAGTTTGCAAATGAGGCCACATTAAGTGAACTAATCATAATAATCTGCGAACACAACTGGTTTATACTGTGTATGGAGTTTGGAACTGAAGTGGAGTTTAGAGAAAGAGGTCATGCCTACGTTTGGTTGGAGATCGAGTCAAATTTAATAGTCGGTACTGCTAAATCATGGCTAAAACTCTTAATGTAATTAATATACACAGAAACCTTCCGCATTAAATTCTCCAATTCATTTAGAGAATTTAATGCGGAAGCAATTTAATAAGGTCATACCACCACCTTCAGGCAAGTTAATCCTTAATCAGTGTAAGTCTACCCTTTTTAACCTTGTTTATTTTGAGAAAAAAAGTTCAAAGCCAAACGAAATGACAACCAAAAATATCAATTGGTAGGAAATGTGACATACGCCAGCCAAAAACTTTTTACAATTCTCTACACCGATCACAATAGTTTTAATGTCTTATGGGGCCCATTCAAAAACTTGTTTTCAAATCTGTTTTCAGGTTGACAATGCACTAAAAGTAATGGTGCAAAATGTCTTCATAAACTTTACAAAAATGCCCTGAGTTTATATGTGCATAGTTCAGACACAGCAGGGGGACTTTAATAGTCTAAATGACTGTATCTGTAGACAATTGCTGTAAAGTTTAAGTTTTAAAATGCGTTTATTGTTGTTAACGACTAAAATTATCAATTTGATGTTTTCTTCGGTGTTTTTTGGCTCAGATCCAGGATCCGTCCTGCTTTAAAGCCAAAGGTTTAAGTAGTGAAAAGACTTTGTTCCTAAATAATTTCACATCTTTACTATAAAACGTATAAAATTGATGCTTTTGGTGCATTTTACTTTTGTTATTATTATTTTGTAGTACCTATTATGTTTGTTTCCAGTCTAACCGGAAAAACACTGGTATTTAGCTGCATCTGCACCACAATTGCGTAACACGCAATCAATCGGAATCTGAATCAGTTTGAAGCAAATTGCTAATGCATTGCTTCATAAGTTCGATAAATTTGTCTGCTCAACACGTAAATAACGCAATGAATGTTGTTGAACTGTTAAAATGAAACCGATTCCGATTGATCGTGTGTTACGCAATTAGGGTGCTGGTTAAAACGAAGCCGACCCCAACATAGTTGGGAAAAGCCTGGGCAGATGATGATACCTATCTATAGTATTTTGATTGAAAAAGAATAGTTTGCCACCTGATGAAGACCTCTAAGGCAAGGTCTCTATGAATTTATTTAGGTACAGACGCCAGCACATCAATCAGAAAGGAGAAACCCAAACTTCATAGAAACTTGGGCCTGGCGTTACAGAGCTGGAATTTGGCCATAAAGTAGAGCATTTAGCAAGGTTTCAAGAGCCCAATTTTCACGTCTCCCAGCAATGGCCAAATGGTAAAATTAGACAATAAATAATGTATACATTTTAGGTTATTTTTAGTAGTCCAGTTATTTCAATAAATAATGATATTTTTGAGGCTTTGTTTCCTACGTAAATCTGGAACACACATGCGCTGTGCTGCAGTGCCTGCAGCCTATCACGATGAGGTTTTAGGTACTTATATAAAAAGCGCTTAGGGGGCGACTTCTGATTTAGGTATCTGATTTTACTGAAAACCTCAGCAGAAAACTATGTTTAATAAACAAGGCCCACTTACATCACTACTGGCTTGTATTTGTTATGTATCGAGGGATTTGATACAATCTCAGATTACAATATTCTGAGATTGCAATAATATATTTAAAAAAAAACAAGTAGGTAATTGTGATGGTTTTATTAATTACCTTCTTCATTAGGATTATCATAATATAATAATACAGTATCCAGAAATTGTGCAGGAGGCAATTGACTACCCTGGTGCCGTGCCCAACCAAGATACCATATTATGCTCATGGTGTGGGCACAGCAACCAACCGTTCTTTTGCCAACGATACAGGTACAATAATATTGAATTATAGCATCCCTTCCACTTAGAGAGCTGTCGATTAATATATAAACAAAATACTTCCTATTACTAATATGCCTCGATTTTATTCTTCCTCTTAAAATCCAGGTTAAATCCGATGTTGACAGCTCTTGCTGCAGGTCACCGTCCACCTATCTACACACTTCTATGACATATGAGCCATTTTCTCTCACATGGTCCCCATAGTAAGAACGGGCCTGTTTAACTTGGTATGTGCCCAAGGAGACAAGAATAAGCTCGCTGTATGTTAATTCAGGAAACTCGCTAACATTATCTGTTCATACATCTATTGCTTGGAACTGCGCCCTACGTCGATATAAATTGTTGCTAATAACATAGTTACATAGTCTATTTTCCACATTCCTATTGTATTGCAGTGATCCGTTGCTATTCCGCAATTAATGCACAGGCTCATGATGTCGTTATTAGCCAGTCGTCAAAAAAGCAATTGTAATAAACAGATCCGGTTATCCAGCTAAGGTCAGCGCGGGTGGCAGGGTACAGTGTCCAATGTTCAAGCGAGGGTCAGTCAGAAGGCAATCAATTTCAGAGTCCAGAATTCGAACAGAGGTCATAAGAAACAAAATCCCGAGAAAAACAGAAAAACACATTCACTTGCGCAAAAATACCATTGAGATAGGAAAAAACATGGAGACGCCGCGTTATTCTATATATATATACATTTGCTTATAAAAATATGAGTGAAATATGATTCAGAATGTTAAATATCGTTATGTCTCATTCTTTCTAGTGAGATAATCTTATTTGATAAAAGACAACTATATTTTAAGTTGTTGCTAATTATGGCAACATTTTGTCGTGATGTAGGGACAGTTGTAGGTAAGTGCCGTATCAGCCATCTTAGGCGCCGAGTTTCGTGGTAGTTTTGGTTTATTCCGAACCTGACCCGAAATCCTAACCCGGTCGCGGGTTAGGTTAGGAACTTGAAAAAAATTATAGAATGTTTGTTTGTTTTTTGTATTATTGAGATTTTCGAGAAAATCACAAGGATTTTACCTTTTAAAACTGCATGTAAATGTTGGAAAACAGAAATTCAACATGCCTGTGTGTTGCATTGTGAAGTGTGGTGCAAGAAAGAATGAAAATCAACCTCAATTGTCTTTGCACAGGATAGTAGCCGGTTTTCATGCATTAATACATACAATAATACAAATTCGATGATACAATTGTAACGCGATCATGAATTTATGGCTAAAGTATTGATATTTGGGTTAATTTTCATATAACAGGCCTTTTGTATTATATTTGTTAATTCATTCGTTTGTTTACAAAAATATGTCATAATGGAATAGTGTTGTACCGTTGCCGATTTGCCGTAATAGTTTCCGAAACTAGTTCCTCCGCTGAAACGATATCCGTCGATTCTGCGATGTTAACATAAATAATCCTGCGTCTTATTCGATCCGAGTAACCTAGCTAGGTCCGGCCTGTGGTTCACACTTCACAGCACCAGAATCCATCGTGATCCAAACGTGATAACTAGTAAAACTCGTATTTAGTATCGATACTCGTTATAGTAACCCCTATGTTCCTTGATTGACACAACCCTAGCAATGGCAGCCATTTTATGAGACAATATGAGTTGTAGGTATGCACCCTTTTTTTGTAGGTATTTCCAGTCCATACTTTTCTATGTCAATGAAAAATACGAAAAGCGAATGACATTATTGACAATTGACATGACATTACAACCATGACGATTGACAGACGTTAACATTGACATTTGCCGTTTACTAGTGTAATCCATGGTGCAATCGATTTTTATCGATTACAACAAATCGATTTTATCGATTATTTATTTCTTTTAATGATTTTTTAATGGCGCTTACGTCAAAAATCAATTATATTCCAGAGAAAAATAATTTGTACTAAAACAATGGACTATTAATAAAATATTTTTCTTTCTTCTTCTTTCTATTATTTAATTATTTGTAACAGTATCGATTTCCACTAAATCGATTATATTCTTAGGGTAGGTACGCTCTATTGATATAATATCAGCGTTTGTAAAGTTGGTGACGTATAACGAAATAAGTGTTGTAACGGTTTACAAAGATTGTTTAAAACAAAAAAATTGAAATCTACTTATTTTCTACACTTGGCCATTGGTATTGAGGCTAAGATTTCAATGGCTTAATTAAGCAAAATAGACGATTTTTTTGGTACATATCTGATTCCTGTAACAGTTAGGCCCAGAAACGGGTTTCTCCTTTGACATATTGTAGTAGCTTGATGTGCTGGCGTCTGTACATGAAGGTTTTATAGTACATGACGGACTTACAAAGTATGCATTATTAATTACATGGTGTAGATACAACGAATTGTTGGGTAAATCGCGGCTCTCCTACCTAAATCACTGAGTAATCTGTATTTAAGAGAGACGAATTAGATACATTTGTATAATACATTACTATTAAACTAACATGTAATTTACTAAAGAAAACATGATGTTTTATCAAGTCGTAAAAACTGCGCGAAGGAGAGGCGCGTCGCTATTCCTACAACAGACGTTCACAAAAGAAACTCGTCACCAAACCTCACAAACAAGTCCTGTTTATCTCACATAAAACATTGCTGTTTTCCAATAGAAATAAAACAGAGATTTATCACTACAAACACGAGAATATATATCGAACAAGATGTAAGGAGAATGCTAATAAATAAATGATATATGTTTTTTGTTCCGATATCCATTAGCATTGATTGATTACGCCTGGATATGATTGTTCACAGGTTAAGCCCCAATTTTCTTTTTATGGCCTTTTTCTTGTTACAGAGGCGATTTGTCTTTGATTTTGTACTAGTTGTACCTCTAGATCTTTATTTTTATGTCTTGTCTATGATTGGTTTGTAAATCTTTTATTATTTATATATGTATAACATAAAATAACATCAAGGAAAGCACGTTAAGCCATTGGACCCGGCTGTCATTCGTGGATCTTTGACAGTCGTTACTGGCCATCAGAAGCCCGTAAATCTAACAATCAGTCTTACCACAAATTCAGACTCCGAGCTGCCACTGACAAATTCCAGATGGAAAAATCCATTTTATCACTTTGCACGACCTGGGAATCGAACCCAGGACCTCATGCAGCAGAGCGCTAGCGACTTCTAGACCAACGAGGCAATAAATGTGAATTGTAATAAATTATTTGGTCTACAACGTATTGTGCGATATATCTGCAAAATTTACTCGAAATCAATACCTAATAGATAGAAACAAGAATAATTAATTTAAATACCTTGATCCAATAATACCCCAACGGCTAATAAGGCATCGGTTGGCGTGGTCTTGAGTTCAAATAACACTCATTGCACTAATTGGCTTTAATCCACTCCTGTTGCAATTAGTTAGTTAGCAATTACAGGAATACTAGTAATTGGAACTTATGTTTTCAATAAACCTAATTAGAAGTTTTTGGATTAACAACAATAGAATAACCAGCTGACCCGACTAACGTCCTGTCCAAATTTATTCTCTCTTGTCTCATGTCTTGTGAATTTGCAAATTTTCCAGGAAACTTTTCTGATTTTTTTTTTCATAAAAACCTATTTTGGACTATTACGAACATTTTAAAACTAAAAATTGCAAAATCGATCCAGCCGTTCTCAAGTGATGCGCTTTTCAACGAAAAACATTTCATTTTTATTTTATAGATAGAAGAAGAAAATTGTGCAGTAATATTTTTCTGAAAAGTTCATTTCAAACCTCACTCAAATGACCGCACACAATTCGAAATCGGACTCATTTATTTTAAAAGTAAATCCCCACAGGTTTACCCACGACACCATTCGATTTTTAATGTTTGCAGAATAATGCTGCCAGAATTCTCGTAAATACATGCTGACATGAAAACCTTCTTTTATAAAACTTCGTCTATAGAAAACGCCGATTCGTCCGTCTTTATACGCCTCCAAAGAAAGGCGGAGGCCTAATTAGACACAACATGCCTTATCGGGTGTATTAATGCCTTTCCTTTGATATAATCAGACGTGATCTGTGAGCTAATGAACTGTGCGATTTTCATCCGGTAAACAAACTATCCATGGAATCATCATCTGCCAACCCTTTTTCCGACTATTCAGGTCCGTTGAAAACCAGCGTCAGGCCCTAGTTGTCTGGCACACTTTCCTGCTAATTTCTTCATCGCACTTTACACTTTTCATTTGATTTTTATTGAAGTGAAAACTTCTTTAGCGGCGCTGCGCACGTTTGTTGTGATGGGTAAAAAATGTTAAACTCGCGTTGGGACACCTGATCGAAAATTCGTAAGACGGAGGGAGAGTAGACCGCATTCCAAAATATCAAAAATGCACAACGTTAATATTCAAGTTTTCACTTCTGCCGGCACTCCCGGAGTGCAAACCGTTTTTTTTTATCTGCTGTACAATATATTGTGTGCCTTTTAATCTGTGCTAAATAAATGTATTTTCTTACTTTCATTTCTTTCTAACTATATTGGGGTCGGCTTCCAGTCTAAATGGATGCAGCTGATACCAGTATTTTACATGGAGCGGCTGCCTATCTGACTCCTACAATCCAGATACTGGGTAGCACGATACCCCTTGGCAGACTGGTTATCAGACTGGAACAGAGATCCAATAAATGTGTCATAATACCTTCCTACCTATCAGACAGAATGAGTGCATTCAAAGGATTTTAATCGGGATGTTTAAGAACATCGAGCGCATTCTGATTTATCCGCTGCGTTATTAATGTTGCTTCACTGGCTACCACTAATGTTTTGGATTGCTCCTACCATCTAAGGAGAAGACTTCGTGACGTCTATATTTTGGAACAGTTATAAATTATTAAAATAAAATTATTTTAAACAAACAAAACCTAAACGAGTCGCTGGACGCCACATGTTCTAAAATCCATCCAGCCGTTACTAAGCTTTGTATGTATAAAGAATCCCATATCCACAGATACGCGTGAAAAAACAGAACCTTACCTTTGCTGTCACAAGTTCGAGTAATAACTGACAAAACCCTAAAAAGTAAATAAGAAAAAAAAGAGCAAAACCACTTTCGTTATTGCCATAAGTAATTTACAACTGAAGCATTCAACTGAAGGTCAAAACCGTACAGAATGATACTAACGCAAGCACATACAAATATGAAATACCATTTTATACACGTCAGATAAGGGTCATAAGGCGATTGTACCGAAATCGCAGCGAGAGATCCCTTTTCGCTATACAAAAGTAAATAAATTGCCAGTGGCCCTAATACGAGCCTTTCAAAGATACAGAGAACCTCTGAAATATTCATAGGTACACGCTTTCTGCTTTACCTTGTATTTCTTTACTTTCCAAGAAGTGATATTGGTGAAGTAATATGATTAGAGGAGAGGAGACTGGTGAGTTCACTAGACAGATAGATTTGGATGAATTGTTAGCTTTCAGTCTAGCGGTCTCTACTACCCAATCTTTGGATGGTCAGGACACACAAAAATTCAAATGAAGCAGTGTACCGGGTTCTCGGGGTTGTCTTTAAAAGATCGCTTTTAGCGATAAGACCGCCCATTCTGTCGACCCTTGTAAAATTTCTACATTTATATCTGTAATATTTATGGTGTACATAATAAACAGAATTATCTATCTATTTGAGTGTTTTTGGTCCTTCTAATGACAGAGGAATAAACAGGGAAAGAAAAGATGCCATGCATTCTATCTTTTTCGACGGTTGACTTCAACTTAAAGCAGTATATTTCCATTAAATCGGTCAGTCAGAAAGATAAAACTAGTTGCCCAATTCAAAGCGTAGGAGGTTTTTAATATGGAGAAAAACGGGCAAGAAACTCCATGAGTGTCCATGGAGTTCCTTGCCCGTTTTTCTCCATCTTTTAAATCAAAATATCCGCTTTGAGATAGTGAAGCCCGTCAGTCCTCTTAGTCAATATATTCTTTTATCAATTAAATCAATTCTTCAATATATTATATCTTTAACATCTCTATATGACAGGTATTCGAATAAAAATACGCGATCTTTTACAGTAAAACAGCTTTTCTTGTGTCTTCACAGTGAGTAAGTTCTTGGCTTGTAGCTAAATTCGCACATTAACATATTAATATTGTACACTAAAGTTGTATGTCAGTGTGTCTGACATTTATTGCGAGTGTCTCAAGCTTGTCTCAGTGTAAACAGCGCGGAAATTAGTGTCGCCATTTATGTCTGTCTGCAGAATTTAGCAGTGTTTCTTGAGAATAGTTTTTATTTGTATCATGTAGCTCATTATGTGTCCTCTAATTAGTATTAAAATGTTAATAAAACCCTTGACTTTTTGAAATAGTAGGTACGTATGACCGACGACCCAAAGGGCAATGTAGAGGGCTATGCTTGGAGTTTCCCTGCGTGATCAAATCAGAAATGATGAGATCCGCAGGAGATCCAAGGTAACCGATATAGCCCGAAGAATTGCCAAACTTAAGTGGTATTGGGCAGGGCACATTGCTCGCAGAATAGATGGCCGATGGGGCCGACAGGTTCTGGAGTGGCGACCGCGTTCCGGAAGACGTAGCGTTGGAAGGCCTCCCACAAGGTCGTCCGACGACCTTGTGAAGGCCGCAGGAACCCATTGGATGCGAGAAGCACAGAACCAGTGGAAGTGGAGGCGCTTGGGGGAGTACGTCCAACAGTGGACGTTTTTCGGCTGAAATGATGATGCACGACGACATATCATGCATTTCCAGTATAAGACGACTTCTTACTGTGCGAACAGCCCATACAATGCGAGGTCAGCTAGAACTGGAATGCATGCATGTATAGCTTAATGTGTCGTCGTGTGTACCTAAAATCACGTCTTACGGAAAAATGATTGGCGAAAAATTTGGTATGTATGTCAGTATTGAGTAATGATGCCGCTCCTTGAAAATTAATAAAATATAATTCCTTTACTTTCTAAACATTTTAGTTTCCTATTTCATAGCCTGTAAGGCTTTTTACTGTCTAAAGAAAATATGTAGGCATACACAAAATACCTATACATATATGCTGATTCCTTTCTCGGAAAAAACGTATCTATTTAATGTCCAAAACACAAATAAAACTTGTGTATCTGTTCGTAATGCATTGTCAGTGATTTATGTTAAGCAATATTCTATTTAACTTCTCCCAGACGAGGCTATTATCATAAAAATCTAATACATCGGCGATACGCGAACGATACGCGATCCTAATATGATTTCGCGGAACGGTTATCACACTTCCAGTCATAACTTATGATTTATCCATTTGAAATGTTTTTTTACACTGCGGGACTACTTATGATATGTAATCTTGTTGCTTATAGCTTCGTCCGCGTGAAATGTCTTGTTCCTAAGCCCCACCTACCCTGTCGTATCGCTTCGGCCGTCCGCGCTACGTTTTTGCTGAATATTAATTTGTAAAAATTACTGCCTATCAGAAGGCCAATTCTTGTAATTTAAAACGTTCAAAATCTAGTCGCAGTCTCATCTCAGCGACAAACAAATGTCAAAAGCTTGTCAAAATGTAGGGAAATCAGAAGTATTTTTTGACAGATTGAGACTGAGATCAGACTGTGAACGGTCTTAAATTACGAGAATTGCCCCTCTGACCTCCATAACCCAGTTGCTGGGTAATACGATAAGTACCCCTTGGTAAGACTGGTTGTCAGATTTTCGGGCTTCTGACGACCCATAACTGGCAAAACTCCACAAATGACAGCCTGGACCAGCAGCTTAACGTGCTCCGAGCCACGGAGAGGTCTTGGTATGTAAAGATGGTCGCCCATCCCCGGATCAATCGCGGCCAGCGTAGCTTAACCTGATCGATCGACCCGTGCGGATGTTATTACTTAGCCACAAGCCTATGTATATACGTGTACATAAATGGTATAAGAATAATTTATTTCGCCAGAAACATGGTTACAGAGTGTTACGTTACATTATACATTGTAGAAGTTCAGCATGTGTCACCGTATACTCGGTATGCAAAATTGATTCATTTACAATTGATACAATTTAAAATTTCATTTCACTCACATGTCATCCATTAATTTAGCAATATTATAAAAACAATAAGTCATTGCTTAAATACAAAAATTGATCCATATCCTCCAATACAAAAAAAAAGTATTATAAAGATAATAATATTAGTGTAAGAATTCAATTGTCCATTACATAGGATTTTTGTTTAAATAAGAAATTAGTTGTCATTTCACAAAATAACAAGCCCAATTCTTTTGTCCCATATTATCTACGTAACATCGTTCAGAGTATATATTTGGCTATTTTTTCGAGCGAACGTGTCGGGCAGGCGTGGGTGACTTCATCTGCTTGACCAAACTTCTATATTTGGAGGCAGATATTATTAACAACGGCTTCATATGGTTATAGATCCAACAAAATGTGGAGCTTTTAAAAGTGCTTCCTAAACATGAAAATTTAAGTCCATATTATGAAAGGTACAGATGAGGTATTTTTGTTCTTTGTTTTTACGTGTTAATATTTGTATTGAAGAGCTCATACATACAGAGGCCTTGAAAGGTAATTTTCGTCGTAAAAAGTAACACTTTGGCCTACTTGCACTACAAATCACTTTCACCTTTAAACGTTTTTTTTTTTAATGCGTTTAAACGTATTACTATTCTTTATCGGAAAATCGTTTGAAGATGATAGAGACAGAATTATGTTTAAAATATGTAAACGCATGCGGGCCTAGGAAAAACTCATAAATACTAGGAGGTTCATGTAAAATGCACACATTGTCAAGTCCCTTAGGCTTGGGTTTCCTTGGGCCGTCATGAAAATCTGAAATTTTCACCAGTATTTGACATTAAAAAAAATTACTGATTTTCATGGGTCAATAATGTCATCAAGGTACCTATCAAAAACACCCGTTATTTAACCGTTCACCACTTTCTCGGGAAACTAAAGCTTTAGTGTAGCAGGTATCCATTGTTGCTAGTAATCACTGTTCTACCAAACTACTGCATGAAACAAGAAAGCATCTATATAACCACAGCAGTCCGTCAAGTGCTAAGAACACAATTACTTGTAGCTACACGATCTAAAGATAAGCAAGGAATTTGTCTCCACTGTGGAGACAGAACGTTGAACAAAACTCGACGCGGAAGCTAAGTGCTGTTAGTTGTTTAACTAGACAACAAGATGTTAGTATGCATTTGTTCGGTGCTTGAATAATTTTCGAGAAGACAATCTATGTTAGAAATTATGAAGATACAAAGAAATATTATTCAGTAAGAGATATACAGGGTGGCAGGGACATCGACGCGCAAACTGTAACCATGAATTTAGCACATGATTTCTAGACCCCCCCTAGTGCAGAAATTGTTGGTCGGTTATCAAAAACAAATCTGCTGGTTCATAGACTAGAGGAATACCTACGCAGTCAAATGTATGGAACAGTTAAATTTTTTTTTAATAACCGACCATAAAATTTATCGCAGGGGGTTCAGAATGGGGAACAGAAAGGGCTAAGGAAGGAACACGGGTGGGTTTTAGGCAGTAAGAGTCTGACACTCCCTTCCGCTCCACCCAGAGCGGGAGGGGTCATTTGATGATTTCCCATCCTCAAAAAAAAAAAGGGGGTTCAGAATCATGTCCCGAATCCAGGTAACAGTTTACTCGTTGATGTCCGTGCCACCCTGTAGAGTCACCTATGTTTGTTTTCTTTTCAGCAATATTATTTAGAAACGGATATAGTCAAATATTATGTATGATTATTATATGTATTTATTATTATATGTGCTTGGAATCTCTCTGAGGGATTGAATCCGGGACGAGGTGATACAGCAGAGAACCAAAGTTGGTGACATAGCTCACAGAATA
Organism: Apamea crenata; assembly: GCA_949629185.1. Classification (NCBI taxonomy): domain Eukaryota; kingdom Metazoa; phylum Arthropoda; class Insecta; order Lepidoptera; family Noctuidae; genus Apamea; species Apamea crenata. Next base: position 2,908,003 of record OX451353.1, on the reverse strand, counting down.
AGCAAGCTGAAGTGGCAGTGGGCTTTGGCTGGGTGGCTGGTGGCAGCTGGACGAGCATTGCCGAAAATCAAGTTGAATGGCGTGCGAATGAACAGGCCTATGTTCAGCAGTGGACTGCTGTAGGCTGATAATGATATATGTTTTCTTTTCAATAACTGAAAAACCATATGGTATGGATTTCTATTTGTTTAATCGTTGGAAACTTACCCGCTGAATTTCTATATGTTATTTTTCAGGGAAAAAGTACCCTTCCATCTCTTTGTCATAAACCACCCGTGTGTCAAACGACGATTGGCTGAAGCATTGAAGTGTAAAAACAGAACCAACAAAAAATACACTCGCGTTTATAATATATACTTTCTTAGTAGGAAGAATTGAAAGTAACACTTTAAACTTAAATCAAGGAGCTATTTTTGTAATTTCGATTTTTATTTCGACTACGATTACTAAATTTCCAATTACAAAACTGACAACTTAATACTGGATTCCGTTGTCAGATTTGTATAAAGAACTGTATATTGATCACACGAAGATTATTTTTTTTTAAATACTCTTTGGTTTTAACCATGCCAAAAAGAATCTTTTGAACATTCCTCGTTCGTTTTGTCAATTCCCAAGGTGAATAAACAAATGAAAGTAGCCATGCATCTATTAACGTTAAACATACCGTTTATGCGTTGCTTAATCAATCGCATGCCAGCTTTACCTACTGGTGTGTAGTACCTACTTATAATAACAATGGCCGCCGCTGAGAGGCGCCCTTCATGCCCTGAAGCCTGTCTACGCCACGTCGCAAGGACAGCTCGGGCCTGCCTTGTATTATGACACATATTCTATGGTGCATTGTAGTTTAGTAGTTGTAGTGTTTTTATAACGAGATTTTGTAGTAGAAATTTAATGGTGCTAGATAGTACTGGGTGATGCATCGTCTACTTTAGACTGTGAACTGTGACTACTTGAAGAATACGTTTAATCTAATCTATCTAATTAGCCTGTATTGTCCCTAGGGTACAGGCGGGAGGCCTTTCCTTTCTCCTTTTTCCACAAAATTCTGTATTTTGCTACTGACGCCAAGTCCTTTACTAATTATAATTATTGTAATTTGCTTTGACATTAAAAATATTAGATTAAGGGCTGATTTTTCCAACGCCAAATAATTTTATCTGAAGAATAATCATTTTTGACCGTTCTTCCATACAAAATCTGTCAGACGTCCATTTTATTCCACGAATAATAATTATCTGTCGATTGAAAAATCTGCCCTTAGAAGATCAAAGCATTATTTTATTTGGGTTTCCACTTCCAAAACATGGTTATAAATCAAATAAACATCTATAAACAAAGTTCCTTTTTCATATTCAACAAATTACAACCAACCGTAATGTCAATTTACAAAGCAGAAACGTCACGTCCCCAACTAAGCCTCTCGAACAAAGCGCCGAATTAAAACGTTCCCCCACAAATTAATTCAAAGCACATTACTTAAACAAGCGTCTTAATTTACCGTAAATATCAATTAAAATTTAAACAACAACCGACATTTGAAACAAGACCACGGTCACTGGAATGTTCCATGAAACAATAGTCGAACAAAACGGCTGTAATTACAACAACCCAAAGCCTACAATCCGGTAGTCGGGTAAGCTTTTCCACATGAGAAGAAACTTTTGTGGGTGATGGCTGAAAACTGACGAGTATTATTAGCTCCGAACCTTATGCGGGCGCTTCACTCGTGCTGGAAGAATACAACTCATGAATAATTCGGTTTCTGAACAGAGTACGTCTTAAAGGCGTATGGAATATTTTGTGGCCCCGGCGAAGCACCTACATATTAGCTTTAAGACTTAATTTTTAATATGAATAAGAGATAGGCGCTAAAATAGAAAAGTGTTTTGAAATTTTGGGCTCCGTTTCCATATTATTAAATAAATTTTCTAAGTTATTCCTAATATCAGCACGTTTGACCCATTTATATGGAAATTCGTCCATTCCACATCAGCAGGACATATTTGTCGTATTGTAAACCAAGCTTAATTGCGAAATGTGGCAACGCCCGTATTTTGGCGTGAATCTCGGTGAAAAGTGAATCCGCGCTAATTGAAATTCTCACACCACGAAACCTCGGACGCTGCCAAAGGCCTCTGATTCGTTGCCGAAAACTTGTATCGTGGAACGGGAAATTTAAAAAAGGAAATGGGCTAATTGGCATGTTTATGCTAGTGTGGAAGTTAATATGAAAAGGAACGACCTATAAACAAATTAATCTTTTATTAATGGAAGTTATGGCGATTTGCGCGCCATCTTTTATTTTTTTATTACACGTAAACTAAGCTATAGTCATAGTGTTATGAGGATATAGTTTTAAACCAAAACAAGGTTAAAGCTAGTTCACGTAAACATCGTAAAAGAGAATAAAGCGGAAAATAATTCCACAACTTTCCTCTGTTTTATTTTCATTAATTGATTCCTACGCTTCGCTGTTCATAATTTATTCGAGTGTTTTTATTTGTGATGCCTCCACCGTTTTACTTAAAATATTCACGTTATTCTATGAACTTTTTTTGTAACAGCGCGGCGGATTAATAAACGAACCCTTTTAGGCTTTTATTTATTTTCCATGTTTGATAAAAGTTGAAAACTATCGAAACATGTTGAACCTTTTCTGTTACACGCGCTGAATCGATATCGATATGTCGGTACTACTTAGGTTCAAGTAAATGGTGCCAATATCGGAGTGAGCGTTAGAGGTGATTTTACTAAGTCGACAACTTAATCCGACTAGCGATCGAAACATAACTACGATATTTTATCGAATCATAAACTTAATTCAGTAGCACAATAGTGTTTATGATTGAAAAGGAAAGTGCAATAAAGAGGCTATTAGCTTAACTGCGCTCTTCAAACAAGCATTTTCTCGTGAAACGAACTCAGAGGAAATTACTATCTACAGTCTACAGAACTAGGGGCGCAACATTCTCGATAAATATAGAGTAAGTAAGTACCTACATATCACAATCGTATTCGCTACGTGTTGGTGCAAAAGCATGATACAATTAATGAATGAATGAAGGAAGTTCTGAAAAGCAAATGTTTGGAACTCTGATTTTCAATCTTCAGTTATCAATCTCACTCACGACAAGGACCAATCACAATCACGTGCAGACTCAACAAAAAAGAAACAAACAACACAACAGCCTTTCGTTAACACAAAATATTTGTTCTAACAGTCGCAGCGTCGCAGTGACGAACAACCCCTTAGGTGCTTGTTACTTGGCACAACCAGGCACCACGCTCTACACAATTCAACGAGCCGCGATTTTCGCTGCGGTCCCCAATGGGCACTCTTTGAGTTCATTCAGATTGGCGAATGGTTATTTGTTTGTTTGTATTTAAATTTTGAGCCGCCATAAGCCGAATTTCGTATTTGCTGAGTTAACTTTTCGGCTTTGTGTCTGGTTAAGTCGGCAATCAATTTTGTTTCGGTTGTTTAGGATTTCGTTTTAGGGGTACAGTCACGAGCACCAATATGTCAACACTTGGCAACTTTCAATTGCGATTTTTTCGTGAAATAACTAATGCGACGATGAAATACGACACATTACATAAACCTATGGGTTTGAAAATGCTATGTTCGTAACAACATAAAATTTAATTAAAAAATAAAGGAGTAAATCGTATTTGAATAAAGCCGAGTGAATACATACTTTTGCTCGTGACTGCACAAGGGTAGGAATTAATTGACCCTTGTTAGGATTAAACAAGAATCAATTAGTTTAAAAAAAATACTAGGCTTTGTGTCTTCGATCAAATCTTTCCTAAGTACCAATTCAACGCAAATACGTAATGAATGTAAATGTGGCATCCCACAAACAATGAGGCACTTAATATCATGTCCAGCGTGTCTTATTACAAGGTGTCAAACTCGTTACCATATTCTGGCTCGACTCTATTTAGATGGCCATCGACATGCTATGAAAAAGAATTCAACGTATGAAAAAAACATTAATAAGTTTCACAAAGTTATCAGAACCATAGCTCGCAATAAAGCCCTAAGCCACAACTCAAAGCCGCAGCAAAGAGCAATAGTAATAGCTACCTCCTAGCACACCAGTAAGATATAAAGTTACAATAACGGTCTCAGAACACAACATGATAATCCAGAACTAGAAACTACCTGAGAACTTGGAGCTCTCTACATCACTTCAAAAGGAACCGTTGCGGTAACCAACTACTAATAACCATTTAGACGGTAATGTACAAGATAAACTTTTCCGCAATTTTCACTAGAACGCTTTTCATCCTGTTCGCTTTGAAAGAGGAAAGAAATATGGTGTTCTTGTCATCTCACGTAAGGAGATAAATTGTTGAGATAAAAGCTAAGAGGAATGATGAAATCCATAGTGGTTGTGCTACTTGATATGTTGCCTCACTAACCATATCGTGTGTCTGTAGGAAGCCTTTTGTGTTACATGCTCTTTGTGTCACCGCCATCACATAAGAAAACCACACTGCAATAACATCACACCATTTAAATAAATCATCATCTATCTGCCTATCCTTTTCCCAACTATGTTGGGGTCGGCTTCCAGTCTAACCGGCTGCAGCTGAATACCAGTACTTTACATGAAGCGACTGCCTATCTGACCTCCACAACCCAGTTACTGGGTAATACGATATCCCATGGTAAGACTGGTTGTCAGACTTTCGGGCTACCCAGGACCAACGGCTTAACGTGCATTCCGAGGCACGGAGGGGTCTTGGTATGTGAAAATGGTCACCCATCCACGGACCAACCGCGGCAAGCGTAGCTTAACTTGATCGATCGACCCGTGCGGCTGTTATTACTTAGCCACAAGCCCACAATTCAAATAAATGATGTTGAAAATTGTATCTTCGCTAGATGATCATTGCAGTAGGTCATTGTATGTAAAAAAGCTGTAAGTCCACAAGAACCAGAATAGAATATTTTTTTATGATGTTCACCATACGAATGCATACGAATTACAGAAACACATGTAGAAATTTTGCATAGGGTGACACAAAGGGCGGTCTTATCGCTAAAAGTGATATTTTAAAGACAGGCTTTAAATTAATTGAAAGGGAGTAGAAGAGACAATACTGAAGGTAGTGGTGTATCATTTACATATACAATAAATACATACATACAAAAAGCATGTACTTATCTATAAAAATTAACCTAAATGATACAGATATCCACCCCCATAACAATGAGCCATAAGGGGGTCGTTACCGTAGCTCGTAATTCAGTAGGTTTCAATAAACCAATACCTCGAGCACACATGTATAATAGATTAGAACCCTCACATTAATCTGATCGGTTCAAAACTTTGCTAGTTACTAAACTAGGATTTGGCCCTTTGTTCATTAGTTGGTTAAGTATTAAAGTTACGATGAACAGCTTAAAAGCAGGTAAATGAATTGTTCGTTCTTTTTTGCGTGTATTCGATAAAATTACTTATAGACACTCAGCCAAATGACGACGCAGTTCAAGTGGAACACGAAATTGATACGAAAATTGGTCGAAAAACAGTTCCTACATTTTCTCATTGACAGTTTAGTTAGGCAAACGTTGAAATAACAACCGTCCATCATAGCGATCTATCCAACCCATGTTCACCAAAAACCGTCCATAGAAATAAGTGATAAAACAACGAAACACCGTTTCCCTCTCAACATCCAAATTAACGCAAAAAGAAAGAAAGGGAATAATGATAATTAAAATCATTTACCCAGCTCAGAATATACCGCCGCCCTAATGGCGTACACATTAAACGTATACCTACTGACATCGCAATATATTCTGCGAACCGCTCTACCCACAGAGTTGCGATATTGCAAAAATGTGATTCTCCGGCCGAATTGCTTTAATAGCAAGCCCTGATCCCACGTCTGGGTAAATTTAAATAATAAATATGATAATTATTTGTTAGGATAATTAAGTAACTCCGCTCTTTTTACGTCACATCAAAGGGTTTTTTGAATGCCGGAGTTTTTAAGGTGTCAAAGTGTTTCAAAGGAAAGGGTAAATATTTGATCTTCAGGTAAAGTTCAAGTCTCGTTTTAGCATGAATTTTCGTCTCAGAATCAACATCTTATTTACTAAAAGCTTCACATTTTTTTTTTGCAAAAGATTGAAAACACTGCGACGAAGTACTAACAGTGGGACAGTAACCAAATCTGGTTGCTATACAAAAACATCTGAATCATATGTAAAAATCACCGGCTTAATCACAACACAACCATATTTTTTTCACAAAAAAAAACAACACGAAGATACAATCACTCATTCTTTTCACAAACTGTCGAACTCACGCCGCCCATTCGGCCAATTTCAAACTGGCAACACTCGCGAAAATGCTTAACAAAACAGAAAACATAAATCTGTGTCAATACCAATTAACTGTAGGCCACAGAGAGAACACAAAAACACTGCGAATAAATCAACTGACGTACACAAAAGGTTACTTTATTGTTAATGCGTTAAATGTTAATTTTGTGGTTTTTGTGGAATAGCCAAATGTAGTTTGACAAACGATTGTATGGAAAGTTTGTTACAATTGTTTGATCAACATGGCTAAAATGTAAATTTTAAGGGACGTACGCACGGCTACACATTGAGCTATACATAACCAGTATAAGCTGGTAATATTTTATTTTAAGCCACGCTTAATATGTTTTCTCTATAACTGAATTTGTAATTCTCTAGAGAAACAAATGTCTTTAACTGTAGATAAAAGCTTACTTTTGACTACACTATATGCATTTTTGTTTGTAGAATAACGTGTTCTCTAGCTATGAATATTGTTTCGCTTTATTAAGAACGTGCTGGATTTACACACATGTCATATAAGGGGTGGGGGGGGGTTACAAAACCAATACATGAATAACGTTACATCCTAAAAAATATTTAAAACTTAGATAGACACAAAGGTCGCTCTTCTTATAATAATATTATTGATGAATTTAACTTAAGCGTTACAAAAATCGATCGATGTGGTGATGGAAAAAAGTGTATTATGGATTTTATTAGAATGACGTCTTGCCGTCAAGCAACGATTGTACAAGCACATTTAAAAGTTATCACAGGTTCTATTTAAATCAAAACAATACTAATAATTCAACCTATCTTACACATTATGCGAAGGTAAGAAGAAAATTGATATGCGAGCTTCTACAAATCACTTCAGTCATTTTAATATCACAATATGATTAATCTTACATGAAAATCTTTGCCAAAACCAGATTGTCCCCTCAAAAACGTGTAGGCCGCCGACAAAGAACATACCATAAATCGCGACACACTTCCGCGCCCAACTTTTCTAACCGACTAAACCGATACAGCATTATCAGAATAAATGACGTAACGTCAGCGCAACGCTGCGAAATGCTGGGAACAGCGACGAGCCACTGAGCTCGCGATCTCAGCGAGCTCGCGACGGTAATGGCATGAAAATGATAGATCGACACACTGCACTACACTACACTGTAAATCTTGCCACTGACGCGGTAAGCAGAGTTTGGAGCTACTGCAGACAGACTTGATATAGAGGTTTTTAAACAGGCAATGCCAATTTGAAGTCTTTGGACTGACGATTGGTCAAAGTCAAATAATTTATTTCAAATAAAAGGCCCTTTTGAACGTCAAAATTTACAAAAAATTTAATTGATTCTAATCACCCTTCCAAAAGGTAGTTTCGTATGGGGAAGAATGGGCAAGAAACCCCACCGTTACTCTAAAATGTTTTACAAACTTAGTTTTTTTTTTTAATGTAAAGTATTTAATGATGTCATTGGTTGTTTCACATGCTTAAAGCTTATTAACAGATCAGAGACTTGTTCAGTAATCAAGAAACCGGAACGACCTTAGCACTGCTATATAACTGTTCACGCCGGAAAATGGTGTGAAAATAACGACAATATAATTAAAACAACACTCTCACAAAGCACCATTATACACAACCATACTATAAATCTAATGACCACTTATTCCCTAACGAAACAACTACATATAACTTATTTCCTACTCTAAACTTTATTTCACTCATTCCGTTTTTTCCTCTTTCTATCCGCCCGACCTTAATGGCATGAAAATGATAGATCGTCACACACAGCACTACAGTACTCGCTGTAAATCTCCTTTCCATTTGTTCTCGGAGTAAAGTAAGCAATATCGACACGTTCTAGACATTTCAGGCTTGAGCTTTCAATAGGAGTTTTTCTTAGTTTTATAAGTTGGGTTTTTGAAATGGTGTTTGTACAAAAACTGTTGGTTGAAATTGAAAAGTCAAAGCTGTCTATTGACATACTCATTTTTGTGGAGTAAACTTACATACAGTACAGTTTTTGGTTTCAACTAACGATTTTACGAATTATTTAGCACCACCAATGAAACCACAAGAGCTGTCAGTGTCATCATTTTTGTGGTGGTGCTATATATAACGCATTTTTATTAAACAGTTTTCAGAAATGTTTGCTCAATTTTTCAAAACCACTAGAGATTCGCATAAATGAAAATCTTAAAATCATTAATAACATCAACACAATTCCAAAATCCCGTACCGAAAGGAACAAAGTATTCCTTCCTTGGCCACGTCTGAAATATTATCGGAATAAATGGAGTCACTTTAACAAAACGTTCGGGAACACAGCTCGTGATTGTAATGGCGTCAACTGATATATTTCCACGTGTTGCACTCAATGACCAAGCCAAAAATATACTTGTGGAGTTTACTACTTTACTGCCAATTTTAGTTTTTGCATACATCCGAGATTTCTTTTGTTTCAATTCACTGTAATTATAAATAAAACACATAAACCCTAACTAACTAATCGTTGCCTATATAAGCTACAAATAAATTGATAATACTCGTACTTACTACTAAGCCAAATCTCCCCCATCACTTCGTAAAAAAAATTCGTAAAAATCTCTTACCCAACTTAACAATCTCCCCTTAATTGCGAGAATAGCGATGTCGATTCAAAGATAAGACAAAACAAATTAAAACTTGAGACCTTAATTTCGTTCATAGAGATAGAATCAGATTCCGTCGAAGAGAAAAAGTTTCAGAACTACTTAAGGCCGACCATACGCAATTAGGTAGTTTGTAGCCAGTTTCAAGCGGCAATCATTTACCGAAATTAGTTTTCTATTTGTTTAATTAAAAGGTGTCTCATCCACAAACTAGCTTCTCTATCCGATCCGAACAAACCAATTCGCTTTGTGTCCTTTGTCCAGTAAGCAGAAAACACAGAAAACATGTAATTTTAGTCTATGGATTCGTTTGTTTTATCTGTGCTCATTAAACGAACGTACCTGGTCTGTGACCAATAAAATCAGTGGAAGATATTTGCTGGTGAGTCAAATGTCTATCACAGCGATGCGATAAGAATTGATTTCAGTTCAATAATAGAACTAAATTCTCATTGAAATCAGTTGAAAGGGAGAATCACACGTGAAAATCAATAGACCAGCGCCAAGGGCATTGACTACCAATTCAAGGGCCGTAGAACAATGCTTTGACGGCACCAAATCTCACCCCATTGAACTATTCCAAGACTTATATAGAGAAAGCAAGCATATTATATTTGTATAGAAAATTTACATAAGTATATTGAGAAACCTTTTAGAATATTCTTGGTTATTGATATGTCATTAATCCGTTCGCATGGGCCCATGGCTGCTATGTGTGCGTAGTCAGCCTATAATCTTCCCACTGCTGGGACACGGGCCTCCTGTCTATGAGAGGGAGTGGGCCATAATACACCACGCGGGCCCTGTGCGAGTTGGTAGAGGTCACATGTCTTCGAATTTTTGGTTCTAGGACATGCCAGTTTCCTCACGATGTTTTCCTTCACTGTTTTGAGAGCAGTGGTGATGAAATTAAATACACAAAGTAAAGTGCCTGCCTGGGTAGAACTCGAAAGTCGGGGCTGATACCACTCCTAGCCAATCATAGGTATATCCCTGAAACGCTGTAACGTTTACCTCTACCCAAATCACATTATTCTGCCTACCTGGTGGTCTCAAGGGAGACCAAATCTTCCGAGCAAGACACCCTAATTTCATGTCGTTTAACCTGCTTCTAAAGCTGTTTGTTAAGCTTTATTTCCGATGTGCCATCTTTTTCCTCATCTGTAATAAGTATTCCCCCATCCCCTGCTACCTTCGTTTAACAAAACAAAAAACCGCTAATTATTGCTCAGATTTATCTCTGAGCGTTCATCAAAATTCTTTTGAATCAACTTCAACTTTTTCGTGTAATCAAGCGAGAACTTCAAATGAGAATGAAAGAGGATTAGACGAAAAAGGTAGGTATGCAGGTAGAAAATGTTGCCAGAGTATAATATACGAGAGAGAGATAACGTAACGTTATACCCTTTCGAGCTGTCCGTTGGGCGTTTCACGGGTCTACGTTGTGTGCATATTTTATCGGGAAAAATGAACGAGCGCCATTCTTTCGTTTTCATAGAATTTGATCTTCATTATGGGGATATTGTGGAAATCTAGGTTGTGGAGTAAACAAGAATAACTTATCACGTATTGGTTGGAGCTTCCCTACGTTGTATGGATTGCTTGAGAGAAACACTAGATTGAAATATTTTACCCATTAAAGGTACCATTTATTTCCTACTTATAGCCTGACTAGCTACCTGAAACCTACTTCTATCACGATCTTTTAATACGTTTCTTTCATCGCAAGTTAAGTTCACTTTTGCTCGAACTAAATCTTACAAAACTGGTCTTGCTTTGTATCAAAAGCCCGTAAAGTTTTACGTTATATAGGGGTTAATTATCAGTTCTGATTTGCTAACGGTGTTACACAGGTGACAGTGCAGTGGGTCTAGTCAGAAACGAAAATGTACCCTCATGGGCCAGTTAAAAGGGAAATATTGCCCCTGGGCTCTCCCCGAATGAACAATTGACCCTTTTAGTTATCCCACACCCACGTGCTCAACTTTACGCCCGTAACTAGCTCATCCATAGTCTCTTTGTCTGAAATATACTTTACATTCTCTTGAAAATTTACCGTGACTTAGGAATCCAAAGCAATGAAACCATGATCTGGTTTTTACACCGTGAATCCTCAAGAAGATAAGATTTTTTCTTCCGACCAAAAATGGTCTTTGTCTTTCAGACTACAGTTCCTTTCTGCTGAGTTTTCCTCTGCAAAAATATACCTATCTTAATTTTTTACGTGAGAACTTTCAGCTTCGTCAACCTTAATTTAGGATTCTACGTAACGCTCCTACACGATAATGTACTAAGACGTTAACTGAGTTACAGGGTGAAAGAGAGGCGAGATTGTAACCTGTTGGCAAGTCAACAGGGGCTGTAGTCTCGGGAGACTTTCCAAGTGCTCATGAATTTATTCAACGCGATACCTGCCTCTGGGGCGAGTCCTGCTTTTTAGGACTTAATTAACTCTAGACGCGAGATGTGATTTTTTACTTTAGATTTTCATGTACGTAGTTTTAAGCGTAACTTTTGCGTTTTTTTCGAAACTGCTCTCTCGAAAATTCTCAGCGGAAATAATGTTAATGTAATAAAAGAATATGTTGAGTCCTTTGCTTCCAAATACCTCAATGTACCAAAGAATATACGCCTTACTATGAACAGAATAATTTCGACACATAAAACACGATTACCTACTCCCATAAAAACCATTTCCCCCACCGAATTCCTTGTGAAAAACAGTCTTAAAAAGGAAAGACCTCAAATTCACAGACGAGAACCATAAAGTTGGCACCTCGGCTACGAGCCGCGGTAACCAAATCATTACCATCACTGTAACTACGTACAGATTCACTCGTAAAACCTGAATTTTTGCGTTTTATTACCTCGTATACCGACCCGACCTGCGGGATGGAAACTTAGCACAACACGTGCCCCGACCAACTTTATAAACATAAAACAGACCAACCGCCTGCGAATGAGTTCCGAATGTCTTCCAAATTCGAAATTTTCTCGCGGAGACCTATTTTACCTGGCCGAATTTTGAACCTGATTTTCCGGGCGGCATCCAAGCCGCGTTACCTCCGTCAGCCGTGATCCCGGCTCAGCTCATGGTATCTATCACACACAACACCTCAGCTCTCACCATCACGCCAATCGATCCCCACAGGGATAAACAAACGCGGGGGCGCGGCGGACGCCTGTTGCGTCGCTCACGAGGCGGACACTCACCGGGCAGCAAAGCCAGCAGCGCCAAGGCCACAAACATAGGGCCCATAGCGGCGACGCGCGGGCATACCACACCCGCGCACGCTGCGCTAGCACGCCGGCGCACTCATGCGGCCTGAAACAACGTGCGGCCGGCCCGAGCGGCGCCCGGCGCGGGACTGGGCGCGCCCGCCCCCGGAGCCCCGCTCCCCGCCCCCGCGCCCCCGGCACCCCGCGCCCGCGCCCCGCTGCGCAGCCGCCAGGACAGGTGCGCGCGGCACCCCGCCGACCTGAGCCCTACCCCATGAAAAAGCCTCTATTATCATCTCGAGAGTAAAATAATCAGTCAATAGTAAGCGCCATCTAAACATTGTACAACGTACGGCACACCCTAAAAATCATAAGGGCGATAAAAATGAAGGGCTTTAAGTAGGGCAAGGGCCCAAGGTCGGTGCAGCCCGGGCGAGTGACGCTCCGGCGACTCGCGCCCAATCTTTATGCGCCCTTGGAGCGTTTAGGGCACATCCCTACGTGCCAATAAAATATTAAAGAAGAGCGCGCCGCAAGATAAGACTATTCATTAACAATTCGTTAAATCTCATTCAACTTTGATGTATGGTAACGTACAGAGCTAAAGGTAACGCTTGATAAAGTAGGTGAGACTGCAGCTCAGCATACAATACCAATCGTGGGATCAAAAGTACAAGAATTTCTAAAAAAAACTATTTATTAGGGAAATATAAACGTATCTATACAAGTACGGTTTTTTTTTACTCATCATCTGCCTAGCCTTTTCCCAACTATTTCTGGGGTCGGCCTTCAGTCTAATAGGATGCTCTTTCTCTCTAACCTCCACAACCCAGTTAGTGGGTAACACTTTACCCCTTGGTAAGTCTGCTTGTCAGACTTTCGGGCTCCTGACGACCCGATATGACTGTCGAAGATCCACAAATGACAGTCGGGATCAGCTTAACGTGCTTTCCGAGGCACGGAGGCGTCTCGGTATGTAAAGATGGTTACCGTCCACAGGCGGTCCGCGGCAAGCGTAGCTTAACCTGACCGATCGACCTGTGCGGCTGGTGCTACTTAGCTACAAGCCCCTTGTTTTTTTTTTATTATAAGTACCTCTTTTCAGAAGATACCTTAAACCGTGAAAAATAACTGAACCGTTGCTTAACCTTGAAAACACTGTAATAACAAATGAGGAAAATCAAAAAGGTAAACTAAGCATGAAATTGCGGCTGTAGCACTTCGTTGTCACAACTCTGTCCATTTTCCTGCAGATTAAGATTGGGGGGAAGGATGGCTATCCGTCGAGAAGCAAGGGGGAAATTGTAACCATTGACCTATTGAGCCAATCCGCTTATCTATAAAATGGGTGTGTATTCGCAATAAATAGGAATAACAGCCGTAGCATCTTCATGCCACCGTTTTTCCGTTTGGAAAACGTGTGATCTGACTTTGGTCGTCCATTGTAACGGTCGATCAGAAGTCCAATTCCCGTAATTAAAAACGTTCAAAATCTAGTAGCAAATTCATCTCAGCGACAACCATTGTCAAAAACTATAGGGGAACTAAAGATATTTTGACAGATTGAGACTCAGATTAGAAGGCCATTCTCGTAATTAGAAACGTTCAAAAACTAGTCGCAATCTCATCTCAGCGATAATCAATGTCAAAAACTTACCAAAAATGTAGGGAAATTAGAGATATTTTTGACAGATTGAGACTGAGATCAGAAGGCTAATTCTCGTAATTTAAAACATTCAAAATCTAGTCGCAGTCTCATCTCGGCGACAAACAAATTAATGTCAAAAACTTGTCAAAATGTAGGGCAATAAGAAGTATTTTTAGACAGATTGAGACTGAGATCATTGCCCTCTGACTGCGAACGTTCTTAAAATTACGAGAATTGCCCTCTGACTGCGAACGTTCTTAAAATTACGAGAATTGCCCCTCAGACTTTGAACGTTCTTAAATACGAGAATTACGAGTACTCGTACCCCTGGTTATTAAAGGCTCATGATAAAGGGTAACAACTGCCTAACCCTTCGAGGATTACAGGTTACTAAAAAGGTATTCATTGTTTTTTTACAGTGATCATAGAATAAAATATCAACACACCGCAACAAGGCTGTACCAGTCTTTAAATGATACTTTTCTGCTACAAGATCCCGCTGCACTTGCGAGGTAGATTTGCATAGCTTTTATTATAATTTTTGCTACTACATACAAAAGAAGACTTCAGAAATTCGGTAACAAAAAAATACGGTAGCCACGCGGTATGAAAAAATTACACAATCAATCTTCCCCAACTATGTTGGGGTCGACTTCCCGTCTAACCGGCTTCAGCCGACTTTAGCAGACTTTACATGGAGCGACTGCCTATCTAACCTCCACAACCCAGTAACTGGGTGAAACTGGTTTTCCGCTGCTTTTTAATCCAACCAAATGTTGTCTTTAAAAGATCGCTCTTAGCGATAAGACCGCCCATTGTGTTACCCTTCGTAAAATTTCTATATTTATGTCTGTAATTTATATGGTAAACATAATAAAGAGCATTCTATTCTAAGACTGGTTTTCAGAAAAAAGTACACAAGCAATAATTTTATCAATATAACTTTTAAAATTTAATATCCAAAAAAATAACACTTTCTGAACATGTACTTAATATCGTCCTAAGTTACCTTCAACATTTTGGGGTTACTTCGCATGTCTCCTTCATTCGGCAGGTCAACTTGAGAAACTACGTCACCTTTTGTTATTTCATTTTCTTATTAAAACTCTTTTAATAACCAAACTATTTAGTGTAGCTTATCTACTTCAAAATACCCGCACAAATAAGAGTTTGAGAATGGAACACGCTGTAAAAACAATAAAAAAATATGTTTTCGTCCTTGTCAAAGTTATTGTACCTACCATAGATATGTCGCAGCCAACTGGTTTAATTAGCCGTTTAGTTAACCGCCTAGCCTTTTAACTGAACGGTGGCCGTTCAACTAACGGCCTGAATGATATTCAATAAATTATAGTTTAGGTTGGAACTGTAACCAATCACGTGTGAGTTATTCCGATCGGATCCCCTAATCTGATCCCCTGCTGTAACTAAGCCATGGCACCCCGACCAAATGGTTTAGGTTAGAACTGTGATCAACCGCGTGCGAGCCGAGAGAGCGAAGCGAGGCGAGGAGTACTTCCAAAGGCCAGACGATTGACTGAACGGCTAATTCTTCCAGTTGGCTGCGATAGATACACGAAACTTTCTATGGTGCCTAGATTATAAGTAAATGGTATGGTTTCCTAAAATTGGAAGCATACACTTGTATCTTGCCCTGTTTTGTTCCCATACATGTGATTATGAAGCCGGTGTTGGAGATACAATTAATACATAAATAAATAAGAAAAAAAAGCAATCAACTTTTATGACAAGTCTTTTACAGTTCAACCAGTTCGGTTATTGAAAATCCTGGTTAAAAAACACTTCCTTTCTCATTAAACATCATCATTACATATAGATCTTGTTTCATGTTTATTATTGTTTATATATTTATTTAGATAAGTATATGCTTCATGTATGTATGTATTTATTGTGTATTTAAATGGTACCCTTGAGTACCTGCAGTAGTCTCTCCTTTTCCCTTTAATCCATCCAAAGGTTGTCTGTAAATGATCGGTTTTAGCGATAAGACCGCCCACTATGTCACCATATTTAAAATTTCAACATTTATGTATATCTATAATTATTATGGTGTAAATAATTGTATTCTATTCATCTATATATCTTTAGTTTTTATCTACAGACTTGGTGTCTGAGTAACATTTATTAAGTATGTTGGAAAATCGATAGTCCTTAAAGTCCATTCATATAGGTACTAAGACCCGGCAGTTGTTAAACCTTCCATAGACAGAAATGCTGGCCGAAATCAGACGTTCTAGAATAATCCTCTAAGCTTAAAACTCGTTATATTTTCATTGAATAGTTTACAGTTCCAATATTATCTATTTAAACAGGACCTTTGAAAGTCCCAAAATCTATATTTGTGGAGCACATTACGTTCGACACAGGCTACTTAATATTCTTCACGGAGAATGGTCGTTTTTCAACCCTGGCTCGTCCATAAATGACTAAGATCGCCGATGAAAATTGATAAAAATCGACACTCAGACACGCCTTTACCGAGATTAATATTTTGAAAGCGAACTTTTCAGTCTTTTTGTAAGATATCTGTGCTTACTCTGAATGCTTTGTGTGCCAAAAAAAGTTAAGACGAAAATCTAAAAATGTAGGTAAGTGGCTTTTAGAGAAATTAGGTTCGCTACGTGCTTTTTTTGTTTGCTCATCTGATATCTACCACTCTCTGACTTACTAGAATAAATCTCCACAAATCTACTTGTTTGTTTCTCAATCACACCTCGACCGAGTCAATGAACCTTGATAAATGTTTTGCACGAAGACAATATTAGGTCAAGGAAAAATATATAGACTTCTTCTAGAGAGATACTTTCTATCTTGACTGGTCACATACAGATAGTGTCTTTGCTCCGGTAGTGAAGATCGAGCATCGCTGTACAGAGTATTTTTATAAAAGAAAATATATTTCAGCAACTCTGGTTATAAGCAAAAATAGACACGATCAGTATAAAACAGTAATTATTACCATAAACAAAAGTAAATCCAAAACAAGAACGGGGTGAATGGCCGCCTGACCTCTATGATAAAATTTAAGCTTGAGCCGGGACTTGGTGCGAATTGTGCCCATCGCGACTTTATAGCGATTAGGCTCGCACTGGTCGGTACATACAAATATATCTCAATCGAGCCTTATCGCGCGTTTAGAGTTAAGTAGGTATGCAGTATGGTATAGCTTATTGGAAACGCGTGGGAATTGGTAAATTCCTTTTTATCATAATCATTTATTAATTTACTATTCTTACGAAAGGCTCAAAGATTTATTTTTATAATATTCAGAAAAAAATGTACAGTCACGAGCAAAAGTATCTATACACTCGGCTTTATTCAAAAGCGATTTACTCCTTTATTTTTTAATGAAATTTTATGTTGTTACGAACATAGCATTTTCAAACCTATAGGTTTATATAATGTGTCATATTTCAACGTTGCATTCGTTATTTCACGAAAAAATCTCATTTAAAACTTGCCAAGTGTTTACATATTGGTGCTCGTGACTGTACATCTATTTAATTAAATGTAAATGAGAACATTCTTTACGTTAGTTTCGGGCATTAAAGCGACTTACATTTACTTAATGTCATCTTGTTATGAGCATAAAAAACGTAATATTCAAATTACATAAATAAGTGATGCTAAATCTAGTCGCAAACTAAGATAATTTAAGATGTAGCTACATTTTTACGACTGTTATTTAAAAGAAACAGATTCGGCTCGTCGACTCGATTAAGTATACAGTGTTCTCTACTGATCATAAAGGTTACTATTGCATATTTTTCTGACAAATTCTCTTGGAACCAGTGCCATGATAATTTGTTTACAATCATCATTCTCATACCCTTATCCTAATTTATTCGGGGTTGGCGCAACATGTCTTTTTCTTCCATACTTCTCTATTATTGGGCATCTCGGTACCCCGTCAAGTCACCCCTTTTTCTAGCCATATCATCTGTCACAGTCCATCCATCGTTTCTTTGGTCTTCCTCTACTCATAGCTATCCTCATTCATATTCAAAACGATTTTTTTTATAATGCGGCAGTAAATAGATTGTCAAGTAAAATAATCACCACAAGGCCATGGCTTAGTGTAAATACAAAACCCTAAGTTCCAATTTAAAAACGCGATAAGAATAACCTATTTTTAAACGCAAACAAAAAAAAACACGCTGAAACATTATGACCGCGAGACTAAAGTTTGGTGCACATTATGCCTGCCAGGGCACACTGCTGCACAAATCCTACATATTTCCATACACGTCGGCGAAGCTCCGCCGCGCCTGTGCCTCGTATAAAACGCAGGTAAACGATCCGGGTGGATTTTCATGATGCGCGCTCAGGCAGTTTACGTGTGGCATCTTCTAAAGTGAAAAATTGCGTCTTCTTCATGTAAATGAAATTTTATCTACATTTTTCTAGCAGTGTTTCAAGTTAGTTTCGTCGACTTTAAAATAATTTAGTACGCTGTCAAAAACAGTGCTACGACGTAGCTTGTCAGCTACGTCACTTGTAGCTCTGACGGCTACGTCGCTACGACGTAGCCGTCAGAGCTACGCTAGCTTCGCTGTTGTAGCGTACTGGCACGCAAGCATTAATCCACTTTGAACTATGACGTATGTATTTTATCTGTAGCTGCATTTTGTATCATTTATGTATATAGTATTATTATTAAGTATATAGCATTTGTGTATTAAAACTAACTATTTTTATTTATAGAAGTAACATGTTTATTTTTAAATAAAGAAAAATTTCGGAGTATTTTTTTAATATTGAGTTGTATTCAGGAGTTTTTTTACCCTAGTAACCCATCGTTCACTAGGGTAAAAAAGGCTAGGGCACAGGCCAAGGCAAAGGTAAATTCTTGAGTGGTTTGAGATGTCAAACCATTCAACGAACTTACCTTTACTTTCAACCCTGTAATCCAAAATATTGAAAACCCGCTTCCATTAGCCATTTAGTAAAAGAGCCATAACAATAATGAAACAATACTCAGCTCACAAATACGATCACTGCATCGCTCGCTACGGGTATCGTTAAAGACGACTAAGGGATTAACCTGAAGAACGGGCAGCCTGTGATCGCTAACTGCCAATTAACTGGGATGGTTATTACCTTATAGCGCACTCACATAAGAACTGAATGTGTGTTACGTAGTTCGCGTTTGTAGGTCGATATAATGAGCCGACTACCTCGCTGGTCTAGACGTCGAAAGTGAGCATGAGGTCCTGGGTTCGATTGATGTATTTCTGGATAAAATATGTGGCTAAAGCTTTTTTACATGAAATGTGTAATGGGATCTTCTATTTAATGTAACATTAAAGAGATATATGGGCGATAAATCGATTTGTTTGTTGGTATATTCGGCATAAAAAGTAAGTTATCTTATTTATTGTTGTGTTAAAGATAGCAGAAGTTTTTTTGCAAAGAGATATAAGTGTTTATATTTATATGTTTTCCGTCAGCGCTAGTGCTGAGCATGAAGTCCTGGGGGTCTACTCCGAAGTGCAAAGTGCGAATGTTCGGATCGGACCAACACATGGCGGAACAAAATATTAATGAAAAACGGGAGGTTACGTATGTGTGATGAGCTGATTTTACCAGTTTTTGAGAATGGCTAAGATTGGTACTGGTTTTTCCTCTGGATCTCGCTGCAGATTCTGGTCGTCTCTGAGACACTATTTCACTTTTCCCATATCCAAGGTATGTGAGAGGTGATCATGAGTCTTTACAGACCACACTGAAATGACAATAATTCGGTTATTTCGTTTATGTACCCAAAAAAATCTACCCTAAGGTAGATACGTGGAAATGCATATCCGAGAGTACACCCTAGGCCTAGGTGGATAAACGGAATAACGGCCTCAGGTGGATCCGGTGGACTTGCGTTTCCGCGAATCCACCTTAGGGTGGATTTTTTGGGATGGATTTTTTTTTTTAATCTTTGTATATTTAGAGGCTTTTACCTTACAAAGGTACGTCAGCCTCATCATACCCTAATCTAACTAATTATTACACGTAATTATTAATAATACAAATATATTATTGCGTAAGCGAGGGAGATAGTGATGCAGCAACCACTTCATAGATCAGTTTCGCTTCTCTCGAATTCGGTGTAGATAATATTCTAATGAAAGCCCACATCATACCTAAACGAAAACGATAAACGGAATAACCTCAATAATTTTATGAATAATTCAATAATCCAATAGGACGTTCACAATTTTCCATAGAAAATGTTACTAACATAACATCACAACACGCCTGTAATCCCCGAAGGGTTAGGCAGCCATGTACCTATCGTACACAAGTACACATTTCACCAGTTATGTTTAAGTCCCATGTACTGAGCCTATTGACTTCAACGGAGCACAAACAATTATGTCACGAATCATCACAAAAATCAAACACACTGAATAATGCATTGACCTAGCATTATTTATTTATTGTTTTTTAAATATTCTGCAGCGAAGAACAGCTAAGGGCTGTAACCCCATGTCAGAGCCTGTCCGTCCGTCTGTCAAACAATTGTTACGTGCTACTCAAATGCCTAATATTTCCCATACATCCCTACATAAAATAAGGGTTAATATTTGGAGGGTTGAGCAGAATCATAATGAGCGTGTCTGGTTACAAATTTGTGGATCAAAGGATTACGGTGCACAAATTTGAAAACCTTCCAAACCATTCTTGGTTCATAACTCATATCATAATTTATATTCACCCTAATAATAATTAATTAAATTAACAAGTATCTTGACTTTACTCGCGAGGTTGTCGACATGTGGCATGTGGACTCAGCAATCATTGTGCCGATAGTCGTGACAGCCAATGGGTTAATAGCCAAGAGCCTCGACCAACACCTGAGGAGGCTCTCGTTGGGCAGCTAGATCAAGGGCTTGATTAAGAAAGCGGTACTTCTGGACACGGCTCGCTTTGTCAGGAGGTTCCTCTCTCTGGAGCCCTGACCGACGGTAGCTTGGACCCTATTCCCGATACCGGTGGGCTACTATTTTTTATATTGTTAAATGATTTTTTTATCTGTTTGTTATAAAAATATTTAAAAATGTAATTTGTAAGTATTTAAGTGAAATAAAATATATTAATTAATAAATAATCAATCAGAGGCAACAGGAGTAAGTCAGGATCGTAACAGGTGGTGTTTTGTAGTTTGCCTACCCCCATGGGAAGAATAATAATGTAATTTGTAAGTTTATGTATGTTGACAGGAACTGGGTTGTGGAGGTCAGATAGGCAATCGCTCCATGTAAAATACTGGTTTTCAGCTGCCTCCTGTTAGACTGGAAGCCAACCCCAGCATAGTTGGGAAAAGGCTAGGCAGGTGATGATGATTCATCCTAATAATACAATGCATGTATTTGTTTCTAACAGCTTGTTCATGAACGTTGCATGAAATGTATCATACATTTTACCATAGATTTTTGACGTTTAAACGTCACTTAACTTTAATCATCAGTTAGAAATAAACCCCAGTATTGTCAAATTGTGTTTTTTTTTTAATATACAGTAGGTACTCTAGTCACTCCTCAGCTGGCTTGAAGAGACGTAAGAGAAATAAGGGCCCTTGTTAATAAGTATACCTACTACACAAATTAGTTATTCCCAATTATTCAACATGGTATACAATTTCGTATATCCATCGGAAAAATGAACTACGAAACTCTACGATCGAGGAAAGTAGAGCGAAAAACATATGTAATATTTTTCACTTACATTCGATGCTTTTATTTGCATCGGACACAGTGTCCGTATGGCATATACACAGCCGATCGATTCTGTTAATATCTCACCGTGAAAAGTTAGGTGAAGTGAGCTTAGAGTGAGCTGTCAATAGTGTCACTAACTAATACGAGTACTAGGCGTATTAGTTGGAATAACAGCTCACTCCACGCTCTCTTCACCTTAGTTTTCACGGTGAGATGGTTACAGAATCGCACTGCTGGTGTGCATTTGTTTTTATCTATTTCATATTGGAAATACTAATTGCAGTGGCTGTAGTAATAGCTCAAACTGTGTGTATAAACAAACATTCAACTATCTAAAATGAAAAGTAACTCATGCGTTGTAGGTATATTAGTTATCAAATTATGTTCTGTACGGAAAGCTCAAACAGATAATATATGTATCTGTTGCGAATGACCAATGAGAGCGAGAAAGTTTTTATTAGTTGTCTCGGGAGCCGTGACAACGTGCCCTACTATTTCTTTTTCAAATGACGAAATTTACTAAAAAAAAAACGTAACCATAGGAGTTACTAAAAATATAATTAAAAACCCTGCTGTTTAATAACTAACAAAAACGAGCTTGATCCCTAGACACTTGACACACTTGATGTGTGTAATAAGAAAGCAATTATTATAAGAGGAACTCGATAGACTAAATTAACATAACTTGCTATAATTCAGCTTATACTTCAGAGTAGGTAAAATATTTATAGCAAGTTATGCTAGCGTGGTGGTGTAGTTCGAAAAATTAAAGACTTAAAACCTGTCTGCCATTGCTAACCCTACAAGGGTACCTACAAGCGATCAAATGTTGAATATAATTCGGATCCCGTCGAAAAAGTTGTGAATCAAATCAAAAGTGAATCTAAACTTTTGGGCGACAGCAACGTTAATAAACCCGACTGACAATCCTCGTAACTTTAACAATACGTATTTGTCGTTATTGTGAGCGAGTTAGCCTCGAATTTTGAATGCGTTAGCTAAAATACAACGCCGAGCTTGGGAGAGATATAAAAGGTTCAGTGTTGCCTAATAAAGTGGTATTAGCATGTCAAACAAAAGAAAGATGGCCGATTTACCGAAAAATAAGACTGAGTGCCAATTTCGCCAATGAAACTGTAGGTTTTGGGACACAGAAGGCAGGATAGGAGGTGGAACATAGTTTGCGACATACACAAACATCAACGTTCCACACCCTACTGCCGTTCCGTCGAGGTAGCCCAACTATACCAGGTTGAAGTAACATCTTCCCATAGTAAGTGTCCGTAAGTGACCTCTGCGCTGCCACCGACGACGCCGTGGAAGTGGCGAAGTTTTGGGCCAACAAGATTTGAGAAAATCGTGCCAGCGACACGAAAAAGAAGACCAATGAAACCCTAGGTATATATGTTCTGTGAATGAAACTGAACGCGATTAAATTATGTAGATAGATTCAAGAGCTGTCAGTGTCAATGTTCTACAACAATGGTGACACTGACAGCTCTTGAACGCAGTTTAGATGATGACTTGAATGCGTTCAGTTTAATTGGTGAAATCCGCCCTAAGAAGTTATTATCTTTTTCAAAGCCAAACATTTTGCTGGACAGAGTCAAGGAGAATCTGGATTAGAAAGTGTTTGAATCTTTTGGTATTTTTTTTATTTTTTATTTAGGAAAAAAGAGAGAGGGCATTCAAACGGACGAAGTACTTGCTGGTGATATTCTCCGGTTTTTATCGCAGTATATGTATCTATCTAAATTATATCATTTCAGGTAGGTATATAATATATACAGTAGCACAGCAAAAATATAAAACATAAAAGGGCACACTGTCCTAACATTAATTCGTAGGTAATCACAAAAGCAAGTATCATTGTGTATTTAACACAATTAAAGTAAAACCTCCATATACACCCATGAATTAAAAAAACAACTGCTACCTTATCAAAACAGTACCTTTAACATTTTTATGAAATACTAGCTTCTGCCCGCGACTCCACGTGAATTTTTTTGTTCTTACGACCCACCACGTCGCATCGCATCGCCCGCCCGCGGTGTTTTCGCTTAGCGTTCTTACTGACTATTTTTTCTTTTTGTTTGGCTTCTTAGGGTTGCATGATGTCAAATAGCTTGTAACCTTCCTCAAGAGTTGGGCTATCTTTATAAATATAATAATTCTTCTGTACGTCTGCATGTCACTGAGCACCTACTAAATGGAAGGACCGATTTTGATTTAAAAAAATTGTGTGTTGAGTGAAGTGGGTTGGCGCTGTTCGAGCAGAACAACGTCTCTCTGGTCCGCCAATATTAGTACTCGTATAGATAGATAGGTACAGATAGGTAGAAATTTTGAATAGGTGCCTAAAAGTTAACGTTAATTCGGAAAGATGGCTGCCATGAGAATTTCACTATCGTATCATTTGCATACAAAATGCGAAGTTGAGTCGCATAGTAATGGAAGCAAGTGTTGGAAATTGGATGAGAACTACATTGCCCGAGGCATCGCTCGCGAGGAGGGCGGAAAATATCCCCATTGTTTTCATATAAGTCTATTGGTGTACGCGGCCCCCGCCAGTAAAGCTCCCAGTCGGCATGATTTTTTCCGACATCTTCAACAATCATCATCATATTTCAGCCAATTTACAAAAAACTTTAATGAATTATATACCTAAACCTTCCTCATGAATTGCGTCCATTGGTGAAAATAGAGTAAGAGAGAAACGAGTCTATCGTGATCAGACAGACAGGCAAGCGCTGCGGAGGGACTTTGTTTTATTCCTTTCGTGAGCTCTCCTATGAATAAGGTGTGTAAGGAAAGGATTGTATGAGAAAAATTACAGAAAGACAAGACTAGGCATTGCTTGTCAGTTGTCAGTTAATAATACATATGTAAGTATGTTAATGAGAAACGTAAAAAGTTGTGAGCAACCCAGTGGCATAACTACATGACCATGACAAGGGGCCCAGGTGTGAAAAAAAAGTTGGGGCTCTATCAAAACTGGTTAGGTTTTATTTTTTCTAGCCTAACCTCTAAATTCTAACCTAATCTTCTTTTTTTTTTTTGTTCCTGGGTGGATAATCCTCATGGATGTCCTCCACCCTGCGGGGGGCGGACGGGTCTGCCAGGCTCGTACTGACTAAAAACCGTCCCGGTGTTCCATCTCGCAGCTACGCGCGCGCTCGCGGGAATGTACGATCCTTCCGCAACCCCCGACTTGTGCGGGCCCACCACAGCGGACCTCCGGGTCAGGGCGCGCGCGGAACACTACGCGCCTCCACCTCAGGTCCTGATGTGCGATGGACGTCCGCGAGTCCGTCGCCCCTGGATCCATTTAGGGAGGCTGGAAGCGGGCGTTGTCCGCCCGCCGCCGACGCCCGGTGCGATTGCGGCGGGCCGGGTGAGTGGACGAGATCGGGTTTCCCTTTCCGCAGCCTCCTTCTGAGAGACGACTGTTTCGCAGAAGGAAACCACCGCGTCCCAGGACTCTTCGCTGCCGACCATCGAGTCGACTACAGCTGGCAGCAACAGGTCACTGCCCACTCCTGAGATGAGGGCACGGGGTGGCTCCTCCCAAGCGGCACACTCTGCCAGCGTATGCCGTGCCGTGTCCTCCCACCAGTCGACGCAGTGGTGACACCGGGCGTCCGGGTCCCTGTTTATGCGACGCTTGAGTACCGGCCGGACCGCCTCGATGGTGACGAGGCCGGTGGTAGGGCGTGAAAACCTATCCCGCCATTCCGCCACCAGGACCCCGCGAAGCCGAGACCGACGCAGCTCCATGTGTCGCTGCATCGGTCGCTCGCTCCGCGCCCTCGCTTTCTCGCGCCACTGATACAATGATGCGAGTACTTCCGCCTCGAGGTCCCAGGGCGGGGATCCGGCCAGTACACAAGCCGCCTCCTATGAGATCTTGCGATACCCCTTGATGACTCTGACGGCCATCGCTCTCTGTGGCTTTCGCCAAATTCCTCAGATCACTTGTTGAGGGCCACCTCCAGGAACCTTTTTTTTGTACATTCATTCATTCATATTCATTTAATACCTATTCATCAAATATAAGATAACAGTTTTACACCAAATCGCATATATCTATGCTAATTCTACAAAATTACATTAAGGTGTGACTACGAGTCGGCAATCAATTTCTAATTAAAACTTCTTAGGCTAAAAAAAAAATACAAAAAAAAAAACGGAGTAACATAAAATTGCAATTGAATTGTTCCGCGTTTGAAAATGCTCATGGATGTCCTCCGCCCGCAAAGGGTTCGGTCAGACTCTTACTGACTAAAACCACCTAACCACCCCAGCCCAGTGTCCATCTCACACCTACCCGACGGGTCGCGGTAATGGTTTAGGGTGTAGGAGTTCCGTAACAATATTTTGTAGAAGATGTCAAGGATATAGAATTTTGACAAAAAAAGTAGCGCAGTTGTTTACTAATATTTCGGTAGAGCAAGCTAGTATTCATAAATCTGTTGCTGGTCAGGAGCCGAGGGGCCCTCTGAGTCTGGGAGCCCCGGTGCACGGCACTGCCTAGTCCTCCGATAGCTACGCTACTGGAGCAACCCCAAAGAAGGCACAATATTTGCATCAAATCACCATTCATTCAGGATCTTGGACTCTGTTTCCCATTCCTGTATGGTGCTCAAAGAGATTTAAGATCGGTAAATAAAAAAGTAAGTAAATAATTTAATGTCTTTGATGATGCTGCTATCTTGTTTCAAAGTTCCATTTTATTTCGGTGACACACGGCGACAAACATTGAAGGTCAACCCGTCCAGAGATGTCACTGCTTACAAATTCACGTAAACCTGATAATAAATTACATTAACATTAAATAATTAAATTAAAAGGGAAAAATAAATTCGAATCGTGTGTCCATATTATACAATATTTAGGAAATATTGTAATACTGTGACTAAGGTAAGATGGATTTAAAAAAAAATTACTACTTATACTCTATTCTATTTTTTCTCTATGGTATTTGTTGCTGCCTGTAACATCGAAATGGAAAAGCAAATGTGATTGTGATTGAATGAATTAAAATATTAATCCTTAGAGATTAATAAAAATCTTCGATTGATTCAGTGGGACTCAATGTACATCTTGTTGGGTTAGTATGTGAAGAGTACACTATTAATATTTTTCTAATAAAGTTAACATTTCCGTCATGGTAACACCGATGGGATATTGTCACATTGACAATGAAGAATGCAGATTACAGATTCTCATCAATGCCATTGACATAGAAAAGTATGGACTGGAAATACCTACAAAAAAGGGCGTATTCCTACAACTCATATTGTCTCATAAAATGGCTGCCATTGCTAGAGTTGTGCCAATCAAGGAACATAGGTGTTAGTATAACGAGTATCGATACTAAATACGAGTTTTACTAGTTATCACGTTTGGATCATACTTAATATTATGTATTTACTTAGAGTCCGTTGTAATTGTAACAGAAAAAGATGAGTAGGTTATCTTACCTTCTGTTATCTATACAAATAAATAAATTGAAGTGTCTGTTGGTAATTTCAAAATAACAGCTTTTTACTAAACACTTATGTTCCGCGCAAAATAAGAAAAGCCATGCAAAAAATATTTTTGCGTTTTGTAGCCAGCCCCTGCAGTCTCAACATTCATAGCGGTCTTTACGACGGAATTCGGTCGCAAAGTCCAGGATTGACAGGTGTAATGTATGGAGTGACAGGACTTTGCCACCGAATTCGGTCGTAAAGCGATCGCTATGAATGTCGAGACTGCAGCCCCAGGATGGTTATAGGCTATTTAAATCACGCTAGGACCCTTAGGAGCCGAGCAAAAAGAACGCTAAGTGAAAACGAAATAATAGCGCGGGCGGGCAATGCAATGCGGCCAGTCGAGGGAAGAATGAGTTTTATTAGTGTGGCTGTTATTTTAGTATACTGTGTATCATACGACTTCTATGCGTTGTCGCAGGGCAGAGCTAGTCTGAGAATAAAATGGATGTCAAGTGTTTGTTCTGCGCAGAATTCAAAAAAACTTGCTTGCAGAAAATGTGCTTTCGCATATTTTACCTCTGGGTTGGAAGGCCAGAGAGCAGGAACTAGTTTCGGAAACTATTACGGCAAGTCGGCAACAGTACAACACTATTCTATTATGACATATGTTTGTAAACAAACGAATGAATTAACAAATATAATAAAAAGGCCTGATAAATGGAAATGAACCCAAATATCAATACTGTAGCCATAAATTAATGATCGCGTTACAATTGTATCATCGAATGTGTATTATTGTATGTATTAATGCATGAAAGCCGGCTAATAACCTGTGCAAAGACAATGAGATGGATTTTCATTCTTTCTTGCACCACACTTCACAATACAACACACAGGTATGTTGAATTTCTGTTTTCCAACATTTACAGGCAGTTTTAAAAG
This sequence comes from Apamea crenata, assembly GCA_949629185.1. Lineage (NCBI taxonomy): Eukaryota > Metazoa > Arthropoda > Insecta > Lepidoptera > Noctuidae > Apamea > Apamea crenata. Next base: position 2,879,992 of record OX451353.1, on the reverse strand, counting down.
GTAAAATCCTCGTAAATTTCTCGCAAATCTCAATAATACAAAATACAAACAACCATTTGACAGCAGAACTACCACGAAACTCGTCGCATAAGATGGCTACTTAGATTCTCGCCACAGTGTGCTTTTGGGTAACACGTGCGTTAGAATTTTTGCTGTTTTTCCGTGATATTGTGTTTATTGTGACTTGTTATTGTGATTGTTTGTGTGTTTTGTCTCGTGTTTACCTGCTAGCAGGTTTGTCTAGTGTTTGTTTTCTCCTTTTTATTTATTTATTTTTAACTTACGTCACGATTATCCTTATTCAATATGAATATGGATAAAAATAAACCCCCAGACCCTCCTGATGATACACCTGTTACCCCCCTATCTGGCTTCTCCACATCCATTCCAAGTCCCACCCTCAACCCATTAAGTCAGTTTGCAGATGTGGTCTGTAACCTGGAGTCCCAGTTCCTTCCCTCCCAGAATTCCCAAACTCTTCCCTCCCAGAATTCCCAGACTAACATCCGAAAACGCCCCGGTAATGATGAGGAGGTATCTAATCGCCCTACCAAACAACCAAGAACTCACGTAGGCCGTGTTAGGTACTCGGCAATTGACAAAGGACCTTTCATCGTCCACGTTTCCCGTCAGGAAGCCCAAGCTAACTCTGGTACTACTTTACACCCAGTTACATTTGGGCGATTTTTGGCAAACCAGAATATATGTAACATTGTGGCAGTCAAGCGTGTTGGTCGAAACCGCGTATCAGTGGAGTTTGCATCCCCTCAGGACGCCAACGCCTTCCTTTCAAATAATATGTTGGGCACAAATCTGTATGAAGCTACAATTCCGTCCTTTAATATAACCCGTATGGGGGTTGTAAGTGGTATCCCTACTGACTTCTCAGAAGAGGAAGTCTTAACATATTTAAAAGTTCCAGTAGGTTGTGGACCAATTATAAAAGTTAGGAGGTTGAACAGGAAAGTCAACAGAGACGGTTTAACTGAATACAGGCCCACAGAAACTTGTGTCATCACATTTGATGGCCAAGTCTTACCAAACCGGATTTTCTGTTTCTACACATCTCTTACTGTAGAACAGTATGTGTACCCCACCATTCAATGCCGCAAGTGTTGCCGATTTGGTCATGTAGAATCCCTCTGTCGGTCCAAACCCCGCTGCAGCAAGTGTGGCAATGATCACCCCGGTGATGGTTGCAGCGTTGCTGAGAGCGAGGCTTTCTGCGTGTTGTGCTCTGGAAGTCACTTTGCGAACAGCAGGTCCTGTCCGGAGTACAGCAGGCAGAGGACTATTAAAACGATCATGGCTGAGAAAGTGATTTCGTATTCTGAGGCAAGTAAAACTGTTCCTATTTCCACACGTAGCTATGCAGACATTGCTAAATCACAAAGCCAGTCATACCGCAAAACTGTTTTTCTTAAGCCAAAGACCCAAGCTCCCCATTCTCCTTCCTATGATAAAACAGCTCATCAGCAGCTCACTACCACTCCTCAGTCTTCTCAGCCTAATGGCTGTGCTCTCAATAGCCAACTTGCAGAATCTCCTGAGAACTTATCTTCAATAATTGAACTTCTTAGTAAACTCTTACTAACTTTAATGTCTTCATCCAATAAAACTCAATTACCGTCCAACGTTGCCATTTCACTCATAAACTCTCTTTCTTCCCACAATAATGCCTCGATTTGTGTTCCTTCAATGGAATGTGAGAAGCGTGTGGCATAAGAAGCACGAGCTCACATTCCTTCTGAATAAATACAAACCCTTAGCTTGTTCCCTTGCTGAGACTTGGCTAGTTCCAAGTCTTAGTTTCCGTTTACCTTCCTTTAATATTCTCAGATGCGACCGATCTGATGGCTATGGCGGGTCGGCTCTCTGCATGAACAACCGTGTTCCACTTGTGGCTGTATCGTTGCCTTCTATAGGAGACGATATTAGCATTGTTGCCGGTAGGGTAGAGGGTATAACCCTCTTATCTGTTTATATTGCTCATCCTCACCAAAGTTTCCTCCCAATCATAAAGCGTACCCTGGAAAGCATAGAAGGCCCTGTACTTGTAATGGGGGACTTCAACTGCCATCACTTTAGGTGGGGCTCTGAACGTTGCGACTCTTTTGGGGAAGGTTTGGTTGAAATCTTAGATGACCTTAACCTGTGTATTCTAAACAATGGTTGCCCAACTCGTAGGTCTCTTCCTGGACAGCACAAGAGTTGTGTTGACCTCACATTTTGCACACTGGATATCGCAGCGTCATGTCATTGGGAGTGTACCAGTTTGTCACATGGAAGTGACCACTATCCAATTGTAATATCTTTGGCTGATAAAACATACTTAGAAAAATCGAGCCCTCCACTCTTGAGGTATAATTTATCTAATCCTGATTGGGAAAAGTATTCCTCATTATTGGAGGACAAAATTAACTCACTTCCAAATTTAGATTCACATGATTTTGATTGTCCTAGTCCCCTCCAAGTGTCAAACCGGTATAATGACCTCATTTCGGCCATAACAGCTAGTGCAGACTCATGTTTCCCCGTCAAAAACTCAGCACGTGGGAAGATTCCTTCCCCTCCATGGTGGGATCAGGAATGCACAGCAGCTATAAGGGAAAGGGATGATGCTGAAAGGATGTACAATGGGGCGATGACCAGCGATAACCTAATAGCGTTCAACAGGACCCTTGCTAAATCCAAAAGATTGCTGCGAAGGAAGAAGCGCGCCGGTTGGGCTAACTTTTGTGGTTCTCTGTCCCCATCCACTCCTTTATCAATTGTATGGAAGAAGATCAACCGCTTTAGATCTGGGTGCTCCCCTTCAATTTCTTCTCCCATCCCTCGAGAGACTGCTGAGCAGTTCTTTGACAAACTGGCTCCTCCATATGTACCATCGGAAGCTGAACATAATCAGCCGGCTCTCATTTCTTCTGAGGATCCTTTTGATGCACCATTTTCTATACAGGAGCTTAACTTGGTTTTAAAACATGTTCATGACTCTGCCCCCGGTGTTGACGGTATTGTCTATTCTTTTATGTCACACGCGGGTCATAGAGCAAAAAACTTTTTTTTAGGCATCTTGAATTTTTGTTATACTAATGGCTGGGTACCCGATCAGTGGAAAACTCAAATAATCATACCCATTTTGAAGCCTGGCAAACACGCTGATGATCCAAACAGCTTCAGACCAATCGCTCTGTCATCAGTCCTTGCAAAAATTTTTGAACATCTAGTAAAGAACCGACTAGAATTCATAGTTGAATCCAGAGACTTACTTCCTAGGTCTCAATTTGGATTTAGGAAGGGGCTCAGTACCATGGATAGTGTTGGGGTTTTGGTATCTGATATACGCTCATCGTTTTCGAAAAATGCATCCGTAGTCGCTGCCTTTTTAGACATTTCCTCTGCATATGACAATGTCCTTCTTCCCATTCTCAGGCAGAAATTGCAACAGCTGAGTATACCGGAAAGAATGGTACAGTGCATCTGTAGTTTACTTATGTCTAGGTCTTTGGTTTTGAGAGTCCCAGGGGAAGAATTTGACGCCAGAATGTCATGGAAGGGCCTACCACAAGGCTCTGTGCTTAGTCCTTTACTGTACAATTTATATACAGCTGACATATGTACATGCCTTAATAACGACTGTCAAATTCTTCAGTATGCTGACGACTTGGCTTTATATGTCACAAATATCTCAGTTAGCGACGCTGCAACATCTCTTAGCGTATCCCTGGACTCTCTAAACCAATGGCTCAATCTCCACGGCCTGACTTTGTCTGCCCCAAAAAGTGCTGTGGTTGTGTTTTCTCGCAGGAGGTTGATTCCACAAATTCCAGTTAGCATCCAGGGGCATCGTGTACCGGTTTCTTCTAAAGTAAAATTTTTAGGCGTTTTTTTAGATTCAAAATTGAGTGGTTTGCATCATCTAAATTATCTAGTTAGTAGATGTGAGAGAACTATACCTGTCCTTAAAGTTCTTGCCGGGGTCTGGTGGGGTGCTCACCCCTATACTATGAAACTGGTATACAATGCTTTAATCCGGAGTGTTCTGGACTATGGATCTTTCCTTTTAATCCCCTGTAACAAAGGCGCTTTGGCAAGGTTAGACAGAATTCAGGCTATGTGCCTACGGATCATATCGGGTTGTATGAAGTCCTCACCAATTAACGCATTGCAGGTAGAGTGCGCAGAACCTCCGTTGGCCTTGAGAAGGCAGTATCTAGCATCGAGGTTTTGGGCTAGAGTCATTACCAAATCCTCCCACCCTCTTGTACAAAAAGTGGATGACCTGGATGCCCTATGCCGTAGTTCCAGTTATTGGAAGCATAAAGAAGTCCCTTTGTTTTTAAAATCCTTCCGTTGTTATCAAAATTTAGATTCCCCCATTATTCAGTTTCCGAAACTCCCTATTTACAGTTTTAATTATGAAATTATATGTTTTAAACCTGATATTTTTTACAATATTGGCATATCCAAAAAGTCTTCTTCGGCGAACTCTATTTTCAATGCGGCGGTTGGTGAGAGATGGTTCAATTTCGAAAGATTTTTCACGGACGCCTCTAAATTGTCAGATTCAAGCTGCACTGGGGCTGCGGTATACTACCAAAACTCCAAAATCGTTTTAAAATTTAAATGCCCTATTCAATCATCAGTGTTTACGGGTGAGTGCGTGGCCATATTAGAAGCTTGCCTATTCATAGAAGCCCATAGTATAAATTTTGGTGTCATCTTTACGGACTCGCTTAGCTGCTTGCAAGCTTTGGAGCAGAGTCCTTTCAAGAGTAAACTGCACAGTCCAATTTTACTCGAAATTAAAAAGTCCCTTTTCTCTTGTGCCAAGAATCACAAAACCGTTCACTTGGTTTGGATTCCAAGTCATTGTGGCATAAAAGGAAATGAATATGTGGATGCTCTTGCTAAGGATGCTGTTACGTCCCAAGCCGTTGACCTTAAACATTTTAGAAGTCCGGGCTACGATTTGCTGAGCCTTCCAAAAAAGAGCTTGCTAACCTCATGGCAGGTGCAGTGGCAAAATTCAAGTAAGCGGAAAGGTGCTTTTTATTACGCAATACAGCCTAATGTTACACCCAAGCCTTGGTTTTACCCCTATAAAAAAATATCAAAGAGGGTAACATCAACTATTTCCCGCCTCCGTATAGGTCATTGTTGTTCCCCGGTATTCCTTCACAAAATCCGGGTCAGAGATACATCGCTTTGCGAATGTGGGTTGGATGAAGGCACTTTGGAGCACATCTTTTTTAACTGCTCCAATAATAACCCAGCCCACGACTTGTATAGCCATCTCCCTAAACTAAAGATCCCTGTCCCAATTAACTTTCCATCCCTTCTAACACATTCCTCCCCAAAGCTCTTTGGGGCTTTGATGTATTTTATCCGTGTCAATGACATCAATTTATGATGATTTTTGTGTGATTGTCTATGTACATATTTGATAATATAATTAACCATATTTTTTATTTGTTTGTTTCAGTGTACTTACTAACACTCGTCAACAAGTTTCACATTAAATTCAAAGTGTTGTCAATGATTTAGTATTGGATTTAGAATATTAGGTTTTTTTTTTTTTTTTGTATTCTCTGCACGTTTTCTCATATCACATCTGACATTGGCAGAATTGTCGACATCGGCACCATTGCCATAGATGAAAATAGAATAGAAGATGGCTACTACGGCACTTACCTACAACACTGTCACTACGTCAAGACAAAATGTTGCCATAATTAGCAACAACTTAAAATATAGTTGTCTCTTTTATCAAATAAGATTATCTCACTAGAAAGAATGAGACATAACGATATTTCAAATTCAGAATCATATTTCACTCATATTTGTATATAAGCAAATGTATGTATAGAATAACGCGGCGTCTCCATGTTTTTCCTATCTCAATGCATCAATGCAGATTCTGCAGAATGTTGTGCTGACAGATGTCAGATAGTGTCAAAGTGTCATCAAAATAGACGATTTTAGCTTTACTCCGTGATTTCGACCTCGCACTATTTAATCTCTGTATAGTGAACATTCTTCAAGATGAATAATACTACTATAAACGTGGATCAATTGAACTCTGCCCTAGGCTCGCTCCGAGTACTGCGATCTAGCGTCAGTCACGTCTTCGAAACACTTTCCAATGGATTGCGCGCTGACCACGGTGAAGACGGCAAAGATAAGTTCCTTTTAGAGCTTCAAGAACTGCTAAACAGCGTAAACATTAATTTGCGAGACTTGGAACAAACTGTAAATGGACTCCCGATACCGACAGCGCCCTTTAACTTGGGCACGACGTCATACCTAAGCCAGGAAACTACACAAGACCGGCAAGCGCTTTATACTCAGCTAGTAAACAGTTACAAATGGACTGATAAGATTCACGAGTACAGTTCCTTCGCACACTCACTCCTGAGCCAAAACTCGCTCAAACGCTCGTACATAAACTCTGGGAGTACAAAACGCCGCGGGAAACTGCAGAGCAACCACAACGTCGCGCCTCTACAGGTCGACAACGTTATCAACAACATTGACAGGTCATACAGTGACATGAAAATAACAATATCTCGACCATTTGCAAGCAATGCAGTTGTGCAGATAAACCTTTGCAATGTATTAAAAGCAGTTGTAGCCTTCAAAGGGCTGCTTATGGAGTGGGTCATGGTTAAAAGCTATGGTGAATCATTGGATCTCTGGACGGAATCGCGACATCACGTATTCCGAAAAGTAACAGAGAATGCTCATGCTGCTATGTTACATTTCTATTCTCCGACATTACCGGAGCTGGCTGTGCGTTCATTCATGACATGGCTGCACAGCTACATAAATTTATTTAGTGATATATGCAAGAGGTGTGGTACCCACCTTCACCACACATCACTACTGCCTCCTGCATGGCGAGATTTCCGTACCTTGGAGCCATTTCACGATGAATGTAAACAATAGTCAATGTGGTATTGATCGGGAGAGCCCACCAATTCTTTTGGGGACTCTCCCTTTCAATAAGAATTAAAAGTACATGAACATTAGCAGAGAATTCATGATTTATCATAACCTTTAATGTGATTTGCTCTGTGTATCGTATTTTCTAAGTTTTAGTTTGTAAGTTGCTCTATATCTTATAATTATTAATGTTAATAGAAAGTGAATAGGGACTTGTGTTGATTAATAATGGACTGTTATTTTTGTAATATTGATAGTTATTAGTCATGTAGGATGCTACTAGCTAATAAGCAAATGAACTGTCAACTACGAGGGAGGATTGCATCACACTGTCGGTAGCAATGGGTTTCATTTTGACAGTTCAACAACATTCATTGCATTATTTACATTGTTGAGCAGACAAATTTTTTAACGTATGAAGCAATGGATTAGCAATACCATTCAAAATTATTCAGATTGTGATTGGAAGTGTGTTATGCAATTAGGGTGCAGTTGAGTGGTTCATGTTGATTTACTACCCATTCAGTAAAATGTTATAGCCATGTATACATATAGTTTATTATAGACTGAAATAATACAACCCTCCATCGCATCTAAGCATATTTTTCTTTTACAAATATGTGCATAAATGTGATGAAACAGTGCATCATTTCAGTTTATACAATATTAATGTAAGATTTACATAAGATACTCAGGTCAGCTAGTTTCCATTTCAATTCTAGTTTGTATAATTTTAGCTAGAAATGTGTGCTACTGTTATCACTTCAAATAAAACGACATAGGATAAATAATAACATATTTATTAACTAACCGTCTTAAAATATTAATAACTTACGTAAAAGGCTTGCAAACAGCCACAGAATGGTCAACACCGCATATGACCTTCAATACATGTCCACCAATGGATACTTTTAATGGAAAGTGTTGGTCTTTACCAGACCCTAGGCCGAGGCAACCTTGTCTGTTCCTGCCCCACATGTACAAATGTCCGTCGTTGGTAATAGCTGCTAAATGTCCTATGCCACAGGCTACTTTTTCTACACAGGCCTTTGTATTAAATTCGTTGCGTCCAAACAGAGGAGGTGGTATCTGTTCCGGTTTTTTGGAGTGTTCCACGTTTGGCCCGAGCCCCAACAAGCCGTATCCCCAAACGAACGCGTCGCCTGCCTCTGTGGAACACAGTTTAAAAAAAAATTAAATTACTGTATACCCCATAATTCAAGTAAGTAATAATCTTTTCTATTTTTGAAATAGCTCACCATTGACAATCAAACAGAACGATCCACCGGCTGCTATGTCGATGATCTTGCCCAAGCCGCGGGTGAATTCGCGTAGAGAATACGACATGTTGACTTGTTGCGACCCGCACACCATCGGTATCTGACCATACTCCGAGTTGCCCCAGCCGAAAAGTTCACCTTGATCTGTGGACAATAATGTTTTGTTAACACTACCCAGACATAGCAATAAAACTTCTACAGTGTTCCGTTCCGTTCCGTTTTGAAACCGATTAATTAATAGGTTAGATTACTTCTGTTCTATGTTACGGGTTTGGTTTACGCACTTAGTCCTTCAGGTGGACCATTATGCGTGGGACATGGCGGCCGCGGCCGTCGGTGGTTATTCCAACCAGCCCAACCCCAGATGCTTATTAAGTCTCCTGGCCTGTTGAGAACTTTGTGTAAGATCTGTCCCGAGGGTTTCTGACCTAATCTGGGTGACGCCTGTGCACTCAAAGAGCACTTGCGCGACGGTTGAATCAACCTTCATGCAAGCCCTGCAGTCTGCCTTCATGCAGTCCCCGTCACCAGGCGCAGGCCTTTCCTGTCCAGGCATAGTAACCTTTTGGTTAGCTTGCCATCTAATGATGGCATGGCTTCCTTGGACTGCCTGCAGCCCGGTGACGAGGTCCACCAGTTCTCTGCTTGTGTGTGGGTGTGCTTCTGTAGCCACCTGCGTAGTTGGCTGACGTGCTGGATGCCCTTCTCGCCAGCTCGTCAGCCGCGTCGTTACCTAGCGATCCACTGTGTCCCGTGTCCTATATTATCTCTTATTATTAATTTGTTTTATTCTTCGCAAAAATTTTACACAGCGTCTTTTATTTCTACACAAGCGACCCGCCCCAGCTTGCACAGCTTCTATGACTTAATTAATAATACATCGAGATTTCTTTACTATAATATTATTTAAGTATATTAATGTACTAGCTTCTGCCCGCGACTTCGTTCGCGTGAAACTTCTTGTTTCCCCGACCCACCCCGCCGCATCGCATCGCCTGCCCGCGCGCTTACTTCGTTTTCGCTAAGCGTTCTTTCTAACTTTTATTTCTTTCCTTTTTACCTTAAGCATTAGGCTAATAAATGCAAAAATAGGTTTTCATATCCGACCGGTAGTTCCAGATTAGCGCGTTCAAAAAAACAAAACTAGTCAGCTTTATTATTACGAGTAGCTTAGAACACATAAACATTCCGGAATAAATTTTCTAAATGATGTTGAAAACCGTATGTATAGATTCACATAGTTTAATAACCTGGCGCAAAATTGGGTAACCCATTGAGAATTTTATGTGTCTATTTTCATTACTGTTTTAAATACTCACTATTTAACGCCAGCACACAATCGCCAGTGGATGCTACTTTCACAATTTTCTCTGAAGTAATATCTCCCTTCACAGGGGCGGGTATAGCCTGGTTCTCGAAAGTACCGAGCCCGGTCTGACCGTCCGCGCCCCAGCCGCAAGCGAACACCTTGCCGCCCTCTGTTACGAATAAGCTGAAAAATGATTTAGGTATATGTTAACTGCCATACTAAATAAGCTAAAAAATTACAATTTATTTTTGATGATTGAGAAGGGACTGATTTAAAATCGTCTAAATCTCTCTGTCTCTCTCTCTTTCTCTTTCTGTTATACCTATACGAGTGTGCGTGTGCGTGCGAGTATCGCGTAAGGAACTTCATTCCTGGCGCGGGTTCCCCGACCTGGCATATTTTTTTTTTACATAAGTAATTATTTTGGGCAGTCAGTCTGAATCTACCAACCCGCACTAGGCCCGCGTTGTGGATTGCGGCCCACTCCCTCTCATCGAGAGGTCTGTGTCCCAGCAGTGGGAACATTATAGAATGATTAAAGAGCTTATAGAGTCTGAACCCTGAACCAATAATGCCCCAAACTTAAATGATAAATGATTTTATTTTTGTAAGTAGGTTTGTACAAACACTTTTACACGTCAATCATATTTTAAAACTAGATGAGGTCGGCGTTTCCTATCTGACTAGTCTGAGAAGAAAGGCCGAAACAAACTCAGAGGTCACAGTCTCTTTTAAAGTCCAGACATAATCTTGGTCAGATCATATGAAGACCATGTAGATCGATGTCTGAGATGGTTTTTTGAGGAAAGAACCATACAGATTGAGAGGACCTGTCCAGCCAGTGCACGCATTTGTCAGAAATCGTGCAGCTCAACTCAAAACTTAAGGAGCTCGACGATTCGACGAACAATACCAAAGAAAGGACATTTGGGTAGGCCACATTAATTACTCAAACTGCCAGACTTACAAAATAACATGACAAATAGCGAATATCAGCATATTGAAACAACATACTTACGTATGATCCTGTCCGCAGCACACGCTGACAATCTTCTCTTTGCCTAACCTCTTGATATTGTGAGATACCATGCTGCCTTTGTACTCCTCATTCATGTTTATCTTACGTCCACACTGGCCGTACGCGTTGTTTCCTAGAGTGAACACCCCCTCGTAGTCTGTCAGTATCGCCGTGTGAGCGCGACCCGCGTCTATGCCGATAATCTGTAAAAAAAAAAAATATTTTAATGATTATGGTTTTTTATCAATAGAATAGAGTATTCTTTATTCTGTACACCATAAATATTCCAGATATAAATTAATGTATAAATTTTACAAGGGGTGACACAATGGGCGGCTTTATCGGTAAAAGCAATCTTCTTTTTTTTATGAATGAATTAATATTACTAATTTCTCATGTAAGTATCCTTTTACTAACTATTAGCTTTTTTTAACAGACATTGTCTGACACATTGTCAATATGTTGTCTCATTTTAAATGGAAGGCCCTGTCTCCTCCGATACAGTTTTTCAACTAGTACAGGACAGTTTTTGCTTATTTATAACTGGTGGGAAAATAACTGTTACACTGTTTTTGGAACCATAATATAAATTATAAATGTAGAATGTGAAGTTGAAACAATTGTGACTGCAAAATAATAATGTTGTCAAGAAAAGATGTTGAGAGTCAGTTTTAGAATTCTAATTGATGTTCAGGTTCAGTTACCTTAGTTTCTAAAGACTTGTAAGGCAGAAATATTGGTGCTGGACTCAGCAGCAACTCAAGTGGGTGGCCAATGCGTGGTGCATGATAACCTATTTGTGAGTCTGTGTTGATGCCAGTGCCAAACACTTTATGTTGCTCTGGTGTCTTTATAGAAGCCACAGTAAAGCCGTACCCTGCAGCTACGTGGTCAACCTGGAATTATAAGATAGAATTTAGAATAATACAGCCTTAATTCAAAACAAGGTTTTTCTGAAGACACAGATTAAAACCATAAAGTCATTTTGAACTTTATTCCAAGAGTGTTAAAGTTCTAAACACAAAAACTGATTCTAAGTTGTTAATTTTGTATTAAGTTCAATATGGTTCAAAATAAGAAAACTGGCTCAGAATTTAAGCCTGGACCAAAGTTTGAACTTCTTGGTTTAATTCATAACTAGAGTTTCTTTTTAACACTTACATCAAATCTCTCTGCAAAGCTAGACCTCATAGGGTACCAGCAGAGTGAGAAGTTATTCCTATACTGCTTCTTGCCCTTATTACCTCGTGGCATGTGAATGCCTAGTGCGCCGGTCTCCGCAAGACCCCATGAGTACATGTTCCGATCTGAGGACTTGCTTGTGGGGTACTGAAAAACTAGAATAGTAAGACGAGAATTAATATTAATAAAGTTTCAAGGAGGAAACTTTTATGTGCATAAGTAGTGTTACCATTCTTGGTATTCAACAAGTATTTATCATTTTCCACTAGCCAAATTCCAATAATTCGAAATTCCAATAATTCGGCCAGTAAACAGCTGTATTCTAGCTTTATTATGGTTTTGAGGTTACAAAACATTCGATGAACAAACACGACAAATAATTTTAAAAGTCCATTTTTTAACTTATCACTGGCTGGCTTTCTTTTAGACTGTACATACAATTCGTTAATAATGAAATGGTACCGCAATTACACAATTTAATAGGGTAATTACTTGGTAGTGAGTCCTCTTCATCAGGATCCGGAATTTTCTTCTTTGTTGTTGCATAGTAACGGTTAACTAATACAGTTAGACCTCGTTTTTGTAACAGCACTTTAACTATATTCATTTTTGTTAACATTTAGAACATTTTTAGCAGAAACTTCAATATTTTTGAGGTTATACTGCGGGAAATAACAATCGACTTTTGTTTTGACGTTTCTTTCTTCAATTTTCTTAGTGACGTTTACGTTCCTTTTCACGAACAACTGCAGCAAGCAATATTCGTAGTAAAAGGTCTGTCTATGAAATAATATTTGGAAATAATTTTAGACCATTCAAATAAATAGTTTTGAAGAGGGTCTCGGATATATTATGAAGTTCTTCCACTCTCCATGAAAATATATAAATGTTTTCAAACTTCTGTTTATCTTTTGCTTGGTAAGAGGTTGGCAGTGACAATCGTGCTGTACTGTGCCTAGCCAGATGTGCGACGGCCCTTATAAATATTTGTGTATTCCTTGGACCACACAAGGACAAAGGCGACTAATATTGAACACCATAGGATGATACGAGCTCACGCCAGGGGTGAGTTATCTCTCATGATAAGCGAAAGTCGGAGGACGGAGGGTCAATCAAATAATATTACAATTGGACAAAATTAAGAGTTGGACAAAATAAAAAAACCAGACAAACAAAAACGATAAAAATCACTTGTTTACCAAAACATCGAAACAATTGAATACAGATAATGTACTGCTATGCTTCTGTAAACATTTATTTGGATAATTTATGTTTTACAAGTTAACTTATTCAAGTATTTGTGAGTAACATCAATTCTTACACAAATGTTTAAAATCGTAAAGTAAAACAATGACACATTTAAAAACATTTAACACCATATTTATGATAAGAGATACTGACGTCAAACACTGAGAATTATTTCTATTTTACTTTATTTTGGATAACAGGTTGGCACGCATCTGCGTATTTTGGAAGAGGGCTTTGATCAGGCTTCGGAGTTCTTCGTTTCTGAAGTGGATGGCTAGAGGGCCTGTGCCGTCCTTCCAGTGGTTCTCTATGTCCTTGAGGGAGCCGCCTAGTATGAAGATCAGCTCTTGGAGCTTGATCCAGGATTGGACGTGTTGTTCTATTTCTGCTGTGTCCTGGAATGACAAAACATATGTTTAGGTGATATATATAGAATACTTTCGATATGTGTTTTGTGCCACAACTTAAGATCCTCTCAAGTTCTATGTCAACAAATGAACAACGACAGCCAACTTTCCAAATAGAATAGAGGTAGTAGGGTTACACCTCTGCCAATCCTTCGGGGGAAACAGTAGTAGGCCTTATGTTATTGTGTCTTTTTGGACTCTTACGGATCCTTAAGTCACGAGACATGGCATGACTATTATTTTTAGTAGATATCTCTATTTGCAGGCCAAGAAGGTAAGATAAAATTACCTGGAAGAGCTGTGGAGCTTTCTGCACAACAATGGTATACATCTCGGTGAGCTGTGTTGCCATCTCCATGGAGATGTCCTCCACGGTGCACACGCGGTGGATCAACTCGTCCAAGAACATATTGACTAGCGTTGCCATGAGCCTGAGGAAAAGGAAAAAAAAATAAGTTAAGATCAACATTTATTATTTGAAAAGGGGTTAGTTATTTTAGCGATTTGATCACAAAACCTACAATCACTATCATAGAATCTGTATACCCAGTGGCGTGCATTGGTTTTCACAATAGGTAGGCAGGAATTTAATTTCGTCGCATTAATTTGAACGAGTAAAGACCAATGACAATGTGCGAATAGTACGGGAGCCGAGTAGGCCGTCTGGCGACTATCTACTGCCGCGTGTATTTGTATGAAGATTTTGTTTTTTGTTAGGTATGATAATTTAGTGAGTTTCCTAATTGTGGGGCACACACACTAAAATGTAATTGACAGGATTGTGGTGATTTTTCGAGGTAGGCACTGCTTATATGCCTTTATGCAATGCACACCACTGTGTCTAGCTGAGTACCTGAATTAAAGGATAACCTTGACTTTTAGAGCCTGCACCTGCCGTTGCGTGCATGGGCAATTTATAAAGCATTGAAGGCGTATTATTACTAGCAACTTAGCATAATCTGACTATAACATTCTTGCTGGGATACAGGCCTCCACGCGGGCCCAGTTTACTCACGATGTTTTCAAGTTTTCCTTCACCGCACTTAATTTATTTCATCACCCTCCTCCACCTCTCAAAAAAGAGGTGGAGGAGGGTGATGAAATAAATTAAGTACATAAAGTAAAGCGCTTGCCTGGGTTCGACTCCACGATGTACAACTCGCAATTGGGAGCCGTTACCACTGGGCCACCACTGCTCTCTTACTAGCAACTTGCTACACTTTAACTTTTTTTCGAGAACTGCGCAAGTCTCATACCAAAAATCAAAAATCTAGATAATAATCTTAAAGAGGTTTTACCTTGTAAAGACATTCTTAGGAAAGACTCCAATCCAGACATTCTTCAATAAATGCAGCTGTCGCAGGCACTGCCGGATGGCCGCCTCTGCGTTGTCGCTCAACACGTCTTTCACCACTATGCAGTTGAGATCTGTAATAAAATATGGGGTTTGGATCATATTCATGTGAATAAAACCTCTCCTGTACAACAGAATAGTTCGCAATTTATTTGCCAAAAATGTAACCAAAAATGAATTTATGGAAAAATAACTTTAAATCCTACATAAACAAGTTCAGTTTATGCTACAGCTTCAAACATTTTTATAACTTTCTCAATAGTGCTGCAGTGCTAGTCACTCTAAAATCAACTGAATTAACATTATAAGAAAGTTGATATTTGTTTATCTTAAAATAGCATCAATTTGAAACATAAGTTGGAATAGACTTTAGGTATAAGGGACATCGAACGCGCAACCTCTTACCATGGATTCAGTACATGATTCTGAAAACCCTGCGTTGAAATTTTTCGCAGGTTACCTATTAAAAAAATAACTACATTTTACAATAAATTTTGACCGCGTAGGTATTGGACTTTTCTGTGAACAGCACAGCACATATTTTTTTTAATAACCGATGATTTCATCATATGAAAAAACATAAATGTAGAGGAAAGTTAATTCATATAATTTCTACAATAGAACTTAAAACGTAAGACAATAAACCGCACGGCACCGCCAGCGATGCGTTACGACATAATAATGTAAGTGAAATCACTAGTTGTTCGAGTATTTGAAGGCCATGTAGGTATATTAATAACGTTTCACAATTAAAACTATTTTCTTTTACCTACTTTTTTCTCATGCTTAAAGGGTGCTTTGATAAACCCTCCATGAAGTGTCGATACTCAAATACGTCTGAGGCACTTTAGGAAGTCAACCCCGTGACCTTGCTGACTTTTTTCGACAACATAAGCTACTTACGAAAAGCTCATCCCCACATGGGAATTTACCCCTTTTTATCTATAAATAGCATAATCAGCCTATAATGTTCACACTGCTGGGACACAGGCCTCCTCTCGGTGGGAGGGAGTGGGCCGTAATCCACCACGCAGGCCCAGTGCGGGTTGGTGTCTTTGTATGAACCCTAGTAAAAACAAGTTGAGCAATTAAGAACTGTGCCGATTTAGTTGGTAGTTCAGACAAGTTGAGATATTCTATTCGACAAAAAAAACATGCTTTGTCATATTTATGCTGCAGCCAAAACAAGCTTTAGCCATAATCATTAGACTCGGCTGTAATTTTAAGCAAATACTTACATCGCAAAGTAAAGTCTATCAAGAAAATTATGCAGTACCTACCCCTTGTGAGCTCTGAAAGATTCGGCATACCCAATCTTTCAGAGCTCACAAGAGTTAGGTAAATACACTCAAATACTAAAATTAATCAATTTATGAATCAATAAAGATATTTGACTAACCTGAAGACCTAATATTATCCAGTATCTGCTTCCTTTGTTGCTGCATGTGTATAGTGAGGTGTTTGTAGCCAAGATCGCGGATTTTCTGCACCAAGTCCACGAAACCGATTGGGTAATCCAGGTCCCGACCTTCCATGAGGATCAGCCACTTGTCCCCAAATATCTGGAGGTTGTGTGCGAGATACATACAGTTGTTGTGGAACAGGGCTGCAAATAGACAGAAAATGATCAGCACCCTAATTGCATAACACATACCAATCTCAATCTGAATCATTTTATAGGATATTACTAAACCATTGCTTCATAATTATGTTCGAAAAATTCAACAATATAAATAATGCAAAGGCATTGCTACTGATAATGAGTTACACAATAACCCCACAGTTGAAGTGGAGAATATTCACCAAGTAGGGATAAAGACCTAATAGTCGCAATTGATAATTACTACGCCAGCAAAAGTAAGCCATTTTCAAAATAATGTACAAGATAAACTAAAGAATAAATTAAATTCGACTAAATTAAAAAATGCAATTAATTTATTTTCTTGAATTAATAAATTCAAGAATCCAAGCTATACAATACACACGCATCAGCTAATTAGCTGCTAGTGTATCTAACCAAATAATATTAAACTTCAGCTTGTGTTGCATTTAGTTAAATTTGTCTTAACTAGAATACTACAGTATTTAATGGGTCTTTATCATCATCAAAACTTCTGACTATTTATAAAAATGTATTTTAAAAATAACTTACCAACATACTGAGGAATTGTTTGCAAGTAGTTCTCATGGTGATATGGTACCACAGCATCATACAGCTCGAACACCATCCGAGCAGTGTTGTACATTTTCTTGCACACCACATCGGCACACTGTACTGCTTGCTCCATAATCCCATAAGCCAGGTCCAAGAGCTCTTGAGCCGTCTTTGATATCATGCACCTCGGGAAGAAGTACATGCTCTTTGGTATTGTTTTATCAAGAATACCTAATGCTTCAGCCCCTTCTTGCTCAGGTTTTATTGAAAGCTCGTTGTTTGGCATATGCTCTACACCAATGGACATTGTAACACTCAAATCCTTCAGCATGATAGCCCTTGCAGTCTCCAAGAAATGCTGGCTCGACTTATTTGCGAATAGCACATCAAGATTATTTAGGTAATCCAATATGGAGAAGTCCTCAGTAGAGAACTTATGTATTATTAGGAACTTCTGGAAAGTATTAATTTCTGATGTTATTTTTCCATAGGTCTGTAAATCATTTAAGTTATTCGGTATGGTATCAATCAGGCAATCTTTGATCAGTATATCTTTGAAGGTATCACAGATTTCTTTGCCAATCATTCTCGTTATAGTAGTGTCTCGTCTAAAATCAACATTTAGCGTATTGCTCAAGAAATGGATGACTATTCTCAAGTTAGATAAAACAGTATTGTAATGTGGCTTAAAATTCTGCTTGTGTGTTATAGTAATAGTCAGCAATTGCTCTGTTTCAGCATACACAGCCACGTCACCATGTATTATAGGTATAAGTGCATCTTTTAGTATAAATTGAGAAAACTCAGACACTTTTTCAGTCAACTTCCCACTCCTATCCATAGCATTGAGGACATCAACAACAACAAGGGGCTCATCAAATTTTAATTTTACTGTGATAATAGTTTTTCGAGTGCTAGCCTTTATACTCCAATTTATCATTAGGCTCCATTCTCTGTACATATCAACATGCAATCTATCCGATATTGCTGTAGCTGTCTGCTTAATGTTGTTGTACAACTCTAAACTCTGGAATCCTTCAGCTGCGGTGTCAGCGTGCAGCATTAAATCATACACAGCTTCCACAGACCTAGAATAGCTCATGGCTTCCCTGCCATCATCAAACTCGTTAACAAACTCCCCACAACGCACAGCATCATTAACTATATTGATAGCAAAATTAATAGATTGCAGCTCTTTTTGTAGTTGATCACGATTAGCTAAAGACTTGAGTACATCAGCCATAGTCTCTTGTTCTATTTCCAGCTTACACAGTTCCATGTCCTCAGCTAGGTTTTGTGTTTCAGTGCATAGCGCTGCACTCTCCTGCAGTATTGTTGACATATCATATTCAGTTGAGCTCAAAAATATTTTGAAGTCATTTTTTAATTGTTCTATTTCTTTGGATATAAGAGGAACCTTCTCAGAAGGTTTCCAGTTTGTTTCATCGACATCAAAGATAGTTTTCAATACAGTATCTACATTATATTCTTCCATTTTAATGTTTTCTTTTGGACCTGTCTTTTTTAATTGAGGGTTCCGGATGTTTTTCACGGTTGGGAGATTTGTGCGAATGTCGGCGTTGTCTTGAGTGATACTTATTGGAGGTTACAGCATTCCGTAATGTGTTCACTAAAAAACGCTTATTGGTTTTGTTTTGAGGGGCTTTGATCCAACCAGAGGGCCCTACTATTTCAGCTCTTGCAGCTCCTTGAACGGCTTCCCGCAATAACTCTTCAACGGCTAGCCTGAAATGAGATACCAATTCAAGAGTTTCAATTGTGTTTACAATTGTTTCGATTTCTTATAAATTGTAATTTACATCAAATGTAATACCAAGACAGCTCGTAAATTAACAAAATATTCACCCAATAATATAAAAATATATTTTTCTTGTAAGAATCATTCAAAAATGGCTTAATTTAATGAAACTGAATGGGAACAATGTATATAAATATAAAATACACCGGGTATTGCTTAGCTCAATTTATTTATCGTAATATTTGGAATGTATTAAGTCGTAACGTAATAGCATATTTTAAAACAACATTCATGTAGTTTCAGTGTCTTTTATGAAGGAACCATCGAATACTCACTTTTCTAGGGCTTCGTCATCTAATGGTTCTTTTTCGGGTTGATTAGCAGCATCTTCTTTCTCTGTCATAGTTTAAATTACTACTAGTTTGTATAATACCACTACACTAATGTATAAATATGCAATATTTAACAATCTATTTCGAATTTCCGCAGAAATCCATTTTCAATAAAATTCTCAACCTATGAGAAAACAAACACGTATTTTTTGACAGTTGTTGCTTAAAATGCATTCATGTTTCCTATTCCTAATTTTTAAATTGTATACTACTTTTTTAATTACTGCATCCATTGATTTTCATGCTTAGATTACCGCAAGTTTAATTTTATTTCGCGTCTAAATAAAGTGAAATACAATGCTTTAGAAGTATCTAAATAAAACACTCAGGCATTATTTCAAACAATGAACGCAACCATAACTATAATTCGAATTTTATTCCTGGCAAGTATTTTGACTGCGTGGAGTGAAACGTCAGCCACGTACGAACGACTGTCACCGATCGTCTTTGCAGCGTTAACCAAATTTGCCTTTAGTTGTTTAATAATAAGCGTAAAATAAGGTAAGTTATAGTAATTTTACTTTAAAAATGGGAACCATTATGGTTTCCATCTATTCCTGACCAATATAAACAAAGATCGACTGGTTTTCATTCAAAATTATCGTATTGGAATAACTTCCATCTGCAACCTATTTTAGTGCTAAAGTTAAAGTATCTATTTTCATTTTCCAGACAAAATGAGTGCCAAGCTACTATCCCTGATCCTCATCATCGCTACTGCGGTGACCGCAGAAGATGAGCCGGCGGTTGCGAAGTTACTTGTTTCGAAGCAAGTGCTGAACAAATACTTGGTGGAAAATATGGATATTCTGGTGAAATACACGCTGTTCAACGTCGGTACTGCGCCCGCTGTGGACGTGAAGCTGGTAGACAGTGGTTTCCACCCGGAAGTGTTCCAAGTTGTTGGTGGTCAGTTGACGGCGCAGATCGACAGGATACCTCCCCAGACTAACGTGTCGCACGTCGTGACTGTCAGGTCCAGCAGATTCGGCTACTTCAACTTCTCATCTGCTGAAGTTTCATACAAAGCCAGTGAAGATGCCACTGAGGTAAGACACTTTATTTACTTTCACTTTGCAAAATGTTTTATGAAACAGTTATGAGCAATTTGGCATATGGTTCAACTTATCCTAACAGTACAGTAACAAAGCAAAACTCTCATTGTACTTTCTCTTTAAGTACAATTTTATTACAATCTCCACTCATGTTGAATCCAATAACATGTAACAAGAATCATAATTCAAGTTGGAGGAAATTTAGTCGTAAAGCACTAAGATACTACCATAATTGTTTTTTAACTAATAACTTCGCACAAAATGAAATAATTCAAGTAGCAATCAATAGTTTGATATGCAGTAAATAAAACCATCTTTTGATACTGTCCGACATGATCTAATTGAATGTTTATTTTATGACTTAGAACTGCACATTTACAATAGATTTCTATATTATTAGTCCCTGCTTTGCACAGAGTGCATCCAATCCAGAACTATATTATCTTTCAAGCCGGAACCAACTATACACATTCACAAAATTTTATTGAACCTAGTTAGGTGGTTTCAGAGATTAGTGTGTACACAGTGACACATTATGACGGCACTGTTGGCGCAGTGGTTAAGCAATTGACTGTTGCGCTGCGTGTCGCGGGTTCGATTTCCGCATAGAACAAATATTTGTATGACCTACAATTAGTTGTTCCGGGTCTGGCTGTTTGTGTATGTGAGTTTATATGTCTGTAAACGCACCCACGACACAGGAGAAATTCCTAGTGGGGCAACGTTTTTTTAAAAAAAAGAAATATTATTTTTATGTTTTTTTTTTTTCCCCCTTTTATAAAGTATCACAATTGGTGACACTTTATTTACATTACAATCTAGCCTATTAGCTAATAAGTAATTTAAAGGTAACTTAAACTGCTAAGTAACTATATAATTAAGAAATTGTCCAATAACGTCTTTCTTATTCACTATAAGTTATGGGAAAGACACTTGTTTCACGTGTTCTTTATAAGATTCAGCAATTGCACTACAGTTTGAGTTCACTTACACTAAACTAACTCGGTTTTACCCTTTTTAGTCTTCGCACTAATTCAGTGTTGTCAAGGAGATTGTTGTGTATTATGAAGATTAATTCTAACATTCTTAGCTACCATCAATCATTGACCAATGAGATGCAATTCATGCATCCATTGATATGCCTCTGGGGCTCCAATCAATAAGTTAAACACTATTTTCCGGTATACTACTCTAATGTATTCCGCTAGTATCTTGGGTACATTATCAGTCGACAGTGATTCAGAGGAACGCGACGCCATATTTTAGTTTGTTAATATTTTATTTTAATTTTATTAGTTTTTTAGTTGTATTAGAAAATCAAAGTCATTTATTCAAATTGGGCTGAGAATCAGCACTTTTCGAACATCAAAATTACACAAGATTGTCACCTAAAACGCCCGCCCTTCACCACTTCCTAGTACTTTTGCTGGGAAGAAGAAGCGGCGCAACAAACTCCCCAGCACAGAGTACATTATACTATGCAGCACAGCTGTCTGTTCAGTTAAAAATCTTACTTGTTTACAAATAGTAGGTATGCAAAATAAGTTATCCAGTCAGAAGTTTATCCAGTAATAAAAAATGTATGAGGTTATTATTTTATGTAATAATTTCAATTAGACTTATACAAGCCGTAATAAAACTAGGTATATATTACTGATTGGGAAATTTCATAAAAGAATGTAGATACTATTAACTAATTAGACCGAATTATTAGCACAGATCATCTATGCATAAGTTAGTTTGAAAATTATTTAGTTGAGGGTAAGCTATGTAAAAATTTTAATAGTAAAGAATTTTTTTTTTTTTCCAATTAACTTATTTCAGAATATTTGTATTAGTCACAATCATGAGAGTATTTAGTTAGAGCAAAACTTTTTATTATTATTATTCTGAAGTTTATTTCAGTGCTGAAATGAAATAAACGTTAATACTTAACTAGAGACCTTCCCAAATAGGCGAAAACCGAAAAAAACTAAAAAAACGTCATGTAATTCATGCCCTTATTCCAACTTATTGTAAGTTGGAGCATGTATTTTTCTTTTATAAATATTGTAACAAAAGAAACTAACAACAAATTATCTCATTTCAGTTCCAGCAGGCCATCAGCAGCTCTCCTGGTGAGGGTGCTATCGTGGCCTTCAAAGACTACGACCGCAAGTTCTCCTCGCACATTCTCGACTGGGCCGCCTTCGCCGTGATGACCCTCCCGTCCCTCGCCATCCCCTTCGGTCTCTGGTACTCCTCCAAGAGCAAATATGAGAAGTTAGCGAAGCCGAAGAAGGCCCATTAGTTTGTAGTTAGGTAATTAGGTGACTGCTAATGTTTTGTGGGTAGTTAGAGTGGTATGTGACATGACTGATCCTTTTTTATGTTGCATCTTTCATTATAGTTCATGCTTTGTGGTAGGAGATACTGCTTTCCAGGATATTTGGAAATGGTTGTGAGCTGTTGAAGTAACTTTCAAATGAAATAAAGAATTACCATGATTATTATTATTGTCACTCAAATCACAATTTATTGAGAGGTAAAATGTCAATTTATTTGTTCCCGGTTGAATGATTTAGTTTATTTAATTGAATTATGCATTTAACATTAGCAGTGATCTATCTCACTCCATTAGTTATGTACATCAACATCTTGTTAATAATAATTTATATGAACAATAAAAAGTTTTTTATAAGTCAAACCTAATTTTTGTTTTTACCTAAACTTAGGCACCTACAGATTTTTAAATGTCATTACATATTATATAAGACAGACCGCTTTCACATTTAGGCGACTTTAGCAGCGCGACAGACGCGCGACTGTCGCCTAGTCAGAATTTCATATTATAAAGAGAAGCGTGGCGGCCGCTGCGGGCCTGCGGCGTGCGCTCAGCCGGCGATGACTACTACTTTTGAAATAAAGTGCGCCATACTTATCTAAACTGCCGCGCGGTTGTTCTTATAATGTGAAAGCCTTAATCATAAATGTGATAAATTACAGACGCCAACTCATCAAGCTACTGCAATCTGTCAAATTTCTTTAATAGATTTTCAACTTTATCCCTAGAGCATTAGGTTCAAGGTTGATTGGGAAAATTTGACAGTTTCGGGAAGCTTGATGTGCTGGTGTATGTACAAAGTTGTACGAACATCGACGCGTACATAAAACTGCTTCTCCCGACTTTCAAGCGCAGTAGTGCGGTCCTACTAAAAAAAGAGTTTATTATTCAAAGTCATCAAAAAATCCTCACGGTCTGCGCTTAGTCTAGCCCGTTGTTGTAACACTAAGTTCTGCCCGTGACTTCGTCCGCGTGAAACTTATTCCCCCGACCCACCCCGTCACATTGCATCGCTTGCTCGCGCTATTAATTCGTTCTCGCTTAGCGTTCTTTCTGACTCTTTTTCTTTTTGCTCAGCTCCTAAGTAAGTACGTGATTTTAAATAGCCTATAGCCTTCCTACCCTTCCTATTAGCCTAATTTTTCAAATCCGACTGGTAGTTTCAGAAATTAGCGCGGTCAAACACACTCTTCAACTACACACGTACACGTGCAAGGTATATTTAATTGTTGTGGTAAAACTAACAACCGAAATAGCCATAGAACAGAACATACTGTGAATGAGAGACATTATTTAGATATCCTACTATAAGCATGTAGCAGTAGAATATTGCTCATTGCATGTTTTCTCTTTTGTTAAAAGAATTACTAAGTAATAAAAACCTCGTGATTAATGGCTGCTTATTATAACAGCTGTTAAAAAAATTATAAACAACTTTGTTTTAAAATAAAGGCATTCGACAACATTAAAATGATAAATTATCAGTGACGTCAAGCCACACGTCATCACAACACTACGAGATCGTTGTACTGGAAGAGTTGCAACGACATATCACTAGATGGCGCTGCCAATAAGAGTTAACAAACTTCATGGTAGAGAAGATAAAGCCAAGGCCGAACCGCAATTATGAATTACTGTACTACATTGGTTTTAATAGTGAAACCTTACCTTAGAAGCCGGAAATGTTTCACAGATCAAATTCAAAGTCATTGAGAGTCTTCGCGGGGACTGTAAGTGCTTAATTCTTTGCGGGTAAGCAGTGATGTAGTACAATGGCCCCGTCATCTGTTTACTGCAAGAATCGACAGTGACACACTCTGCGACTGCGACCAACGTAATTTTAATTCTATAGAAGTGGGAATTCATGATTAAGTTGTATGACTCATATATAAGCTTGTCTAGTTTCATTCTCACGATTCGAAGCCTAGCGAAGCGAACCTACGAGTAGTAGGTGAGTTACCTAGTTACCTACTCGACAAGTCGGCAAAAAGTACATACCTAACTACTTGAGGCTTCTACACATCTAAATCTAATAAAGGTAGCATTAATTGACAGGTAGGTAGGTAACTACTTACCTAGATAAATATCACACGAGAAAGTAACGCAAGGCCGCTCACTTTATTGTTTCATGTCGGATATGAAGGAATACCAACCACATTCTTATGTAATTCTCAGCTGGAATTGAGTAGGTAGTAAGTAGGTATCATCTACATAACATAATTATGTAGGTACTTATGCATAATTCTCTAGACGACGCATTACATTACATACATACTAATATTATTATAGACGGTTGTATTGATGATTTTAATGATTATAAATTTAGGTATAGGTACCTACTTGTTACGCTCGCGAATCATATTTTGTTCAACTTACAACCAATGACTTACAATTTGCAGAAAAACGTTAAAAAAAATAATTCCGCAGGCTAGGTACCCTGTCGCTTCCCCCTTAAACGGAATTGGATAAAGGAAGGAATAGGATACCTATTTTGTGTTCCGAATCCGATAGTAGATAAGTAGGTAGGTAGTGTATGTTCCCGTGCAATAATTTCCGATATACATGCGGGCGAAGCCGCGGACAAAACCTAGTAACTTATATGTAAACGTTGTCACGTGTGTAGGCACCTAGTATGTATCAGTATCGCCACTGCGATCTATTCCACTCGTTGGACGCAATTAATGACGATGTTCAAGTGTTTGATAACCACCACATTCACATTAAACTTGTTGTTCTGTACCCAAAGTTGCGTCTTCACTTTTTAGATAGGTACACGACTGCTCATGAAATGTGTGTTATGTCTTAGTTGCGGGTCACGTCAGCCGCAAGTACTGTGACCGCTGGGCAACAGTCTCCACACGGTGGGTGCCTGAGGATGGACGGCGCCGCCGAGACCCAGGAAGAGGTGGCCAGACGACCTAGACGCGCACCGCAAGAGTTTAATCGAGGTAGCCCTGAAAAGGATGCATGGAAGGATTTGGGGGAGGCCTTTGCTCAGCTTTGGGATAATGTGGCTAGAACCCAACAAAAATAAGAATTTCCCGGACCTGGGAATCAAAACCATCCATGATGCCACGCTCAGAAGTCGCACTTGTGACCACAAGTAGACCAAACACTTTACATTCCTACCTAATGTAGGTATTGGATGATGTGAAACACAGCGCTAAAGCAAATTAAAACTGCGCACTTTCAGTTTGACAGTTCAACAACATTAATTTCATTACCTATACGTACCTAGTTGAGCAGACAATTTTTTCGAACGTATGAAGCAATGGATTAGCAACATCCTTTAAAATGATTCAGATTGAGATTGATAGTGTTTTACGCAATAAGGGTGCCGCACAGCTTATGATAGGTATTTCTCATGTCTCTTTTACTTTAGGTACCTATATAGAAATGATTGTGTGTGGAGATACAAATATACCTAAATATTTTAAAACAATCCAAGGAAAGTAGAGAATATACTGCCTTGTTAACATGTTATCATATAACGCCTACTCGAGTAACAGAAAGACAGAAACTTGTATTGATCACATCGCAACCAGTATCAAAAAAGGATGTGCAAAAGTACACGAATTGGTTTATCAGATCACTCAGTCCAATCCTGGCCTGTTACAAAGCGGAAGCAGCTGGTTCTAAAATGGTGGTATCAGTATGAACTCGACGAGATTAAAACGATGAAAATACGGATAAGTTTTTAAAATCAATTTCATGTTTGTCTTTTAATGACGTAGGTATTTGAAGAAACCTCCACAAACAAAGCATTCCGTAAAATTTTCGACACATTTTTACTATTTTAATACCTACAACTTATGTTTTCCTACCATTCTCGTAAAAGTTACTAATAAAGCATTAAATAAATTAAATTGGCTTACTAAAGGAATAAAAGTAAGTTGTAAATGTCTATAGTAGTTCAACCATAACATTTTCAAAAACATTTGAAGAAGTGTTTTTGAAACTTCATTGAAAAACACCAAATTATAAATTGTTAAGTAATCTTACAAATTAAAATTATAAATTAGTAAGTAAGTTAAGTAATCTTAAGCAGACTATAACGGACTCTATTGATAAAAAAATCATGTTTCAGTGCTCTTTAAGGACATGAGTAAGGCGTTTGATCATGGCAGTCACGATCGCTTATAAGGAAAGTCTTCTTTAAAAGCGTGCGACTGGCTGTAGTCATATCTATCTGATGGAGTAGAGGCTGTGGAAATATCAAGTTATAATTATCAATTCAAAACGAGAGTTATTTTAGCCTTAATTTTTGTTAAATAGTTATGGCGTACCACCAGGCAGTATTTTAGGTCTAACGTTGTTGTTGCTATAAATAAACGACTTAACCAAATACTTTGAATCATAAATGTAGTAGGTAGGTACCTACTGTTTGCAAATGATACTACTATTATATTTAAAGGCAACAATAAAACCTACGAGCAGGAAATAAACACGATCCTCAAAACGTCTATAGAGTCTAAATTAGTAAAACAAAATTTATGCAATTTCCTACATACCGGATAAAAACCATTGAACTTAAATGTATCATACAAAGGGGTCGCTTTGACAGGAACTGACTCAGTTAGGTACCTAGGTATATTTTTTGGGATATCGTTAGGTAAATTTTTCTCTTGGAAAGACCATGTAAATGAAGTTTGCGGTTTTGTCTACCCTCTGAGGCGCTGTGCTATTATATATATTAGCTGCGACTTGCGAGATATCTAAAAACGCCGCAATTATTGCATACCAGGGCTATATGTATATCCTCCATTTTTCGGTATGGTATCATTCTTTGGGGTCGCCGTGTGGAAATTGATGAAGCATTCGTGATGGAAAAAAAGAGTATTGTCGCCCTTTCTTTAGAAAATAGGTGTGAGTCTATCTGGCAGGCCCCAACGAGATTTATCAAAATGTGATTGCTTTTCTCATAGACATTATTTTGTAATTTACCGTGCATTTATACCTGGAATCATGTACAGACGCCAGCACATCAAGCTACTACATATCTGTCAAATTTCTTTAGTAGATTTTCAACTTTATCCCTAACGTATTAGGTTCAAGATTGATTGGGAAAATTTGACTGTTTCGGGCAGCTTGATGTGCTGGCGTCTGTACCTACCTTATTTATGCAAATAAATGATTTTGATTTTTATGGCATGATGATCATCTTCATGATCAAAATTAAAACACAAACATTATAAAACAATAAAAGTAGGTATATAATTAAAAATTTAAAACATCAACATAAAAATATAATACTAAACAATGCAATTCCAATAAACGTATAGGTACAGACGCCAGCAGGTCAAGCTACCCGAAACTGTCAAATTTTCCCAAACAACCTTGAACCTTAATGCTTCAGTGATAAAGTTGAAAATCTATTAAAGAAATTTGACAGATGGTAGTAGCTTGATGTACTGGCGTCTGTACCTAATGAATACTGTTTATTAGATAATAACTGTTAGGTCGCATTCCACCAAACTTTTTATACTTACATAGAGTAAGTCTTAGGTAGAATTATGTACAGACGCCAGCACATCAAGCTACTACAATCTGTCAAATTTCTTTAGTAGATTTTCAACTTTATTGCTAAAGCATTAAGGTTTAAGGTTGATTGGGAAAATTTGACAGTTTCGGGTAGCTTGACCTGCTGGCGTCTGTACTGTGAATAATTTTTGAATTTTTGACAGTTTTTCATACTAGAACTGTCAGATGTCAATTTTATTCCACGGATAAAACTAACATAGCTAACTTTGTTAAAATCAGCCCATATACAACCTAACAAATTAACATAATAATTTACTTAGGTACCTAAATCTTTAGTAAATAATATAATAAAGAGGTAAAATTGGTGAGTTACTTTGAAGGGGTACCTAATCTTCGGAACTACTGCACCTAATAAATTGCTTAACACACTATATTTTATCAGTCACAATCTGAATCATTTTGAAGGATATTGCAAATCCATTTCTTCATACGTTCGAAAAATTTGCTCAACAACGTATGTCGTTAAACTGTCAAAATGAAACCCATTGGTACTGATAGTTTGTTACGCAATTACCCCGCTGATCCGATTTCGATAATTATTTCACTAGTTAGCTATAACTATCACTAGCTACAGTATAGAGTACACACGGCTACACATCAAGTTATACATAACCAGTATAAGCTGACTTCTGATCGTAAGATAAACCTATACAATGCGAGGTCAGCTAAAACTGGAAATGTATAGCTTGATGTGTAGCCGTGTGTACCTACCTACCTATATTCTATGATTCACACGGGCGGAAGCAAATAAGTTGTAAATAATGTTAGGTCTCTTGGTAAATAATATTAAGATTAAGTAGGTATGCAAATGTATCTATTAAACTTTAAAATATTTGATTATCATATCCGTGATATAATACTCATATCGTGAGATATTCTAAAGATTTTAAACGATAACTAACTTGGGACTACTAACGTGGACTTTTTTCTCACACTTGTTGCGGTAAAAGATAATTAATGCAGGAAGCCGGTATTTTATTTTTATTTAAAAATAAAGCAAATGTATTAAAAATCGTCGTTAGATACAGCTCGATTTAAACTTTATGGCGGCTCTGAAGTGCGCTACTCCCTGCGCAGTAGCCCACCCCTCACCCCTGTTGACAGGTGAATTTGTTACTGCGCAGCGACTCGCCTCATGTTCCGTGCCGCCTAAAAGTCCGAATCGGGCTGCTCGTGTGAGCATTCTCGGCTCTATTTTTTGCAATCCTGCGTCGAGTGCAATGACGAATCTTGCACACGTGCATCAAAATGTACAATTTAACTATTTCCATTGCGGTAGATATTTATTTACGTTGCCGTGCATATGAATTCATGAAACATAATTATGAAGCTCAAGCAACAATGGAACATGAGTCCCTTTCAAAATTAAGGGATTGTGATGTATATGAGTTAGATAGCTACGATAGCTTGTAAAATATCTAGTCAGGCGACAGGAAGAACTGAATATGAAAAACAATAATAATCTGCAATAACAAACCTAGTGAAACTGAACCGAAGGTCTAGTGGTCGCAAGCGTTACTGCTGAGCATGAGCTCCTGGGTTGGATTCCCAGGTCGGGCGTTGTTATGGGGTTTTTGGTCAAGGATTTCTCAGAGGCAGCCCGGTGTCTAGATTTGTGCCTGCTGGAAGGAAATAGGCTTTTCCCCTATTACATGGGACTTAAACCTAACTGGCGAAATGTTGGTGTACCTACCTAGGTACTAAGGTACCTAGGTAGTTTAAGTACACCTCTGCCTAACTCTTCTGAGATTACAGGCGTGATGTTTGTTATGTTTTGATACTGTTTTTCCATTCCAATGTTTTTATCTCGTGGATTTAAGATAAAAGAAAGTAGGTATTAGGTACGTATGTAGGTACATAATTTAACGAATTTGTTTATCAACCACAAAGATTAAAAGAAAACAAACCAACGAGGATAATACCTATCACATGTATTGCAAACAACCTCAGAAAACGCAGTGGAAATGCCAATGTCCTCAGGGTCGCACTCTTTCTTTTACCTATACCTACATATTATCTATGGTCGCAATCTACAAGTAGAAGAAATTTTGGCATCGACCGGTGGATGATGGATGAATGATGATGAAACAAAGGAAAGGAGGGATAGCTGCATTTTTCACTAATGCGTGGCAATCACTGGCACGATTGGAAAACTATAAATCCTCCTTTGTATTTAGTAGAACACAAGTCTAAGAAAAAATTATATTTTACACCCTGAGTGCCTCCGGATAAGTATTTTATATTTTAACTCATGAATCATCTTATAAAACCCCCTAACAATGAATAATACACAAACAAATCCTATTAAAAACAATATAAAATTAATTACTTTAACAAACTCAACAAGAAATCAATTATCATTAATACTTAAGTATTAATTATTTATATTATTTATTCAACATAGAATGCAACAATGTAGGCTAATGATTAATAATCAAACTCGGACATCTATCTATTTGTTATAAACAAAGCGAATAACTCGTCCATGTATCGATGCCGGATAGGTAAACAGTTTAATTTATGCAACATGATACCGACATACGTACCTACCCACCTACCGTGTTGCGTTATATGCAGTTGTAGCGACCTATAAGTCGAGGTTATTAACATAATTCACTATCCATTGATCCTTTCCTTCTAGATGATTATAGAAGCTTTTTAATAAACGGGTAATGTACAGTCAACAGCAAAAGTAGATGATCAAAATCAGAAATTTAATACTAATGAATGGAGTGTGCGTCAGTCAGAACTATGGCGTCGAAGTGATTCAAAAGTATGTCAGACTCAGTGTCATACTTTTGAATCACTTCGACGCCACACAGTTGTGAAGTATTGAATTTCTGATTTTGATCATCTACTTTTGCTGCTGACTGTACGTGGATAATCTGCAAACATTGGCAGAAGCCCAACCCAGTAAAATGATGACCTCAGCAAAGATGCATGTCATAATATTATAGTAGGTAGGTACCTGTCGACTATTACGCTATTTGCAGCTGTGGAGATTAACGGAACAGTCTCCAACATAAATAAAGAATAGTGTATAGGTAAGGCCGATATATAAAATATTAAGCGTTCAGTAAAATGTCGTTTATCTCCTCTTTTGTGAAGTTCATTATCATGTAAACACGCAAACATATTCTCGCATAGTAAACGAGAGTTTCATTTCTGTTGCACTTGGGAAATCTTCAAACGCTGAAATTACCTACTTTCGGAACAAACGCGTAAAAATTGAGTTTCATTGTTTCCCAATCAAATTGTATCTTTGTTTTAAAATGCATAGTATTGTGAAACGTGGTTGAGGAAATGCTACTTTGTTGTATATGTGGACACTGATCTTTAGGAGCCAATGAACTGACTTAGATAACGAGTCTAGCCAAAGTCTAGCCGTGTCGAGTCTTCATGACTTTGAGGCTTTAAAACAGGTAGGTCATCCATCTCAGTCCATCTACACTATGTTTTTACGTCTATGTTTAACAAATAAAAAACTTTGACTTTGATTTTGAAATTAGTCTGGTCTAGCGATGTTTAGGAATAGTAATTAACTAGTTAAGGATATAAATTAAAAAAAAGAAAGTGGAATCACGAAATAAAAAATTAATACCAAAGTGCAAAATATAAAGTGGAGTCTTTGAAAGAGTAGGATGTTTGATAGTATTGATGAATTGAAACTGACGATTTTTATGAATGTGGAGTTGTGGATTGAAAATAGAACCCAAAACCGAATAGGTAAAGTAGGTAACGTGTCGATCAGTGTTGATGTATGGACGAATGACCTCACACTGGATACTTCCACACCAGTGGCGATGGCGCTTCTGATAACATCAGTTTATGGTCCACGCATTATCGAAACAACACCAAAATACGCGATAGTGGAAATAACAACTGGCGTAATAATTTTAATGCACTAGAGTAGCGTTAAGCATTAATTTAGCTGTAGCGTTAAAAGTCATTGCTATCGCCCAATAGGAAAGGTATTTATGTCAGCCAGGGGCGTATAGCTAGATACCCTACCGCTGTATCAGCCGTATCGACGATACGGCCAGGGGCCCACGACGCGACGTGTTTAAGCCTAAAATTAAAAAAAAAATATTTAAATTAAAACCTGAAATCCTTATTTATTTAAATATCTATGTACACACGGCTACACATCAAGCTATACATTTCCAGTTTGAGCTGACCTCTCATACTATAGGTTTTTCATACAATCAGCAGTCTGCTTATACTGGTTATGTATGGCTTGATGTGTCGCCGTGTTTGTACACACGGCAACACATCAAGCTTTACATAACCAGTATATATAAACGGAGAAGAAGAAAATAATGTAAAAATAAAGGTGATACATAATTAGCATGTTCCCACTGCTGGGACACAGGCTCTCTGTGAGAGGGAGTGAGCCGTAATCCACCACACATTTTTTATTCTAGGACATGCCCGTTTCCTCACGATGTTTTCCTTCGCCGTTTTGAGAACAGTGGCGATAAAATTATTTACAAAAAGTCAAGCGCCTGCCTGGGTTCGAACCTACGACCAACAACTACCTATGTAGTAAGTCGCGGCCATTACGACTGGGCCACACTGCTCTCTTTACCACTACAGTCGGGTAAAAAGGACCCCCAAAAAAATTTGATGCAGGGCCCCTTTAGGATGAGCTACGTCACTGATGTCAGCTCTTATCTCTATATTTCGATAAATAAGTACATTAGCGTGTCTACCTGTCGTTCATATACCTAATACTTGGTGAAGCGCCATTTTTACCCACAGAATTCAAAATTTCTTACGTTTTTTGCAATTTGCAGGTTACATGTTGAACAAAATATGATTAGCGATCGTAACAAATATGTATTTACGGAATTATAATCACCAATAATAATAACTCTCTAAGTTAAAATAAATTAAATAGTTGATTTCACCAGCATTAGCAACAAGGACTTCATATAAGTACAAGACTTATTACTAGGTAAACTGTATACGTCCCGTATTATTATTATACTCTTTGCTGTAGGTAGGTATACTATGTCCATACATGACACAATAATAATCCTACAGCAAATTAATTAATTAATTATTAATTTAAGTGACCTCAAATGTTATGATTTCATGAAACAGTCATTCAACAGGGTAATTTATGAACTTAGAGGGTTTAATGATTATAATTCTGTAAATACATACTTGTTACGGTAGCAACACATATTTTGATCAACATTCAACCTAATAACCTGAAAATTGCAAAAAACGAGAGAAAATTTTAATTTCGCGGACAACACTCGCGCTTCGCCATAGCAATGCGATTAGAAAATAGTTTTTTGAAGAACTAAATTATGTTTAGGATGACTGAATCTATCAAATCAAGCCATTTGCTTGCTTGCTTGATTGGCTAGCCATAATACTTGGCTAGGCTATAAAAAAGCGAAGTCGACACTACTTTTGCTGGTCGTTGATTCATAAGCCGAAGGTCGGTGCCTGATTAGGCAAAACGTAGGCAGAGCCGCAGAGGCGATCCTGAAACGTCACTTAGTACCTACCTACTTTCAAAGTATTTTCGAGACATGAACTCGATAAATGATTACGTGTCGGCACAGAGCTAAGTTTGATCAACTGTTATGATAAGTAGGTAGGTAATTCGTTTTGGGACAGGTATGGAAACGTGACTCGCTTGATCATTACGATAACGATTGCTATCAATTCCATGAACTTGACAATATTATAATTAGTCTGATAAGAAGGCTGACTAAAACACAAAAAGCGCTTTGTGGGAAATCTACGAGTAGGTACTTTCGCTTAGTTCCAGTGGGCGCAGCGACAGTATAATTTTATTTGGGAGACTGTCGTGGAGTTATTTCATATAGAGACATTCACTAATCTCAAGTTCAATAACTGGCCTTTGTTGGCTAGCTCTACCAGACTGCCACAACACAAATGGACCGATTTGTTCACTCTCTAAAATTCACCAAAAGCTAAACGTCATATAGACTGAGACAGTTCCAGCTGCTTGGTAGGTCCCTACAGGAAGAAATGGAAGATAATTATGTAGGTATTTCTACCGAGCCCCTAGTTTCCACATCGATATGAAAAACGAACAAGAACAAGTTTAGTTAAGTAATTTAAAAACATCGAATAAAAACTTGTCTTTTAAATGTCATTCCAACTAAAGTATGCATTAAGCAATCGAGTTTCATGGGAATTTCTGGCATGGTGAAGATGTATTTTAATTTTTGAAACCCTGGCTTTATAAACGCAATCTGGGTACAATCTTGGTACATGACGTAGGTACCTACCTGAATTAACATCGAATATCAATAAGAAAGAAAAAAACAAAACGACTTTGATATTATTAGCATAAGTACTTAGATTAGAGTAGACTTGGTGATACGGAACGTATTACGTGGCCAGTTCAAGAAAATATTAGCTCAAGCTATCAGTGGGTATAACTGGGTTACCTGTTACCTATGTTTATAAAGGGTCACGAGTTCACGACCTCACAGATCGATACTGCCATGTCTGGCCATGTCGAACTATCCCTAAAGCCATTAGTCACTGAATACACTTCTTTTCAGTCAAAAGCTTTCTAGGTGTGGAAAAGTATTACATACTCGTAAAAACTGCTTTGTTGATCTATCTATATTATCGGACTTGGCAGATTTCATTAACCCGATGAATGTCGTAATTACAGACACAATTAAAAAGCCATTGTGTCTCGCGTGGGTCTACGTTCCGATTTCCGATGTATGAAGGGTTAATACCAACGTCATTAGCATTACATTTCATCAGTAGGCGAAAATCGTCAGAAAAAATCGCCGATTAAAAATAATCTCTACTTTTGTTTTCTATGTGACGTCACTAAGGAAGCCATATTGCTTTACGGATGTATCATCACTTACCCTTGTAAAATAAACTCATGACATAAAACGACGCGGCTGATCTATGAATAGACTCGTCTAATTCTCACAGTAATGTGAAAACGGTCACAGGTTCATAGTTCCCAGCTAAATAGCATTTAAACAATATGTGCTTACGATGAGCGACACACCGATTTGTTTTCAAGGAAATAGGCAAGGCAAGGAAAAAAAGATATTTCATACTTCACAGTCACACGGTCAACAAACCAAGCGACAAGTGAACAAATAGAGTACAATAAATTTATGAACTCAATGGATTAACTACGCATACGCACTGTCCCAAATGTTCAGTTCAAATGCCTTAAGTAATTTGGATCATTTACGGCGTGACTAATGTCGGAGGATCATTATCAACGAACCGTTAATGACAGTCGCAAGGCTTCAATACAGCCAATTAGTATGTGTAATGTGTTCACTTGTACTTGGTATGAGTAGCCCTGTTTTGATTCACGCGTCTGTCACGCACAATTACAATCATGCGCCATTTATGGACTATATCTGACACTGACACTTCTCTGATAGAAAATCGATTTAGCTTTTGTGTCAACTGCCGTAGCAGCGTCCTTCGTCTACTAAATTAAATAGCAAAATTCTTAAAAAATATCAGAAGATAGAAGATGAATAAAGAAACTACAATATTATACATGGACGAGATATTGCGTCTGAAGCTAAGAATAACGGTAATACTTTAAAACTGAGTTGCGTTTATTCTTGAGCTGCCAATTACATCTCATCCAAGGTAAACTGTAGAAATTACCTAGTAGGTAAGGAAAACTGCAGCTCCTAACCACTTAAAGTAAAGAAATAGTGTTAAAACACGTGCAAATAGGAAAATATATAACCAATCACTTAGGTAATTATTTAAATAGACACCTAAGAACAAGATCTGACCAAGAAACCTTGACACACCGAATGTGTTTCGAGTCAACGTTATATCGCATTACGGACTGGTGCTCAACTGCTCAGTCTTGGTAGACTACGCACCGGTTGTTATTTCAAAATCAGTGTAATAAACTCGTACCGTACTCCTTCATTGCTGCTTTTTAATGCGCGTGTATTAGAACTAGCACGAGCAATACACGAAATTAATGAACAAGTCGAGGTAATTTACGTAATTTCCACGGCGTGAAAATTAAAATTTTCCAAGTTTAGAAATAAAGTTTTTCTTGGCACGATTCTTTACGGTCGTGAACTTTCGGGTGTCAGCGTCCAAGGACTTTTAAAATGTTAGTCAACATTTACACGAAACAGTAGATCTATAGACAAACAAAAGCTGACTATTCGTTTTGTAAATACTGGCATTTAGCTGTAACTAGCTGTTAACCATCATTTAATAAGAAGCAAATGACGTCAGCAAGAAGTCCAATTAAATAAGCTCTCAGTATCGCGCCTGTTTGGAAAATCGAACATATTGTAGTTTTATAACCAAGGAAATGGTATTGGAAGCAAAACCCTTGAGATTGCATGCGGTACTTAAATATGCAGACAAACACAAAATTACATCTATAAAAATTGTTTTGGCAAAAGTATCGTAATATGCAATTACAACAAATTCGATAAGCAACGCATAAAAAGTAAAAACGTATAAGTAAACGCATATTTGATTCTTGCGCTTGTTATTGATGTAGGTAAAAGTATTCTTGGTATTTCAAGGTAGTGTGTTAAAGGAAAATCACAAATAGGAGTTACTTCAGTGTTTATTTGACAATGAGGATGTTATTTACCTAAATATAACACGACCGATCTCGTTACATTATGTACAAAAATAAAGCATAATTAACGTCTAATAAGTTACTAATAATTAGAGAATATAAAAAAATGACAGCCATAAAACAATCACAAAATTAAGAGAGTTCTGACATCTTATGTTCTGGGTTCTGCAGTGTTGTCTTAGGCATAGCGGAAGAAGATTACGACGACTCTAAGACGTAATCGTTACTTTTGCCTCTACCAGGCGTATCCAATTATTTATGGGACCAAAATATGACCCATGATATTAAATCCATTAATTACTCTAGTCTAAACCTAACAACAAATACAGTGCTTGTAGAAGCGTGATCTACCACTCCAATCTATATTCACGAAAAAAAATATTTTTGTAAAAAGTGATTCGTGTAAAGCAGTAAAAGGTATATATTATAATAGCTTGTAGGTCAATGGACTACTTAACTTTAGTTAACAAAACAAAATCATGATAACTAAAATTAAGATCCGAACATAAGATTTCAGGCTACTACCTCTATAACTAGGTACTTCAATATATAAAAATATTGCATTGGTTATTTACATTGATACAAAACTATAATCCTCTCCTCTATCGCAAAGAACGATACCCGACGACGTATATCGTTTATCACTGATATGAGCGGACCGCAAGTTAAGGCAATTACTTGATAAGGAGAAATTCGCTAATTATCAAACTATATATTTATTGGACCGGGGCTATAAGAGTGCGTCGTTACAGGTGACGAAGCACCGTAATCTGGGGTCGTAGGTGTTGAACTAGGAGGGGAATCAATGGGTTTCGTCAGCGCGGGCGCTACGTACTCCGGGAATCGAACACTAGACTCCTCCTGCAATGGAGCGGGGGGCGTGCAACTAGGGAATGGACTTAGCAACAAAAAAGTGCCGAAGGCAACTATCGATGCCATGATCAGAATAATGGTTCTAGCTTCGAAACCTGCCCTTAGACCAGCCCATGCGGCCATGTTGACGAGTAGGAGTAGGACCGAAACTCGAATTAGTCTGACAGCGGTCGAGTGGATCCTCCCACCGCCGACGCCGCTCATGTCACTCGGACCGTAAGCGAAAAACAGATTATGTTTATCGCCCACGTGTTTAAGCATCATGTACATTAAGCCGAACGGCGAAATCAACGGACAAGCGAGGCTATAAACCATCGTTATCGAGAAAATTGCTATACTCCAAGCATAATGAACTCCGAATGGAAACTCGTAAAGAATGGCTCGCTTTACGTAGCTTTTCTCCGCCTTTGATTTTGACTGCAGCAAGTACCATACATAGAGGAATAGTTCCGGGAAGCGGATCAGTTCCAATGCTGTACCGATTAAGCCGGAGGTGATGACGTAATTGACGAAGAATGCGCCTTTGTCAGGCAAAAATACACAATCCCAACGCATGCTATTGTTGTGATCTATTGTCCATCTAAGAAATGCTTCAGCACTAGCAAGACCTAACGAAGGTAGGATTAGAGTCATTAACAATAAGAAAGATACAGTTTTAGTCATAATAGAGTAGTTCTGCTGTGACTTAGTCCAATGAGAGAGGAATTTATCAGAGAATGCTACAATGGCAGGCATGATTGCAGCCATGGTCCAAAGAAGCAGTGTGGGGAGGAACTCAAAGATCACAGTGCTAATTTTTCCTAGAGATTCTGGTTTAGCTACTGTTGTATTAAAAAGATTTACAATAATTGCAGGGGTTGTTAAGAAGAATAGAACAATGAATAAGAAAAAGTTGACAACAATAGCCTTGAGGTACCATACACCAGGTTGCACACTCAGATTTTCCCAAATTATGTCAGAGGGATTTGTTGCATGAGATAAAACCCAACCATAATGCAGACTAAAGTTACTTATTACATGCTCAGCAAGCTGGTATGATGGTAAAGTCAAGAATGCAATGCCTAGAGGATCATTGAGTACCATAGCTCGGCATCTCTTCGCTTCATCTTTCAACCTTTTCTCTTCATTGCTGTAGTACTCCAGAGCGTCCAGTTCAGGACCACACCATGTTGGCTTCACAGTAATACGCTTCCCTGACTTCTTGAAGTATGAGTCAGTGTAAATGAGTGCTTCAGTCACCATGTCTTTCTTCTCTTGAACTTCATTCAACATGTTAATGTTGTAGGCAAGACGGAGATCCACTATTTGAATGTGAGGGAAGTTGCTGGCAAAATAAGCCCTTATGGTAGATTCATTTCTGTCAGCTTTTGATATGTTAGTGATCATAATAGTGCCAGTCATTGATGTTGGTGCTGGTTTACGTCCAGTGCACCTCCTCATTATCAACACAGATACTGGTAGGAAGGCAATACTTATAAGAGTATGCACCCACAGCCAGCTCGATCTTCCAGTAAGATTTGACAAAGTCGTTCTACTAAATGTGCTGGAATCAACATTTAAATTAGTGCCTTGGAAGTTTATAGGCAGTATCAAGCCAATTGATACTATTGTCACAATGAACATTAATGTTATTGCATGTCTTTGGAAGGAGAGGTAGTGGACAGCGTCAGGGCCGCACTTGGCCAGAACCTGTTCGCGGGTCAGACGGAATACAGCTGGCAGCCACGTAAAGAACCCTTCGTCTATGTTGTGTACGTCATCGGCGCTGCGTCTCCTGTTCACTAAAGCATCGCCATCACCGCCACGGTAGAACAAGTTAGTCCACCGACTCTTTGTGCGCTGCACGAGTGCCATTCGGCCATAGTTCCATGCCGTCCGCCGCAGCACAGTGAACAAAGCGATCAGGAATGACCACGACACCAAGTTGAGTATTAAAGTTTGTGGAATACCGTTGTACGCACCCGTTATTATCACATTTTGCGAAGTGTTCACCAACATACATCCTTCATCATCGGTACTATTCGGGCTGCTCGAATTCGAAACTAAAGAATATGACTCTATGTTCGTAAAAGCACTCATTTTCGATGTCGCAACACGGGCAGTCAGGCGATAAAAGAGAAAGTATTTACATAATTAAAGTTCCACAAATCCACAAAATGCACTGACACTTCACTAAAAACTTGGTACACCTGTGTACCCGAATTCCAATACCATCTGGAAATTCTATTGTTGTCAGATAAATTGGATCAAAAGATAACAAAATAAATGACGTTTCTCCGTAACGCTGCCGTTGTTGGTCTTACAAGAATGACAGATAACAGATAGATGACAGCATCGCCAGTTCGCAACAGACGGCCACAGACTACCGAATACTGCAAACTTCAAAACCGTTCCAACAACTGTTACGTTTGCTCTTTTACACATCAGACGATGCTCATGAGAAGAAAAGAGATAATAGAACAAAATGTTCTAGAACTATCATTGATTAGAGTAGTGACAGCTTTTATATAAACGCTTATTGACTGGGAAAAACGTTATAGCATTTACTTTTAGTAACGCGTTATAATAACATTATGCTTTTTATTCATTTCTTCCCCAACATAGTTGGGAAAAGGCTAGGCAGATGATGATAATTCATTTCTTGCAAAGTGGCTTCCCAACATTGAAATATGAAAAAAACAGCTGTCCCAGCTGTGTATAAAAGTACATACAAGCAAACGCGATCAAAATGCATACAAGGCGTATTGAAATAACTGAAAATCTCAAAAGGGGTCATAAAACAATAGAACACACGTCGGTAACAATTCCAGTGTAAGCTGGCCTCGCATTCTATTGAAACTCCATACTACGCCAAGCCAGCACACGGTCAAAGTGATATCCCACAATACATGAGGTCAACTGGTACTCATCATCGAAAAACTTTTAATATGGGCCTGTATGCGATGTCGAGTTAAGCGAACTGAAATAGATGGAGTAGTTGTATTTTTTTTGGAATTTTATTGATGATCCCGCTGTAAAAGTGGTTCGTTATATTTGTTATTTCATTATTTTACATTTAATTACACCGTTTAGAATAGCTATTTTCAGGGTTCTGTGCGAAAATAAAAAAACGGAACCCCCATAGTACAACTGCATTTGTCTGTCTCTCTGGCACTGTTGCAAAAGCTGACAAAGCTTCAAATTTCAAGCAATAGACTCGAAATTTGTAATAGTTTTAAACAAGGCTAATCCACTTAAAAAAATACAGTTTTTTTTTAATGCATTAAGACCCGGATAAGGTATTGAAACTTTACAGTGGGGTATCAACTGGCTTCATTTGCACATCATAAATATAATTTATAATCATTAATGCCACATAGATTTTTATTTATGATGAAACATTTCCAAATAAATTTATTTCATGGGGGTGTGTTGACTTGGTTAAGCGGTTAGTTGCAATAAATAAATGAAAATTAACTTTGAAAAATGGAAGAAATATTTTGAGCCCGACTCGCTCTTAGCCGTTTTTTTTTCAAGTTGTTCATATTAACGACTACTGTGACTTGTATTTTTTCCAGATTCGTGTAAATGTATATACATACATACTTATATTTATAATTTCAATTAATATTATTAAAAAAAAATAAAAACAATTGATTTTTACTGGTAACTTGTTCTTCATCATAGCCTATTACAATACAACAATAAATATCACACTACGTAAATAATCGCTTGACGTAGATACTATAAAGTAAAACTTTTAACTTTAACGAATTTTCATAACAATAAGACTACCTATTAGTGCATGGTTATTGTTAGACTAACCCGATATCCTAAAACCACATTCTATTAATTACGTTAGCGTCTAAATAATTAATATTAATACAAAAATATAATATGAAGATTGAGGCAAGCCAAACCGCTACAGCTATTTAATCCATTCGTTGCGGTAGCGCGGTATTCGTTATATGTAAATAAATCAGAAGTCGCAACTCTAGAACCACTACTGTCAGTTTTGAAATATTCAATTTTACGTTTCGTTTTATGTTGAATAAAATAGAATATTTTATTAAAATTATCGAATTATTTAAAGTGATGGTGACTATCATTAAATTTCTCATTTAATATTTTGCTGTGTATTTCTAAATTGTTTTGTAATATGCAGTTAATTTTTTCTATAAATTCTGATGATTTATTTATTTCTAATTACAGTTATTTCTATCCAATAATACTTTCTGTAATGAAAAGCCCTAAGAAAGAGACAACAATAAACAATGTATCGAATAAATGAGACAGATGCACCGTACTTGAAATGTAGATGAAACAGAATGAATTTCTGAAATTCGTAACAAGTTCGACCGTTCGATTAACTTGTTTTGTGATAATTATTTTAATTTGATGACTTCTAACTTAGCAATAAACAAAAAAATATGGCAGACTTCGACTGGAATAATTATTTGGAAGTGAATAAAAATGTCGCTGTTCCTGAAGAATTATTTTCTCATGTAAGTTTCAATTAATTCTTACATGTTGTATTTTTTTTATGGTTGTTCTTTTTAATGAGTTGTTTTACTATTGTTTAGAAATAATACAACGGTCGCCCAACCTTATTTTCTTGAGATAAAACCATGATTGAAATTGAAAAACATCATGTAAGCAGGAAAATATAAAAATGATGTGTACCATCTTTTAATTTATTTCTATAAATATACCATGAATATTATTTTTATTACAATAACGTTGTTTTGTCCAGATATTATTGCATCTCATGGGTAAGATATTATAACTTGTAATATTACTAAAGGTATGATGTTGCAAAACATTATAAAAAAATATGAAACCATATGGTCATGAACTTCCTAGTCAAATTGGTGATTTCCTTATTAATTTATCAATGCATGTAGGTACATAATAAAACACCTCTTTGATGTAAATTACAGCAAGTTGTCAAGAAAGTATCAAAATGCTGTTTCAATTTATTTTTAGAATCAAATTAAATTCAAGGAAAAAGTAACAATTTACAGTTAACAATGTGGGGATGCCCGTGGAGGGACTTGGTCATATTATACATAATTATCTCTGTATTGTGTGAGATTATTGACATCAATTTAAAGCAAATTAATTGCAATGTTACACTATTTTCAAGTTATTTGCAATTAAGATGCAATCATAGAAATATGTTATATTATTTAAAAAAAAATCTCATCATCATTCTCCTGCCCTTATCCCAAATTATTTGGGGTCGGCGCAACATGTCTTTTTCTTCCATACTCCTCTATTAGCCGCCATCTCGACAGTCACCCCCTTTCTAACCATATCATCATTCACACAGTCCATCCATCGTTTCTTTGGTCGTCCCCTACTCTTATAGCCATCGACACTCATACTCAAAAAAAAAATGCTCATGTGGTCATACAAAAATATTCAATAAACAACAACTTAAAGTAATGTTTTTAATGATGAAGTCTATGTAAGTGCAGTCTTCATCATAACTACATACATAACTAATTAGCTAAGGTCTCTGCTTAAATTCATCTAATCCTGAAAACACCATCAAAATTTTGTTGAAAAAAATAAAATTGATTAATATGTTAATTATAAAAATATCCCTCATAAAGATGTCTGTGGGCAACTGTAATCTGAGTACCTATCTTATTATTCTTTAGTATATATATTTACTTAATCAAGATAATATTTACATACTTTAAGCTAACATTTAAAATAATAATAACAATAACTTTAGTATTCAATAGCTTCCATGGATTTTCTTCGCCGTGTTTTGTGTGTCCTCATCTAAATTATGAATCATAGCTTTGACACCAATTTATTATTTGTTCCACTTCATCATTTAAGTAATAATTTCAATTTACACTATCCAGACATATTATATAGAAATCTCCTCCTACCTGAAGTTCTTAAGTACATGAAAGGACGCCAGTAACATGGCTTTT
Organism: Apamea crenata; assembly: GCA_949629185.1. NCBI lineage: Eukaryota > Metazoa > Arthropoda > Insecta > Lepidoptera > Noctuidae > Apamea > Apamea crenata. Next base: position 2,836,613 of record OX451353.1, on the reverse strand, counting down.
AGAATCTTACAAAAATATTTCCATCTAGCTTATGCTCGCGACTTCGTCCGTATGGAAGTCAACTAAACTATAAAACATACCCTATAGCACTCGGTAATAGTGTAGCTTTCTGTCAGTGAAAGAATTTTCGAAATTGGATCAGTACTTCCAGAGTTTACAGCCTGTATCCAAACTAAACAATCTTTACCTCTTTATAATATTAGTGTAAATGAAACCTATTTCTGTTATCCCAGGTGGAAACTAGTCTCTACAATGGCATCAAACAGAGCATGCTGCTGGAAGTGTGCCACAAGAACAACCCCGACATCTACTGGATAGCAGAGATCACCATGGTCTGCGGACACCTCCTCCGGATCAAGTTCATCGGTGCCGACAATGACTTCTGGTGTGACATATCCACTACAAAGGTCCACCCACTAGGATGGTGTGGGAAATACGACGAGCTTATAGAACCTCCAGATGAGATTAATGAGAAGTATGGAGATACAATCATAGAAATTATGAAAAAAGCCTTATTAGATGGTCAGTCGGTGTCCATAGAGGCTTTAAATAATAAGGGATTGTCCCCAATAGATAGAATCAAAGTTGGAATGAAAGTGGAGGTGCAGAATATTATTGATCCTTACAGATACTGGATTGCTACGGTAAGATTGCATTTATATTATCTCAGGAATATGGCACTATAGCGAGTGATGTCACATAGTATATACATATGTATTTTCAATTTCAACAATAGCGTGTTATTAATATGCTTGAGACTGCTAAGCTTGACTATCCTCATTGTTTAAATGATTTATGATACAAAACCTGTGGCACAATATACCTAGTTTTATAATGAGTTAACTCTAATGGGAATACTATCGAAAATAATAGGATTGCAGTAGGTATATGTTATTGTAGGTCCAATAGTTAAAACCTCATGCATACTACCAACTCTTGCTCAAATCGCCGCGCTTTAATACCTATAGGCATAAATATTATGCCCAAAACGAATGATGCAGTGTTTGCCCCGCATGCGGCTGTGGGGCGTCCGGAAAATCCCCGGAACATGAGCTTGGTTTTTAAAACGGAAAGAAAATGAGCGGCCGGAATGCAGTTCAGAAATCACAACTGCCAGCGCAAACCGCAATGTGACAATCAAAAATGTATTTCGTTTGCAATTTTGGAAATATTGCGTGAATAAGAAAATCCGCGCAATGATTACGGTTTCATAAGTTGTTCAGCAGTCTTCCGATTAAAAAACACACCAATGTAAACGCAAACTCATGAACATTTTTGTGTAGCCTGACCGTTCTAACCTATGGTGCTCAAACATGTTCGCTCACCGAATAGCAAAAGTTCCGCCTTGGAGTTTACCAGAGCGATGGAACACAGCTTCCTGGGTGTCAAAAGACACGACAACATTCGGAACACCACGCTGCGATCCAAAACGGGTATAATAGACGTAGGCAAGAAGGCTGCCTGGCTTAAATGGGATGGGGTCACATCAGCCGCTTGCAGGATGACCGCTGGGTAGGCTATAAGTCTCTACATAATAGAAAAGAGTGGAAGGACTTGGGGGAGGCCTTTACCCAGCAGTTGGAAAAAATAGGCTAAAAAAAAACTAAATTTCAAGTGTGAAGGAAGAGTGAAAGTCCGTGGTGAATTATAAAGTCGGGGACGTTTTCACATGTCGTGAAACTATTAAACGTGATAATAACATTAGGAGTAAGTTACCAATCCTTAATAATTAATGAATAGAATCGTCGAATATTCTTACGAAAATCGATCTATTTTAGAAGCCAAGGCTTTGTTTTGTTTAAATTATAAGTACCTAGACAGTTCTCGAACGAAGCTTGAGTTCTACGAATTCTACTCAAATCAAACTTCTCAGGAGTAGGTACATAATTATTGCGAAATGATTTTCCGCCCCTGAAGCAAAGTTCTGAAAAGGACGCCTTCGCAGCGGCTATGAATAGATTGACCTATCACTTACGGTGTGTGGGTAGTTCTAAAGGCCACTAAAGACGCGTCCCCACTAGGGCCACGCGGCCTCAAAGCCTCGCGAAGCCCGACCTCACGAGGCTTTTGCTGTTGTTTGCAACGCGTCCCCATTATCTATACTCACGAGGCTCGACCTCACGGAGCCGTGGGAATTATCAGACGGACGGGAACCTATACCTACTGCTCAGCTATGAGTACTTACCTATATGTTTATCAAATACCTATGCTAAGTAAGTTCATTCGCAGATGTAGAAGCGCAGCGAATTTTTTATTATACAACAAGTACCTACTGTTCCTAAAAAACCCAAGGCTGATAGCATTTTCATTTTTCCTAATTATCTATACATATATATAAAAATGAAACCCGTTTTCCGTTGTCACGACATAACATGAAAACGGCTTGACCGATTTGGCTGATTCTTTTTTTAGAATATTCCTTAAAGTACGAGGATGGTTCTTACGCAGAGAAAAATTTAAAAAATAGGGTAGAAGTAGGGTAGGAGTAAGGTAGGGGTAGGGTAGGAGTTGGGTAGGAGTAGGGTAGGAGTAGTGTAGGAGTAGGGTAGAGTAGGAGTAGGGTAGGAGTAGTGTAGGACTAGGGTAGGGAGTAGGGTAGGGGAGGGGGGGTAGGGTAGGAATAGGGTAGGAGTAGTGTAGGAGTAGGGTAGGAGTAGAGTAGGAGTAGGGTAGGAGTAGTGTAGGAGTAGGGTATAGGGGTAGGGTAGGAGTAGTGTAGGAGTAGGGTAGTAGTAGGGTAGGGGGTAGGGTAGGTGTAGGGTAGGAGTAGTGTAGGAGTAGGGTAGGAGTAGGGTAGGGGATAGTAGGAGTAGGGTAGGAGTAGTGTAGGAGTAGGGTAGGGCTAGGGTAGGAGTAGGGTAGGAGTAGGGTAGTAATAGGGTAGGAGTAGTGTAGGAGTAGGCTAGGAGTAGTGTAGGAGTAGGGTAGGAGTAGGGTAGGATAGGGTAGGGGGTAAGACACCACGCGAACGAAGTAGCGCCGGGCAAACAACGTTTGCCGGGTCAGCTAGTGTTAGTATAGTATTTAGGTCGATTCAGAAAAAAACATAATCTCCTTATTTTCGGAACCTCTTCTAGTCTTTAGACAGTGGTGTAGAGTAGGTTCACCAAGATTACATTAGGCCAGTCATATTAAAAGGCCCTTGTAACGAGGCGCGATAACATGATACCTACTTGTGTATATTATGTTATGAGATTGTTTAATATTACATGGCTATCCTACAATACTCCATTTATGACGTACAAACTCGTTAAAGTAACTGTTTTGTGCGTCATTTTTATTGGGTGATAACTTGTAACGATATTTAGGCATTTTGTTTCTGGGCTTTAAATGACTCCGGGACAATAAACTCGCTTTCCGGAAAACCGAGCTTGTATAGGCTTTCGTACCTAACTTTCGTACCTACTCGAATAACTCGAGCAAAGCAAGAAAAATAAGATATATTTTAAGCGATAAGGAGGCTTAAAGGGATAATAGAGCTATAAGAGAGTCGACGATATGACCTGCGGGGTAATTGCGTAACAATAACAGTAGGAATAGCTTTTTTGACAGTTTAACAACATTCATTTCGATATTTACGTTGTTGAGCAAAGTTTTCGAACATTATGAAGCAATGGAGTAGCAAGTGATTCAGATTGAGATTGATAGTGAGTGTGTTACGCAATTAGGGTGCAGCCGATCGAATCTGTAAAAATATCACCGTGAAAAGTTAGGTGAAGTGAGCTGTCAGGTGTCAATCCCTAACATTAGTTGGAATGACAGCTCACTCCACGCTCACTTCACCTAAGTTTTCACGGTGAGATGGTTACAGGATCGCACTGCTGGACGCGTACCGCGAGGGCTAGTTCGAAGTGGCGCAGGAAAAGAGTAAAAGGATTTGGGGAACGCCTTTGCCCAGCAGTGGGACAGTATAGGCTCAAGACCTCTGTCAGTTCTTCTTTTTTGGCGTATCGATGATTCTTTTAAATAAGTTTATGGCTTATAAGTATTTCCCAAGAATGGTCTCTAGTCTCTAACAAATAATGACCAGCAGTGCGATTCTGTAACCATCTCACCGTGAAAACTTAGGTGAAGTGAGCGTGGAGTGAGCTGTCATTCTAAATTAAATGCTAGGGATTGACTATTGGCAGCTCACTCTAAGCTCACTTCACCTAACTTTTCACGGAGAGATTTTTACAGAATCGATCGGTTGAACCATCAATAAAATACTCGGCAAGCAAGTCTCTTTATAAAATGATGGTTGTTTCGTGAACCAATAAAGGCCATCTGCACCCAATCGGAAACTAGGCTAGTCAGTTACGGGGTGAGCGCAAGGTTCTGAAGGTTCGTATCTTTTTTTTCTCGTATCTGCAATAACTAAGTAAGTATATAAAAGTAAGTCATGACGTGGTAAAAATATTCACCAGCCAGCAAGGGGGTAGTTGGGTTGACGCCTGTCCGTTAGGGTATAATAATATGTTCTGTGCGTCTGTCCGCTTAGGATACTCCTATAGGGTATTACACTGGATTTTTTAAAATTAGATCTCTCGAAACCGAGAACAAAGAGAAATTGTTTGTATATCTCAAAAAATGGCGAAGTTTTAATGTAGGTACCTATAGACTTTCAAACTTCTTCCAATTTCGCCATTTTTTCGCCGTCTAGCACAGGCTAGACAGAGACAGCACTGCTGGTAGCTGTGGCGTTTCTGTTTTGTGACGTCAGATATCTGACGTCACAAAACAGAAACGCCACAGTAACTTCGCCCCATTTAGTACAATGATCGTTTTGGGTGGCAATGATGGAAGAATATCTTCGATAGGACGTGTGTATATAAATAACTTCTCCATTTTTCCACCGATTTTTTTTACAAATCCTTATCTTTAATTACATCTTTAAAATAAGCATTTGTTCATCAATACTTTTGATAGTAGTCAAATACCCTATTAGGTCATGCCGTGATAAAAACAAAGCAGCACCCTAATTACGTAACACACTTTCAATCACAATCTGAATCATTTTGAAGGATATTGCTAATCCATTGCTTCATGTGTTCGAAAAATTTGTCTGCTCGACAACGTAAATAACGCAATGAATGTCGTTGTACTGTCAAAATAAAAGCCATTACTACTGTTAGTGTGTTACGCAATATCCCCGCAGGGCTGATTATCCAAGAAGTGTGAAGTACCTACGTTAAGCACGTAGGTACATCTATTACCACTCGCGAAGGCTGTTTAAATGCAAGGTTCTTACAGCACCTTCTTCCCCCAGGTATGTGAGAATGTCGGCGGTCGTCTTCTAGTCCGATATGACGGCGCTGATGAAGACCTGACTCAGTTCTGGATCTTCTTCTCAAACCCTCGACTGAGTAGCTTCGGCTTCGTTACCAATAAGGTAAGTCAATTTCATTGCAATCAATATTTCTTTCTCTAATGATTTTTTTAAGGGCACCCCGACTTTATGGGTTAAGTTAGAAATGTGAACAACCGCGCGCGGGCCGAGCGAGCCAAGCGAGCGGTGCCCCGCCAGCGGCTGGCGAGCGCTACAACATCCATGTTGGTATTTTGTATTTTTAGGACACCAACATGTTAATTATTTGAGGTTCACAAAAGGAGGCGCGTTCATTATATTAGTGTTCATTAATATTTTTAGGAAACTGATACTTAGGTATTTGAGATTTGGTTAAAAACATGCCATTTTTAAGTGGGGGTTGTCCGCGGTTTCTACAAGGAACTAAGGAGTCTATTCTGTAAAAAGATAATGCTAGAGATTGACACTATTTACAGCCCACTCTTAGCTCACTTCACCTAACTTTTCACGGTGAGATTTTTACAGAAAAGATCGGCTGATGTTAATCCATAGGTTATAGTCTACCTGCAATGTACCTGTCATCCAAATCCGTTCTGTCGTTAAATCGTGATTGAGTAACAAACATCGAAACTTTCACATTTAAAATGGTAGTAATGCGTCATACTGCCTGTGCTAACACGTTTAGAAGACTATATTTTTTGGTATTTCTATTTGGACTCTGTACAAAAACTCAAGGTTGGTTCGTTGATAAGACGGTGTTGTGACTTGTGTCATAGTTTAGAAGTCATGGCCTAGAACTGTATCTTGTGTAATAGTTCATCTCTATCCTCATATCTTTTGCCTAGCTTCTGCTCGTGACTTTAACCGCGTACAATTTTTTGTTCCCCACCCCGTCGCATCGCATCGTCCCTGCCCGCACTATTACTTCGTTCTCGCTTGGCGTTCTATCTTACTGTTTTTCTTTTTGCTCGGCTCCTTGGAGTCCTAACGTGGTGTTAGTATAATTATATAATAGATAGCCTATTAGCCTTCCTCAAGGATTGGGCTCTCAAATGCAAAAAGAAGTTTCCAAATCCGACTGGGAGTTTCAGAGACGAGCGCATTCAAACAAACAAACAAACAAACTCTTCATCTTTATTAATAGTAGGCAGATTATTAATAACCTGCCTGTAAGATTAATTTGGCGATTAGGTTAATTTAAGTAATCTCACGTTTTTACGTAGGAATACATTTTCCTTCATAAAAGAGTCCTGCTTCACGGGTTTTATATTTAGAAAGCGATCAATAAACTAATGTCTTCGAAGTTCGCCCCGTCTGCCTGCGTCTGTTCTGGATCCCAAGTATTTTGGTCCAATAAGCTCTTGTATTATTGATTGACTCATGCAACTATCCACTTGTACTTGTCCTGAAATGGGTGTTTTGTAAAGTCATGGTTTATGCAGGAAAAAAAAAATTCCCAGTGCGCATATTGTAATCATGAATTTAGCATATGATTTTAGATCTAGCGTTAATATATATCGTCGATTATAAAAAAAAAATCTGCTGTTTCATGGAAATTTCCAAATTCCAACGCGGTCAACATGTATGGAACAACTTTTTTTTTTGTAACCGACTAAAAATGTCTACGCTAGTGGGTTAAAATTCGTAGTTACAGGTGGCGCACTGGTAATTTTTTTTCCTGTACTAAAATAATACGTTAGTTGGGTACGCCCTAAGCTCGAATTCTGTATTTTTGTTCTCCGTATCACTTACTTACATGAGATTAGTTCGAGGCCCGAACTGACAATGAATAACAACACGATTTGACAGTTTTCCCTAATCCCGGCGTGTTTTTGGCCGGCCGAAAAATAGAATTTGTCACTTTGCCGTATACACTACTTTCGGACGGACTCGTATTTTCATTGACGGTAGACCTTCTGTTCCAGAGCCGAGAGGCTTAAGTGGTGCTGGGCTTAGGTTGGTGGTAGACTCGTAAGGCGTTTTGTTTTTCTTGTTGTGTTAAAAGTCCCATAGTCTATACATGTGACTTTTACTTGATCTTTTATGAAACTCCAACTACAGACCGTTCACAGTTATTTTACCTCTGACTTTGCATCAATGTCAAAATCAGAGTGATCTTTATTATCGTGGCAATAAGGTTGCGATTGGGTGGCTGCCATTGCCAAATCTGTCAAAATCACAATGGTCTTTATTTTCGTTGCTACAAGGTTGCTACTCGGTTGCTGCTGTCAGAGGTGAAATAACTTTGAACAGACTTTACACGACCTTTTACATTATTTTTGCCCTATGATGTTCTACGAGCCCCTGGGACGCCCACCCGCAAGTAACGAACTTAGTTTAACTCCAATCAACTGTCATTCATTCGATAAAATGAATTAATTTACTTCTCTTCAAATACGAGTCCCTTCTATTTACCTCCAAAGACATAAAACACTCATGCGTTATTTGAATAGGGTTGGTTGGTTCTATTTACATACATAGATGTACACACGGCTGCACGTCAAGCTATACAAAACCAGTTTGTCTATTGTCCTCACTTTGTATGATATTTTCTCTCAATGAACGGTCAGCCAATACTGGTTTTGCATAGCTTGATGTGTAGCCGTGTGTACATTCGTAGGAATTGTAATTTTCAACTTAGTCACTCTGAACAGGGAACTAAAACTGCGGGGTAATTGCGTATCACACTATCAGTAGCAATGGGTTTCATTTTGACAGTTCAATAACATTCATTGCGTTATTTACGTTGTTCAGCAAAGAAATTTTTCGAACATATGAAGTAGTGGATTATCAATATCCTTCAAAATGATACATATTGGGCCTCACACTTTCAATGACATTGCACACTCGTCAATATACCTATATATTTTTTTACTAAATTAAATTATGAGATAATAATAAAAAGCCCAAAGTTCTTTTATTAGATATTTAAGGAGACTTATATATATAATTATATGACCTATCCATCTCATGTCTACGGCAAGAACGAACCATGTAAATTCTAAACGATGTGCTTCCTATAAAATTCACTTAGTTTTCTATTTTTTTATAAAATTAAAAGCGCTATCGACTTTCGACGCCATCCCCGTTCGGTCGCTCCGGTCTAGCCTAGATTCGAAGTAATTTTAGCTCCAATCAAAGGTCCATTGTTACATTATTTATCAATATTCCGTACTACGTAAGTATGTAGGTCGGCAAATGAGAAACCGTAATTCCCGTCACTTGAACTGATCGGTTTGATTGACCTCGATACTAATAGCAGAGTCTGTAACCGGTAATGTGTTGATAAATAATTTGTTCTAGGGTAAAGAGTACGATCGGAAATATTTATATGGTTCATATTGTGCTTGGAAATGCATCATAATGACCCGAAGTTTCTCGAAAAACTGTGTCTGTAAATTGTTACCTTAGCGGCTTGAACCTAGATGAGATTGGAGCTACAGCGTAGACTCTCGTAGACTAGCGAGACCTAAGCAGGACTGAAGTCAAAGCATTTATTTCTAATAGCCACATAAAAAGCACATTTGAACGTCAACATTTACATTAAAATAGAATTGGTTTTAGTCGGCACTTCCAAAAGGTAGTTTCGTATGGAGAACAATGGGCAAGAAACTCCACCGTTACCGGGTCGTGGTCAGTCGGGCTGTGGTCGCTGTGGAAGATGATGATAAACCTAATGTCGAGTGATTATGTATACGCAGGGTTCTCCGTGGCAGTTCAAGTACCCCGGCAAAGTGAACAAGTTCTCGTGCAAGAACAAATTGAGCACACAACTGCGTCAGAGCGCTGAAGAAGCTATCTCGGAACCTACGCCCGCAGACCTGTTCCAAGTAAGTTTATATTATTAGAAAATTTTCATTTTTTTTTTTACATAATCAGCCTATAATGTTCCCACTGCTGGGACACAGGCCTCCTCTCTGCGAGAGGCAGTGGGCCGTAATCTAACACGCGGGCCCAGTGCGGCATTTTTTTTTTTTACTTCGTGTAAATTATTTCATTACCACTGTTCTCAAAACGGTGAAGGGGATCATCGTAAGAAAAAAGACATGTGACATCTAGCCATCTACCTATCCGCACTGGGCCCGCGTGGCGGCCCACTCCCTCTCACTGAGAGTGAGAGGAGGCTTGTGTCCCAGCAGTGGGAACACTAAAGGCCGATTATGCTATACCAATTTTATTTAGATAAGTAGGTATCTGTTTACTTTTTCATTTATTTATTTATAATTCATGTCATGTATTCATGTCTGATTAGAAGCTTGTGCTAGGTATTCAGCTGCATCCGGTTAGACTGGATGCCGACCCCAACATAATTAGATTGATTGATTAGCAGCTTGTCCAAGTAGAAATAATTGTTGAAGGTAGAAATATTTATTTAGTTTAGTTATTTTACTAAAGACAAAATTGAATGGGTTTTCTCGAACCGAGAAAACTCAAAGAAGAATGTGGGAAAAAGGAGCGTCTCTCTGCGCTGCCGTCGTCTATAGTTTGGGTTAAACCTTGCTTGTTTTGTTTGAAAACGTCGTGTGTTATTTTCCTGTTTGTGCTGAGAATCACCAGGGCTCCTTACGGTACGGCGGCGTTTGTTTGTTATAAATATGTCAACAAATATTACGCTGGGTTAGTTTTCAAAGACCAGCCAAATTTAAGGGTGTGGCACAGACTGAACAATTTTCTCCATGGGACCAACATCGTAATCGCGAATAAAATTCAGCCGTCCCATACGTTTAGGTCTAGTAGGTATTGAAGTTTTCTATGGGATAGTTGATAAATTTTTCGCGATTACGATATTGGTCCCATATAGGGGCTTTTCATACTTTTTATTCTTTTTTTAATTAAATAACTACTAAGTTTCACCATAAAACAATAAAATATCGTTTTTAAATATAAAATCACTTTTTTAATATAACTATACTCATAGGCCAGTCAACGTAGACACAAAAATGCGCGTAGATACGCGTTTGGTCGCAAAATATTGCACTTTACTGATTTTTTGCGATGTTGTTAGGAGTGTAAAACCAAGTTAGCAGTTTCGAAAGACCTGTGCTAACTGCGTGGCGCTCGAAAACTTCTTTCAGTTTTCGACTTATAACTAGCATCAGAAGAAACCGAAAAGCCGCCCAAAACCCTAACAGTTTTAAAGTATACAAAACTGTATCTCGTGTTTTATTGGACCTACAGAGCTTTGGCAGCGCTCAAATTTGGAATAGCTTAAAAATGTATTGGGTGACTTCTCCGTAGGATGCACCTTTTAGCGCGTGGGAGCGGGATCCCCCCGCCATTCTCCCACCTTTCTTCTCACCACAGGAATCTTAGAATAGTACTTCTATTGTTCCCATAAATATATTTTTGCCCACTTCAAGCTTGCAGAAGACCTCCATTTATAACCATATCCCTCTCTTCCACAGCCAAACCAAAACCTGGAATCTCACAACTTCGTGAGCGGCATGAAGGTAGAAGCTTTAAGTCCACAAGACATGCGGACCGTCCGCCCGGCGACCGTCACCAAAGTCTTCAACAATCTACACTTCCTTGTAGTCATTGATGACCACTCGGAAGACTACGAGGACTCCAAGATGGCGTGGCTCTGCGACTCCATGCACCCATACATATACCCTATAGGATGGGCACAGAAAAATGGCCTAGCTTTCAAAACACCCAAAATCTGGAAAGAAGGAGCTTTCGATTGGGACGAGTATCTGACAATGACGTCGTCAGTACCAGCCCCTGATTACTGTTTCGGGAACAAAATACCGCTGGAAGGCGTCGAAGTCAATATGAAATTAGAAGCTGTTAATCCGCAAAATCATGAAGAAATACACGTAGCGAATGTAGATTGTATCGTGGAACACATGGTGTGTGTGGAGCTGCTGCCTATAGGGGAGAAGTACTGGTATGCACAGGACAGTGACTTGTTGTTCCCTGTTGGTTGGTGCGATAGCAATGATTACGCTTTACACATTCCTGACACAACAATTGAGAAGGAGCAACCGAAGCCGGTTGAAGAGAAGGCGGCCAAAGAAGATGTGAAGTGTTCAGACGAATGGTGCGATAGGATATTCTTTAACTACAAATGTTACGCGGGACCATCGATAAGTAAGAACAAATTGTCTCAGTTGCCAAAACACGTGGGTCCGGGACCGTTGTCGCTGGTGCTAAAGGAGGTGCTCAATAAGATAATCTCGGCGTCGTACAAGCCTGCTAAGCTGCTCAAGGATTGGGAGACTGAGGGCCCCCCGGAAGACGGCATGAGGCTCGAAATGTTGAGGGCAAAGTGAGTATACGACAGAGATTTTTTTCGTATTCATGTACAATGAAGTATTTTATATCTTCTCTTTTAGTCTTTTATTCAATTATTTCTTTTATTAAGTCAGGGCCGTGAGAAAACCGGCATGTCCTAGAACCGAAAATTCGAAGACATGTAACATCTACCAACCCGCACTGGGACTCCGTGGTGGATTACGGCCCACTCCCTCCCTATGAGAGGTGGCCTGTGTCCCAGCAGTGGGATCATTATAGGCTAATTACGTTATTAAGTCAGGGCACATACATTTTGAAGCTCTTGACACTGAACAGACTATTGCATGTAGAAAAACATATTTTATTACTTGATAATGAAGATCAAAATAGCATACAACTTTGACCAATGTCACGTTGACATCAATCTAAAACCTGTTTAATAGCCTCGCCATTTTATGACATATAAATAAAAATAATATAAGAAAATATTGCCAGAGTCTGTCAGTGTCACATTTTTAATTCGGTGTGACTTGTAACGAAAATGGCTTAATGTCATTCTGCGGTATTGACATTACGACAGAATAACGCTGTATCGGTTCGCAGATTCTGTCGTGCGATGAGCACACAAAAGTAGCCCTTTAGGTGACGAACAACATTTTAGCTAGAACTAAATTTTTGTTTCTAAAAATACCAAAAACATCAAGTTGATTGATTAAAACACAACCTTATTGTACCTGTTTTAAATTCCAGACTTAAGTCCAGCACATACCACGCGTACGTGCCGATAGCGCGGTCTGCGGGGCAGGTCCCTTCATTCTGCCGCGAGGTGTGCGTGAAGCTGCAGGCGTGCCCGTGCCTGTTCGGGCCTGAAGAGACCGTCACGTGCCCCAACGACTGCCAACATGTCGATAAGTCTACCTTCCGTAAGTATGGCTCTAACATGATACACCCGTCAAGATAAAGAGCGGGTAAGGTTGTCTTTAAAAGATCGCTCTTAGCGATAAGACGACGATATCGACGCTGCTGCTGACTTTTGCTGTCGGTTATTATAAAGGGCAATAAGATAGTACCTACATGGTGAAATCAGAAATTGTATGGAACATGTAATAGGACCGAGGGATCTTACTTTACGTACTCGATAAGTTTAGCATTAAAGTAGACTTATCGAGCAGTGGTGGTGACTGTGTAACTGCCAAGAACCCAGACAGGCGCTTTACCCTGTGTAAAAACAAAACGGTGAAGGAAAACATCGTGAGGAAGCTTCGTTGCCACTAATACCATTAACAGTTCCATGGTGGAACTACTGATGTTTTTTTAATCACTAGTTCCATTTTAAAAGAATCTGAAAATAATGTAACTACTTATGTTTTTTTTAATCACTAGTTCCATTTTAAAAGAATCTGAAAATAATGTAACTACTGATGTTTTTTTTAATCACTAGTTCCATTTTAAAAGAATCTGAAAATAATGTAACTACTGATGTTTTTTTTAATCACTAGTTCCATTTTAAAAGAATCTGAAAATAATGTAACTACTGATGTTTTTTTTAATCATTAGTTCCATTTTAAAAGAATCTGAAAATAATTAACTACTGATGTTTTTTTTAATCACTAGTTCCATTTTAAAAGAATCTGAAAATAATGTAACTACTGATGTTTTTTTTAATCACTAGTTCCATTTTAAAAGAATCTGAAAATAATGGAACTAATGTTGATTTTGTTCCACATTATTATGTCATCACTTCACGTTCATTCCTCAAAATACCATCTCCGACATCAATCTACATGGTCTTCATAATATGATCTGACCTAGATTATGTCTGGACTTTAAAGGAGACTGTGACCTCTGAGTTTGTTTCGGCCTTTCTTCTCAGACTAGTCACATAGGCAACGCCAACCTCATCTAGTATTAAAATATGATTGACGTGTAAAAGTGTTTGTAAAAACCTACTTACAAAATAAAATCATTTATCAATATCGACAAAGCCGTTCAAAATGGTCAACGTGATAATTATAGAAAATGCTACGATTTTAATAAACATTGCATCTGCCATGTTGTATCTCCACTACCTTGGTTGACGGGTACAAAATACCTAAGGCTCTTAGTCCGCTTTGGTACCCGTCTTTTATTGTGTAGGTACAAAGTTTCATAAAATATTACAAATTCCAGATAACAACACCGAGCGCCGCGGAAGACCAAAAGGCAGCCTCAATGGTCGAAGGAAAAAGAAAAAGGCTGCTCCAGAGAAGAAAGAAAAGGAGCTGCAGCCGCAGGAGAGCGAGAGCAACAAGGACGTGGAGTCTGTGGAGAGTTCGCACAGCGCCGGCTCCACGCCGCCGTCGGAGCCCGGCACGCGGCCCGGCTCGCCCGACTGCGCGCGGCGCGCCCGCCGGGCCAAGCACCACTACCCCAAGATGGAGATGAAGACCCGCGGTGCCAAACTACCCAACTTCGCCCTCCAAATGAAAGAGGCCCACTGGAACAAAAAAGAAGTATACAGCAATACCTGCGTCAAGAAACAAGACAGCGACTCGGAAAACGAGACCAACGAGAGCAGTTCCAACTCTAGAGACGCCAAAAATATTTCCGACGTCTCGGACTCTGAGGAACCAGAACTGAAAAAGTTGAAATTCAACACTTACGATCCTCTGCCGTCCGACAACAAAATGTTCGAGAAAGACATGGCGATGTCCTGGATGAAGGGCAAACTGAAGCTGTCCCCGAACCCCTTAGACTGGTCCGTCGATGACGTATACGCGTACTTGCGCAGCACTGACGACTGCAAACTTATTGCAGAGAAGATGAAGCAAGAAGAGATCGATGGCCAAGCCTTCGTTATGCTAGATCTGCCCGTCATTAGGGAATTTTTGCACATGAAGAAGGAATTCGCGCTCCAACTTAGTAAACATATAGCTATGATGAGGTGGTATATAATCAATTTTGAAGAATGTGGTGTATCGTGATTTTGTTCCTTGTTCTATTCTTTGTCTAGTCCACAATAAAATATTTGTTGAATAATAATAAACGCATTTATAATATCAAAAATGTACATTACATTAATCTCAGGAAGCTTTGCCGGATTTTCTGAACAAAAGGGGACGAGGTGTAGTTTGTTGCCAAGTATATTAAAAAGATAGCCTTTTGTAACTTTTTGCGAATGTTGTTTGAAGGTAAAGATACCCAATTGAGAAGAATGAAGAGAATAAAACAAAAAACTAGTGGCCGCAGATGGATTAGACCTCCATATTATTCTGGCCATTGTCCTTGAACTCCATGTCCCCCCCCTTTTAAACACCAAATGACTAGGTACCACCTATGTACATGCTTGGGAAGATGCCGCGACGCATCTTCCCAAGCATGTTCAAGCATAACGCCAGAACGGACAAGAAGATAATAAAATATTCAACCTTACACACACACACTCAATTGATGATGCATTAGTACGTCGAGATAATAAATAGACGCGACCCATCGGTCGAACATCTCTGTGCGTCTCATTGTTTTAAGTCTACTACTAAATCCTACGATTTTTATTTCCGAAATACCAGTTTGGTACCTCAGTTCACACGCACATACGCAACTTCCGTCAGATGTGCGGTTTCTTGGACAAAAATAATAGCATCTCAAGCAACCAATACAGACTTAGAAGTGGTCTATGAATCTCAGATGCTGTTGCAAACTTCAGTAGAGAGGCAATAAGTTTACTAGATATAAAGCGAAAATCTTATGGAGTCTTCCTAGATTTGTCGAAACCGTTTGACAGTCTCAATTCCCATTCTTATCTACAAGATAGAGAGCATATTATGGTATACGTGAATTAACTTTAAGCATTTATAAAGATTACTTGTCTACGCAGTCTCTTTATATAGGTACGATGATGAGTGACGAGGTTACCATTAATTATGGGGTTCCTCAGGGGAGTGTCTTGCGACCAACTATGTTGCTGATCTATGTTAATGATCCATGTATCCAAATTGTAACATGTGCAGACGACACGGCACTTTTGTCTCAGGGGGAAGTCTGAATTTCTGGGAAAACTTAATAGAGAACAAAATTGCACACTAGTATGGCCACCAATTTTGAAGAATATGGTGCTATGTGATTTTGTTCCTTGTTCTATGCTTTGTATAGTCCACATTAAAGTATTGAATAATTATGGACGTACTTATATATTCAAAAAATGTTTATTACATCGACCTTAAGTAGTTTTACGGAACTTCCTGCACAAGAAGTTACAAAGCTTAGATATAAAAGATTTTTCAGTATCGCGCTCGTGGGAAAAGTCCTCATTGAGATATATATTCTTCTTAGCATAGGAAACTTTTACAGGTATATCCCTATCAGGCACGTTAGCATCGTGATCTTGCTCAACATACTTCTCTAACTCCATCTTCTTGGCAGCTAGCCTCTCTATGTTCTCTGCTGACGCAACGTGTTTACCACTGTCTGGCTCTTTGACTGGCTCCTTTATATTAATTTCAGATAACAAGTTACGCTCATTTATTTTAATTTGCACACATGGATTTCCACTTAGAAGAAAAATATTGAAGATTTCATCCTTATTAGCAGGAGGGGTTTTGGCTTTTGAGGGGTTATCATCTAAAGTAGAGTCCGTAAGATAATTATCGTTTCTGTAAGCTTCGATTACCGAATGTAAATTTTCAACTGCTGAAGTGTTTGTATCATAACTTGATTCGTCGTCAAAGTTGCTTACATTTGTTTGTTTGTCTTTGAATGACAACGGCGCTAAGTCAGTGGATTTGTCACCGTCAGTGTCATTCGAAATATCTTTGTCTCCTAATGACGACGCTTGATCATTCGATTTCCTGCTTTCAATCGACATAATTTCTTTGTCTCTGCATGACAAAGACGCATTGGTCTTCTTACCATCACTAGAAATTAAAGTCTCAGAAGACATTATATGCTGAATCATATCTTTTATAAAATCTTCCATGTCAGCAACAGCATCTTCTTTATTTTTTTCAAAGATCTCGTTAAACCTTTTTTTATAAAGCTCAAAGTCGCGCATGTTTGCATAAAAGTTGTCAAATATCTCTAGAACAGTCGTTTTGAAAAATTTTATATTTGACTCCAAACTACTTTTCGAGTTATCCTCATCTGTTTGAAGTTCTTGTGACATGTTTTTAAATATTTTGGACTCCAATTTATCCAGTTCGGAATTAGTTAGAGATCCTTTGTCTCGTATACTTGGAATGTCTTTAAGATTTGAATCTTTAACGGGTACTTCATCGTGTTCATATTTCTTGTAGTACTCTCCGAGGCCTTTAAAAGAAGTGTGTGTGTTGTTCGTCTCTAAAAGTTCTTTTGGAGGGACAACATTAACTTCTGATTTGCAAAAGTTTTTAGCGTGTCCTGAATGTTTGCTTGATGCTTGTAAGCTAAAGCTGTGCCTCGGTCTTAGCGTATGGTTTGGCTGGTCACCTGTAAATGGCAATTTATTGTTAAATCATAAGAATAGTGTATCAGTGGCTGCGGATTATGAGGTACCAAAAATACGTTTTTGGGTTTTTCTGTCAAGTCTCTGCATGATTCCATGTCTCAGTGAGGCCATCTAGTGTAATACACGGAAATGACATGATTGCCAAGTTCGAAGAGAATTATTTATTTTATCTAAACTGGGCTAAATTATAAAATAAGAACGAAAATAAAACGTAGAGAAGTCAAGTCGTTTTATTACTACGATACTGTTGTTGCTAATAAATCATAATGTGCAACTCTAAGTACATATTTTGAAATAATTTTCTTTTAGTACACAAAGTGGCCAGTCATGTGGGTGGGTTGTACCGCTACCGTCTATCGTTAGTATAATTATTCAAATGTCTTTGTAAATCGTAAATAGTAAGAAAAACATTTACCCATGATTAACAAGTCCCGGAAATGGAATCAGAAATTTAGTACGCGAAGAGTGAATAATTTGTTCTTAGTTCTGGTGGTCCTGATAGACCCTATAAACTTTATATATTTTATGTCTGTGGTGTGGACAAACGTTTAATAAAAAAGACTATAATTTTTTATAATTTCTGAAAAATATACTCATGATTCTAACTACATAAAACGTCAGATTTTATTAAAAAACAACACAAGTCATAGTTTGACACACTGTTTGTACTTTTTGATACTTTTCTATTACGATTCGTGAGAAGAAAAAATGAATGTTCCATATTCAAATTTCGCGGAATAAAGTTGCTGGTAGTGGTCCCAGTCCACTGCGACAAATGATTAGAGACAGATAATAATTATTAGTCGTTATTTTAAAATATAAATCGTTAAATGTATATGTAATTCTACGTTTCATTCATTCATAATTATTTATGGCTTTTTTTAAATAAATCACTTAGCCGCTGAACGGGCCCGAGGCCCATCTTAGAATGAATTTATTTTTACTATCGAAGAAAGGAACTACAGCCTAAAAATATATCTAATGTAAACGATCGTTATCAGAGAATGCTAAAGATACATTTATTTTATAAGTAAAATACCTCACCAAATACGGTCATTGGTATAAAATACTAATGGTATAACTTTGTGTTTTGGATAAATTTGAAAACAACATTATTTCTAAACGTTCAATAACACTTCCCTTGTCTATGATCGCCTAAAAAAAGAAAAAGAAGTATACCGTGCTTCCAAGTGCAAAAGAGATAGCAATTAAAACGGTCATGGGCATAGAAAAGGATCTTTGTCTATACCCCAGCCAGTCATTGAACCGTCAATTGCTGAACGAACGAACGACAGCGAATCTCAGAGGCCCCGCCTTTAAATCCGTAATTTTATTATTTCAGTTGGTTTTCGCGATGTTAATATTATAAAAACGAGCATTTAGGTAATAACTTGCACTAGTTCTTATGTATAAATGTAATCTAAGTTAAGACATAATCGAGTTAGCATTGGCGGAATGCAATTATTGATTTGCCGTCTACGGCAACAAATATGAGATTGTGCGGGTTTTCTAGCGTTAGCCTGTTGTGAAACCGTGTAACTTTAAGGGCTAAGGGAATTGCGGTACTTTTTAAGTTTGCGTAACAAGTTTTTGTGTCATATGAGGTCGTCAATTTAGTGTATTTGATGTTGCTATTTTTAGTGGGTGTTGTCATTGTGGTCCAAGCTTTATTCGGATTAGGTCATCGAGTGCGGTGAACATGTGTGCCGGAGAAATGTGTTCTAATAAGTTTTAAAGTGGTTTATTTGATTTCTTGTTAGATACACGAGTACTACGAAGTAGGAGACCTGTAAAAATGGGTACAACAAGAATACTGTGTTTCATCGCGTTAATAACATGTGCGGCGGCTGTATGTGAGTATTATTTACATTTTTATTTATGTTTAGTACTTTCCCTCATAAAATATAACATAATTATCGCATTGCTAGCCATAGTTCATTCAACTTTTTCTCAGTTGCTCTATCCCCAGGGATTTGATTAAGTCATGAAACAGACTTGTTGCTATGTATAACTCTCTCTCCTATCTGTTGTAATTATTGCCTTCCTGCTTACATCTAACTGAATGACATCAAGTATACTTTAAGTTAAAATTTAGATTTTAATGCAATTCAGTTTTGTTGTGCTTGTAACAACCAACATAATTCTTAGGAGTAAACCAGCCCAAGCCATTTTTATTAATTATTATTATTACATCCGACCTTGTTGTCCCACTTTTATTAATAAAATGCTTGAAAAATAAAAGCATTGGTACTCCTCAAATTCTTTGATGGCTTATATGGTGGTATTACTCATAGGCATCATATCTTAATTTAGTAGTCTACATGCCAGATTTGTAATTGACAACATTGTTTTGTCCTTGCTCATGCCGTGATCAAGATTTTGATGTCATAGAATTCATTTAGCTCTGGGTTACCCACCTTTGAGTATACATGCTTTAATAGATTTTATCTGCCATTGTTTTACAAGAAGCATGATCTTGATTTAAATTATTATTCTGATGAACTGTGTCATACCTTTCGAAGCCCGAAAATCACAACCAGTCTTACCAAGTGTATTAACCAGTAACTGGTTTGTTGGAGGTCAGATAGCCAGTTGCTTCATGTGCAATATTGGTATTCGTCAGCATTTGGTGAGACTGGAAGGCGACCCCAACGTAGTTGGGAAAAGGCAGGCAGACAATGATGGGCTGTCATATTTTGCTTAAATATAAAGCAGCACATTTAGCTAGCATTTTATTATCTCTTTATATGAACCCTGGTGTGAGCTGGGATGGAAGAAAAATAATAAATAACAATTTAATTATACATAGGCAGTAGTTTACTCAATTAAGGGCTGAATTTTCAATAGTAAGATAACTTATCTGAAAAATAATTATGACAGTTGGACATTTATCTTCTATACAAAACCTGTCAAACTGCAATATTTATTCCTCAGATGAAAGTTATTTGACTATTGAAAAATAAACCCTAAATGAACTACTTCTTAGTTCCTGTTCTTGGTAATAAAAAAAGCGCATTTGTGCTTATCACACTAATATTATAAAGGCGAAAGTTTGTGAGTGAGTGTGTGTGTGAGGGTGTGTTTGTATGTTAGTTACTTCTTCACGCTCAAACGGCTGGAAAAATTTTGATGAAATTAGGTATGGACGTAGCTGACACCCTGCATTTACACGCAGGCTTTTTATCCCAATATTCCCACGGGATCGAAAATTATGTGGGTGAAACCGCGGGGCGCAGCTAGTCTATCTTAATAATCTCTAGTTACATATTAAATATTCATTTACTTATGCTATTGTTAAATTGAGGAAGTAAAAACAAGAAAGGGAAATCAATAAATGGCTAACTGATGGTTTGTTACTGATCTGAAATCCTGCATTGATCTCTAAAATTTAAAGCCAGTCAGATTCATTTCCAATAACAGAAGGCCAATTCTCGTAATTTAAAACTTTCAAAATCTAGACACATCACTGAAATGTATATAATGTACTGTGTTGAGCAATAAAGAATTTGAATTTGAATTTGAATTTGAATCACAGTCACAAACAAATGTCAAAAACTTGTCAAAATGTAGGGATATTAGACGTATTTTTGACAGATTGAGACTAAGATCAGACTGTGGACATTCTTGAATTGCCCCCCAGTACAGGTACAGTTGTTGTCAAACCCATAGCCTCTCTGAAAAAATGTGTTGCCAGATAGATATTCATGTAGAGTAAAGATTTTATACACTACACTTCCAGACTTAAATCAAACCACATTTTTTTTTTTTTTTTTGTAAAATGCTCTACCTCTTAATGGCTAGTGTGTCGGCTTCAAAACTGCATCAACATTTTTTCTTTAACTCGTCACTATTTTGATGTTTTAGGCCTTTATACTTAACATAGAAATTCATGGAGGCTTGATTATGAGTCCGGGAGTGTATTCTGGTTTAGAACATTTCAAGATTTCCTTTCAGTCACCTTGGCAGTGTTCGATGTTCATACATCTATAGGTCTAGACATTTTAGACACTTACAATACAAAGAAGACATGATATTGTATGCAAAACTTGACTTGTAAATTAGCATAATATTTCATTTTGTATGTATTGTTGACATATTGTTCTCATCACTATTGGCAGCTAACATAGGACCTCTATCAAAGATTGGCTGGTAGTGTGTAGGGCTCTGATTTGAATATGCACCAGTGCCAACTAGATCATAATGCAATCAACATGCCTTCACGGCACCAGTTGACCAATACATTCTTGTAACTCTCTTTACTTTTGTTTTAGAGATCATTGCAACACAATTATTTAAGATATTTAATTTAGAAAACAACATAACATCACTCCTGTAATCCCCGAAGGGTTCGGCAGAAGTGTACCTATATTAGTACACCCACATTTCTCCAGTTTCCAGCTTTAATTAAAATTAAATAGTTCAAAATATTTAAGAACTGAGCCTTGTCAAGTTGTCATGTTAACTTGTATGCCAAATGTATGAGATTGTGACTGTTCCTAAATTACCCTAGGCTGATAAAATTATCGTTTTTCCTAATTATGTGGAATTGTCAGGAAATGGGTTAGGTCCCCCTTGCGGAGTAGGACAGTACCCCTCTACCGTACTGTCCTGTAGGGCTCGGCTCCAGACTGGACACCCTTCCACCGGTAAAGATTAAATGAATTCCATTTTAATAATAAATAATAATAATTTCCATTATTATTATTTATTATTAATATGAAGAAGTCCGATGCCTTGTCTCATCAATAGACCAAGGAAAGGATTGAAAGGAATGTTAAATAAAACTTAGGAATTCATATGTAGTTATGAACATAGTTTGATAGTGGTTTTAGAAAGCTAGTAATAATAGAGGGATGCAAAGTATATTAATATTATTAAATTGTGAGTAACCCTTACGCTAGCGTAATAGGTATTTGACCAACCAGTCATTAATTACTCACACGATACCTCACATCTATACTCGGAGTACTCAGAGCAACACTTCCATATAGTGACGCAAGCGGCTTTTCAGCGGCATTGCGTCGGCATCATGCTCTTTTGGAGACATGGTCCTTAGCAGTTCTTTCGAACTAATAAACGTGACGAAGCGGCTTTTCCTGCGGAAACCAAGCGACTGTCCTTGTCTGACTATGGAGCGGCTAGTTCCAGCGGCATTGCGTCGGCATCATGCTTTTAAGGAGACATGGTCCCTATCAGTCCTTGGACTGAATATTAGATAGATGTGGTCACCCAAACCCCTGGAAGTTCACCCTTCGCACAACAAGCATACCTGCAAGACACGTGTTCATGTCAGTCTGACCGAATTATTGGTCTGAGATAACGAATACAAGATTTAAGAATTTCTAGACAATAGAGTTGAGATTCGAAACTCGAGAACCATCATAGAGATTTGAATAATCACAGCTAGTAAAAAACGAAAAGTTTTTTTTAAATTCTTTTACAGTAATATTTAACTCAAGTCTAGAGTATTAGAATACCTATAACTTAAAAAAGCAATCATTGTTAAAGAAACAAAATGATAATTTGTAGATAAATAGGTCAGGGTTAAGGTCAGTGAGAAAAGATATTCTAAAATTAGAACTTATCATTTGTTTTTCTTAAGAAATGAGATTGTCATGCCACTGTTCACGCTTATAATGAGACCTAGTAATAAAATATACTTATCCAGAAAATTCTAACAATTTCATCATCATCATCATCTGCCTAGCCTTTTCCCAATTTTGTTGGGTTCAGCTTCCAGTCTAACATTTTCCATGGAGTGCGTGCCTATCTGACCTCAGTCAGAAAAATCATCACTCATATCAAAATAATAATGTAATTATTAGTCAGACCCATCATTACGAACTCGTCATAACATGAATATTTATCCCCAGTGACGTCACCGCCAAAGATCGTCAAGCAGCCGACACAAGAGGAGATTCTGTTCCAAGTGGCACAACCCGGCGAAGTGGACAAGCCGTTCATCATAGAGTGCGAGGCTGAAGGCGAACCGGCTCCTAAGTACGTCACCTTGTTTTACTAGAATAGTTTTACTTAGAATCTAAGCGCAAAGTCAGATGTTCTGACTTCTGAGTCTTAGATCATTATTGATCAGCTCCAATTACGGAGCGAGCATAATAATAGATAAAATCTATGAGTGACGACACTTAAATTCAGTAAACACATCAGTGCAGTGGTGAGACTGGACCTACGAAAATCGTCCTTTCTGCTAAGACTAAAGGCACTGTCAATGTGACTACTGAATGATTTGAAACTAAATTGACGTTTCTTCTTACGGGTCTTGTAAAGGCGACCTAGAAACTAGTTCTAAACTAGCAAACGAACAAACCCTAAGTATTACGCTTCTTATCAAATGAAATATTACTGAAAAACACGCAACGTTCTCGTCTGTTCTGCAGTGTATACTATGTGTTTTATCACCTGTATCTGGCTGTGGGAAGATGGCATGGTGATGACCCTTTATTTCCTTTACCATTTCAAATCTGACGAACGTGATGGTCAGTTGGCCGGCCATTGTGGCAGGCAGCCCAACAAATTACAATAACTTTTATTTCTGGTTTGTCGTAGTGGCGCCATTCATAAACGATTCTTCAAATAAATGTATTGCAATGATTCACACAATTTAAACCATTGTTATTGTGTCTTTTCGCAACATGAGGAATTGAGGTATATTTGTAATTGTTTTGTTAAACACGGAGAAACGACTTCACATTTTTCTTACAACATTTTTCTTGAATTTTAGTTGATCGAAAGACACTCCTCATTTCCGCAATTGGAAAAAAATTGGTTGATCTACGATAAATGATATTCGTCAGTTTTTAATCCTGCCTTTTTTCATGCTGACCTATAAATGTTTAGCTGATAGTTTCTTGCCTCCATTTCGAATAGGTACTTTACTAATAAAAAAAAAAAAACTAGAATAATAGACAATTTTGAAGACATGAGTGGCAAAAGAATATATCTACTTACGTACCCAAAAATACGCGGGCTAGAAGTGTTTCAGACCGACACGAAAACATAATATAAATATGATTATAATTTACGGCGTTATGAATGAAAGATGGCTGCCGACACTAAACATTTTTATTAATTCCTCAATGGAAGTGAGCACGCTAACAAAAAATTCATCATTCTGTTTATAATACCGTGTCGTAGTTTAGCTGCTTATTTAGTCGGTAAATAGTGGTAAACTCGCTGGTGAAAGGATTCTTTTAACTACCTATATTTTTTTACTAGATTGGGTGTCCTTGCTTTTGTTTGGTTCCGGAGCTGGCGAACTTAGAAACGTATTAGACCTAGCGGCTAGCGTAAAAGCCTTATTACACTACGCGATATTCAGAGACCCTTTCCCCTAAATCGGGATGGTGTAAAAGACTAAGGGAGTAAGGGTCCCTATTAAAAGATCACACCACCTAAATGTCGTGTAGTGTAATAGGGGTTGAAGATTCTTCAACGGAAATTTCGCTGGAGATTAATTAAAGTCGTAGATTAGTAATTAATGTTTGAGCTCTATATGTGTTGAATTTATAGGAGTATGTTCAGGAAAAAGCTTCAGTAGAGGTTTCTGTGGTTAATTTCATTTCAAGAAAAATATAATGATGACACGGTCATGTCGGTCTTCAAATATTTGGGCTTCACGAATATATACGCGCAAAACAAATTGGCTACCTCTCCTAAGCCGGGTAAAAATGGCTACCCGTTTGAAAAGATTGTGAAACATTCTCGCTGAATCCGGGGGATTACACAATACACCATCTTTTACAAGGGGTTTGTCGATCGTACTAAGACGCCATCAGTAAACAGATGCTAAGTGGACATTCACTGATATCCCTAAACCACTTTTGATTATAGGGTGTTGCTTCTCCCTAGCCAGGGATTTCCAACGACAAGTACCACTAGCCTAGATTTCCCAGGGGAACTACAGTTTCATTCGAGATAGTATCTAGTGCATATCCTTACCGTGACGCCAGCTTCCTGTGTGCTTCAAACCTCATCCGCTGCACTGTGATTGAGTGACAAACAGATTGACTCACGTTTTTATTAATAGTTAGATTTATCATAGCGTTTTATGGACATCACTTCATAGCTAAACTATTTAGCCTTTGGCCTTTGTAATGTTCTTTATTATCTGAAACTTGAGTCTACCTTTTATGAGGATGATTTTCTTGGCCGTAACTTTGTTGCACGAGGCTGGCGTTATCATTGGATGACCTCTTTCGTTTTCATAATTTGAAGTTTCGATAAATCTGTCTTAATTGGTGGCTCTTATCAATATTGCATTCGTTTTCGATTCCACTTTGAAGAACTTTGTCGATGTTAGCTATTGCCAGAGTTACATAATCTGTCTATAATGTTTCCACTGCTGAGACACAGGCCTCCTCTCGGTCAGAGGGAGTGGGCCGTAATCCACCACGCTGGCCCAGTGCAACCCGCACTGGGCCCGCGTGATAGATGTCACATGTCTTTTGTAATTCATTTATTTTTTTAATTCTATGACGTGCCGGTTTCCTCAAGATGTTTTTCTATGAACTCGGTCAGTTTGACGGCACGGTTGGCGCAGTGGTTAAGCGATTGACTGCTGCGCTGCGTGTCGCGGGTTCGATTCCCGCACGGAACAAATATTTGTATGCCCTACATGTATTTGTTCCGAGTCTGGGTGTTTTTCTATCTATAATATGTATGTATTTACAAAAAAAAAAATTGTATATAAGTAGTTTATCAGCCATCTTGTTACCATAACACAAGCATTAGGTTGCTTAGCTTGGGACAAATGGTGCTGTGTGAAATGTCCAGGGATATTATTATTAAGTCGCGGCGTTACCACTTGGCCACCACTGGTCCCGGACTTGATCAAGCCTAATTATTGCATTTATATTTGATTTAAAAACATCCGGCCGTAGAGAACTGCAGGATCTTCTTCAAATCGTGTTGCGTTAGTGACGAGGTTTTTAGGAGTGAGAATGAAAGTAAATACTCGTAAATTATTCTTCGCACGGCTTATGTAAATTGAGACACTGGACGCCAAATCCTTTTAAATGCTCAGCAGGGCTTAAATCACTTCCTTGTCTTCAACACATTAGTTGCGCCCTATGACTAAGAAGCACTAAGCAACTAAGTTGTTACTAAGTTCTGAACGGTGACTGCATCTTTACTAGAAACTCAATATCAAGTATCAACAAAACAATAAAATTAATCTATTTACAAATTTTATTTATGTTTCAAATTGACGTTATTTCAAGTTAAAACAAATATCAACTTTATTTTAATGTAAATTAAGTTGATTTTACTTTTAGTGACTATGACTACTGTTTAACTGTGACTACTATTTAAAAAGTTATAAAAAATGTTTGAAGTTGTAGCGTAAACTGAACTTTATTGTCTAGGATTTAAAGTTATTTTTCCATAAACTCATATTTCTCATTTGTTTACATTTTTGGCGAATATGTCGCAATTCAAATGGACACTATCTATTTGTATACTAATAATAAAGCTGAAGAGTTTGTTTGAACGCGTTAATCTCTAGAACTACCAGTCGGATTAAAAAAAAAACGTTTTGCATTTTATAGCCCAATACTCGAGAAAGGCTGTATCCGCATAGCAGAAGGATAGTCCTAGCGTCATGTTAAATAGCCTACAGGCCACCATGCTAAGACTCTTAGGAGCCGAGCAGAAAGAAGGAATGATGCAGTAGTTTCACGCGGGCGCAGTTGCAGGCACAGCTAGTAATAAATAAAACGTAAACGTATTTAAACGGAAACAAAAAAACTTCTTTTTAATCGGAATGATATCTGTCAGTAGCAATAGCAATCTACGATACTACTGAACCAATATTGTTGTGTAGTTTTTGCCGCCCCGACCACACACTGTACGCCGATGACCTAGCATTTCTATGCACGTTCGTTTATTCTAGTACAACTTTATAGTTCAGTGGTTGTTACTATAAATACCGTACTCTGAAGGTCCAAGCTATTTCATATAAAATAATGAAGATAGTTAGTATGATTTGTGTCGTGTCGGATGATATCAATGACCTGCGGCAGATAACGGTCTTGTAATGATTATAGTGTTCATATCAATTAACTTGACTTACACTTGAAGTGACTTGACCTTAAAAGCTGTTTTGAGGAACAGCTTTTTCTTTAACCGTTCTCCAATAAGTATAATGTTTGAGAAAATATATATGAAATCATTGTAAAGTCTTGTGTTCTTTAAAGCTTGCTGAAGAGTTTTGTATACGGTTATTATTATTTATTAAAAAGCCTGTGTTGTCCCACTATAGGGCAAAGGCCCCCAGAAAGCCAATTCCCGTAAAAACGTTCAAAATCTAGTCGCAATCTCATCTCAGCGACAATCAATGTCAAAAATGTAGGGAAATTAGAGGTATTTTTTACAGATTGAGACGGAGATCAGACTGTGAATGTTCTTAAAATTACGAGAATTACCCCTCTGAAAAGTATGAAACGTTTCTATTGTAGAACTAAACTGCATCATTAACATCTATCTACATTAAAAATCCTTCGATGAAAACATGAACTAATTAAATTACTCTGATGTAGCAGAAAAAAAATAGTAAGTAAAACAACCAACAATAGCATGTTACTTACCAGTTTTTATAATTAACAAATCGCTATAAAAAGCTTGTGTGTACTTATATTGACTTTATACTTTGTCAACCGACATGACCATGCATTGTCATAGAATTATAATTGAAAGCCTTTATTATTGAATTACCAATAAACATACAAAAACCGCAATAAACAGGGCTCATTCATCGAAGTATAGATAAATTAGTAGTATATAAATGCGGGGGCTATGAATAATGTATGGCGTGAATCAGCCTTGGTTCGAATGCAGTCATCTCGAGGCGAGAAGCGTCGACACACTCGGAAATATTATGTCATGTATGAATAACGCTTATTCGCTCAAAATAAAAATAATAATGACGGTTAGGTTAAGAACCTGTTTTTCTCTTTTTGTAAAGTTGTTGTTGGTGTTGATCTCATTGCCCTAGAGCTTTTATCGATTATGCCGCCGTGTCTGGCGGATACACGAGTCGTTATGAAGTTTGTCAGCAACAATAATTTTAAATTCCGGATGAATTTTAGTGAAGACAAAATATACACATGCCATTGGATATGCCCTAGGAATAGGGACACCTTATTGGTGTCTCTTATTGCCTCAAAATACTTTTGGGGAGGTAGAAGCGCCTTTTCAAATGATCTATAAAGCAAGTTACTAGTGTCTAGCAGTAATTTTATGCCATCAACTCTGTCTTTCGCAGTCCATTGCTAGAAAATAGCTTCTCCTTTTTAATCCATCCAGAAGGTTGTCTTTAAAAGATCGCTCTTAGCAATAAGACTGCCCATTGTGTCACCCTTTGTAAAATTTCTTTCTGTTATTTATACGGTGTACATAATTGGTGGCCCAGTGGACGGCCGCGACGTATGACTTGTAGGTCGTAGGTTCGAACCCAGCGCTTTACTTTGTGTCAATTATTTCATCACCGCTGCTCTTAAAACGGTGAAGGAAAACATCGTGAGGAAACCGGCATGTCCTAGAATCAAAAATTCGATAACATGAGACATCTACCAACCCGCACTGTGCCTGCATGGTGGATTACGGCCCATTCCCCATTACTGGGAGGAGGCCTGTGTCCCAGCAGTGGGAACATTATAGGCTGAATGCAACATAATAAAAAGTATTCTATTCTCCCAAGTTGCCTCAACACCCGCCCTCTTCGACATCCCGTCTTCTATAAATCCACATTAACCTCTTAGTCATTTCCTATTGTGGGCTACCTAATAAAGCCATCCCACATTACCTGAGTTTTCGCCCGCCCGATGTGTTATGTCCCCACTAAGCTAATGTGTTTGCGCTAGAAGTGGGTTAACTACTGTACCTAGTTCCCTTTTATGACTTGCAAACAGGACAGGTCGTTGAACTGGCTGTGTCTGGAAAATCTGTCTTATCCTACCTCCTTCTTTATGAAAACTTCATGTCTTTAATTTTATTAAAATCTATATTTATCTATGGTACTAATAACAAAGCTGGGGGTCTACTCCGAAGTGCAAAGTGCGAATGTTCGGATCGGACCGACACATGGCCGAACCGAATATTATTGAAAAATGCGAAAAAAGTTCGGATCGGCTCAGTTGGGTCGGGGGCATAGTCAATATTCGAGAGAGTGTAGGAGTGTAGGATCGGACCCGACCGAACCAAATAGTAACTTCGTAGCAGGAAACGGCCGAACATTCGGCCGATACTACTTCGGAGTAGACCCCCTGGAGACTTTACTGATAATAATAAAGCTAAATAGTTTGTTTGAACGCGCTAATCTCTGGAACTACCAGTCGGATTTGAATAAATCTTTTAGCATTTGATAGCCGAATTCTTGAGGAAGGCTATAGGCTACAAACATGACGCTAGGACTCTCAGGGGCCGAGCAAAAAGAAAAAAAGTAAGAAGGAACGGTAAGCGAAAACGAAGTAATAGCGCGGGCGAAACGATGCGATAGGGTGGGTCGGGGGAACAGAAAATTTGAAGCGGACAAAGTCGACGGCAGAAGCTAGTGGATGATATAAGAGGACGCTTAGAAAAAACTTACATAAAACAAAAAATTTTAGGGTTCCGTACCTCGAAAGGAAAAAACGGAACCCTTATAGGATTACTTTGATGTCCGTCCGTCTTTCTGTCAAGACCCTTTTTCTCAGGAACGCGTGGAGGTATCAAGCTGGGATTTATATCAAATACTCAGGTCTACTGACCCTAGGAGCTGTGACAAAATCAAACTTCTAAGCCAACGCAATCAAAAGATACATCCGTTTATGCCACAAATTTCCGCAAATTTTCCACACTCGCAAGTGAATCAAAACCAACAGAGTACTTCCCGTGAACTCAGAATCTTGAAATTTGGTACGAAGCAACGTCTTATAGCACTACAAATTGCGAAAATCGTAAAGTTTTAGTTACATCATACCTGTAGGTAATAAAAATATATTTAATAATTTTAAATTGTACGGAACCCTCGGTGCGCGAGTCCGACTCGCACTTGGCCGGTTTTTTTTTGTTTTACGCACATTCCTATGTTTGACTTCGAGGAATTATGACATTCCATATGCCCGATGGCTAATAATGCCCCGAAGTCATCTGATCGAACGTCAGAATTGCTAAAATTCTATAGCATCGATGTACCACAGTTTCGAATAGCCATTGACAGTGACTAAGGAAATCATGTTTTTAAAGGGTACTCATTGAATGTGTATTGTTTTAATAACAAATTGTTGCATTTTATGGCAGGAAAACCGCGGATACCTATATTGTTAAATAATACGAAATGTAGTTAATTGCCGCTTGTTATAAAATTAACGAGTTGTTTGTGGCTTTGAATTCATTACATTCATTTGGAAAGCCTTCTTTGACATATTTATAAACAGATTACTTTAAACACCCTTCGTCTGTGGTTTGAAACGCTTTAGGCTGTAAATAGTTCTAGGTTTATGCTTGAACCCGCAGCCAGACGAGAGCCCTCCACCACTTTACTTCATAATTTGTCGCATTAAACTTGGAAAAGCGGGATTTTAATAACGTTTGAGTTGGCTTTTAGGAAGATTTTACGGTAAAGTTTTAGCATGAGATATAGTCAACCACGTAATTTCTTTACCAATAATGCATGTCACTTGCGCATTACAAAAAGACAAGGTCTATTTGTCTATGTGACAATTACCGCAAATCACATTAAACAAACCAAAAATACTTTCAAGATGCTATAGGTTTGATAATTTTCAAGTTATGAAACAACAAACTGAATGTTATACTTAACAAAGTTCAAATTCCATTGCAATCAAAAACTTATTAGGAACTTTTTGTTACAAATGGTCACTCAAAAATCAACTTAGAAATTAGAATACATTTCACTAAAGTAGATAACTGATTAAGTGGCGATGGAAGGTAGTTATCTCAGATTATGAACTGCTTCACATAATTTCAACCTTAGTAAAGTTTGGCATTGAAATTGTTTTTTTTTTATTTATCTATTGCGGGGTTGACTTTACCTATCTATTTTTTTAAAGGAAACCTAGTTTACAGGGTTTCATGTAAGTAATACCTACAGGTAGTACTTTAACAAAACAGGCTTTAAAATATCCTTAGTCATAGCGATATTGTTACCATATATCCCTAAAGACTTGGAAACCGCATATGCACACGATCCATTAAATAATTAAATATTATACAGTGTAATTTACCTTTATGTTTACTGTAGGTAATTATTTGTCGTATTAAACCATTCAATACTTTGGTCAATATTTATTTCCGTATAGAGTTTATCCTTTACCATCGTGCGGACTATAACCAAATATAAGTGTGGTATAATTTCACAATAACAAGGAAAATGTTTGTTTTGTAGTATTATTTTTATGCTGATGTAATGCGAAACCACGTCTATTGCACTGCCTGGGGCCCAGGGTGTGCTTATTTATTCTTAAGACCACTGTATCGAGAACTCTGACTTTATACGATCAGCAGGAAGATCCGATCCGATGAGATACTACGTACGATACCTAAAGTAACCGGGAAGATTATTCCTTCCCACAGTCGATTTCACTTATTAATACCACTTTTTTTTGTCCAAACAGGTACAGATGGATCAAAAACGGCAAGCCCTTCGAATACACGAGTTACGATAACCGTATCTCTCAACAATCTGGACGCGGTACACTCGTGGTCAGTAAGCCGCGCGACGAGGACCTCGGACAGTACCAGTGCTTTTCATACAACGAGTGGGGTACTGCCGCATCCAACAGCGTATTCGTACGACGAGCTGAGCTCAACTCCTTCAAGGAAACCGACAGCCAAGAAGTTGTCAGGGCAGAGGAAGGGAAACCTTTCAAACTCACTTGCGAACCGCCCGACGGTCACCCCAAACCCAAAGTCTACTGGATGTTGCAAGGCGACCAGGGACAGCTGAAAACTATCAACAACTCTCGCATGACTTTAGACCCTGAAGGAAACCTTTGGTTCTCGAACGTAACTCGTTATGACGCGAGTGTAGACTTCGCATACATTTGCACAGCTAATTCCATCTTCAGGAATGAGTACAAGTTTGGTAACAAGTTATATTTGGAAGTGACGCAGACTGGTATCGCGCCTACCCTGAATAGGCATGAACCGGTGCGTCAGTATACTACCAGGAAAGTCGAGAAAGCGCTGAAGGGGAAGAAAGTGGAACTGTACTGTATTTATGGTGGAACGTGAGTATCTTTGATTCTTTTGTTCAGTAGTTTGAAGGTAAGACTAGAACAATGTAGAACTTATCGTGTCGTGTCTGCAAGAGACTAATCGATAACTTTGTCGTTCGTGGATGGTAGACATGCAAACTTTAGGGTTAAGTATTTTTGCGATTTTCAAACAAATTATGATTATTGGCCAGGTCATCATGATAGGCTAATAAGCTACCAATCTTCTTCTGTTTGCTTAGGAGTTTATTGCACTATTGTGACTTTATAGGATTATCGAGCGCAACATAATATACATTCAGTACGTTGCCCTGTGTTCTGCGAAAGAGTTCTATATTCTACATAGGTACGCGTAATTGACGGAAACACTAAAGGGGTGACCAGATTTCTAACCAGTGCATAGGACCAACTTTGGTATCAGCATTGGGACTGAATTTATTAATAATATATAATAATAATATAATATAATAATATAATAATAATAATATATTTATTCAAAAAAATTGTAAGGCATGAAAATTAGTACAGTTTTGCTTAAATGTAAATTATATTCCTAAGACTTACGTGCCTGAACTAGGTAATCCTGTGTTTCAGGCGTGAAGAGCTAAAATAGTCTTTAAAAAAATAATAAATAATCAAAAGTTGACAATAGAAAAATAATTATAATTATGTTGAGTAGCATAACTCCTAGTTTCTAAATTTGATAATTACAATATTTGTATACCTATAATTACTTTAACACAGTTAGTAAATTCTCTGTTTCTTCGTAAGACATACTTTGGAGAGCCTCCTTGAGGATTCTCTTACAATTTGTATAGTTCAGAGAATAAATGTTTGCTTTCGAGTTTAGTCTATTATATAGGAGAGGTCCGAGGTACTGATAAAATTTGGCTATAAAAGCATGTTTTGTAGAATTTTGTGGACAAACTATATCTTTACGCCTTTTATTAGTATAACTAGTGCTGTAGGGTAGAGCTTTGTGTTGTTTTAATACAATGCCCATAATAAATAGCTGTCTAACTGTTAATACTTCACAAGATTTGTATAGGAGGTTAGTAGGAAAAAGGAAAGGGCGGTAAGTAGACACTTTGAGAATCGCCCTCTGAGCATTAAGACCGCCTGACATGTCATGTATCGTCAACTAGCTGGCCCATTTACTAGTAAATGACCAGCTGTTCATACGATGATGCATAGAATGATTTCATTCATGCCCAAAGCAGTAGGAGTATAGCATTCTAGAGGTGTAACCCGAGATTTTAGGTTAGACGCGTCGATTCTGCGCTTGCGACAGTGTCATTAGGGTTGCATCCATTTTTCCTGGATTCTGCTGGTTAAATTCGAAGTTTTTCTGATAAAAATATGAATTGAGTGATTACATAGATCATCGTGCTGCGTCTCTGAATAAAAAAATGCTCCCATATGGCAGAAAGGACAATCTAACCAAACTCACTGTTGGTGAGTTTCGTGGGCAAATTTTGCCTCCTATATCGTGCCTGCACCTTCAAAACAAAACACGAACTAAATATCCTATTACAAAACAATCCAACTTACATTTTTGCTCTGGTAACCCTATCGTATTCAGTGCAGGTACTGACCTATTGCGCCCCCGCTACGCGTGCATGAGTGGCCGCAGTGGGCTTTTCTCTCCGCTATCGGGTTTCATACATGCCGCTAATTCACCGCGTGTTATTTGGCCTAGCTACGGCCTTTATAAAAGGATTGGGGCTATATTTAATTTAGAATTGTAAAAATTAATAACCAGCCTAGTGTTGTCCCACTGCAAGGGAAAGGTCTCGTCTCTTATAGAGAAAGCACGAGCATTGATCACCACGCTTGCTCAAGACGGGTTAGCGATTTCAGGCGATTAACGGTTTCCTCACGATATTTTCCTTCAGCGAATGTACCGAACAGAATAGGCTAGTTTCCTTAAAAAATCTAATTAGTCCGTCAGTTAGATTATCAAAAAATATTGAACCCGTATTTTTTCTTTTGTGAATTTTATTATATAAAAAATTATGAAGATATCGCCCGTTAAAGTTCCGCGTGAAGTCACTTGCTTGCGACACTTTTGCAAGCAAGTGACGTCACGACCCCCACTCCCAAATTTTGACGCGCTTTATCTTTGTCATTTTTTGTTTGATTGACAAAAGAAAAAATACGTATCCATAATCTAACTGACGATGACGGACTAAATATAATTATTATTTTTTTACCCAGGAAACTACCCTATTGTAAACCTTGGTTATAATTTTATTATTTATTAGTGTTAAGGAAGGTTAATTAAAAGATCAAAAATACCATCCCGTCTATTAGGTGTGTCGAACGCCAATGCAACGAAATGTAATGTGTTTTGCACGTTCACTTGGGTCATGTGTCCATGAAAAGTTGATCTTTACCAAATAGATGAATTAAACGTGTACTGTAACGGGACAGTAGGTGTAGGTACAAATAAGTCAGTATTTTACTTAAAAAACTTTCTCATGTTTCTTGACTTTGCTCTGACTATCTGAAGTTTAAAGCCCGTTTGCACCACAAATCAGAACGCGGGTAGCTCTTACCGTATTTAAAACATAATTTTGTCTCGGTCATCTTCAAACGATTGACAGAAACAGAACGCTGTTTTAAAAACGTTTATCGCTTACAGACAATGGCCCACCTTCATCCTGTTCCTGTCACCTGTGCACTTGATGATCTTATGACTACGTCCGTGAGCGGAGTTCGCGCAGCAGAATTTTGGGCCAAAGATGTTTGAACTTTTTGCCATCGATACGCTAAACGTATTGTATGATTTGTGGTGCATGCAAGTGTGCCCTAATATTGAAATCTAATTCTAATATATACTATAATGTGAACCATATCACCATTTCCTACAGGCCTTTACCGCAAATTGTTTGGAAGAAGAACGGTCAAAACATCCGGTCTTCTCAAGGCATCACTCAGGACAACTACGGCAAGACGCTGGTGATCAAGTACCCGACTTACGAAGACCAGGGCACGTATACCTGCGAAGTCAGCAACGGTGTTGGAACTGCTCAATCTTACTCCATACTGCTCAATATTGAAGGTGAGTTCTATATTTTTAACCAGGACAATGAATTCTAGAAAACGGTAAACGTTGGGTGATTCTGCTGGGAACTTCATTTTACCTGGTAGTTAGATAGATACGAGTAGATCGTTAGAATATGGTTTATTACTGTCCATTCCAAGGTTGCCTGGAAGAGATGGCAGAAAGCGATAAGCCGCCCATTGTACGTTTTCGATTTTAAATGTATTTTCTGATGTACAATAAAGTAAAAATTAATAAATATTATACACCAAAATTTTAACAAAGTCAAAGGGGCCCTGGTTTTTAAATTAACCACTGGTTTTACTTCAAATAAATGTCTCGCAACAGATTTTTTTAAACTACTTGAGTAAGAATGGTATATCGAGTTTACGCTCTAGTCTCCGTTACCGGAAAAGGTCACCTGGATTAAAAGTTAGATGCATTTATGTTAGCAGTCGAGCTATTTTAAATCTTACTATTTTCAGTTAACCTGTGCATAATTGATCCGTGATATTCCTTCATACGTTAGGTAGACTTCAATCTATATTATATTAAATGGACGTTGGTGTATATGAGATGAATAAACAACAACAACGTTAGATTGATCACCACGAAATTCTGCACAAATATGTACATATTTTTACATGGAGAATGTTTGTATAGGGTTTTTTTCGACCTACACGTGGTTGTAGCCGCGCGTGCAAAAGCTAGTGTTACATAAAGTAAAGCCCTCTAAAAGAACCTAGGTACGTTTCTGAGTGGTGCCTGCTGCTTTATTAAATTTTGTCTGAGCTGAGTCAGACCGTTTCATAACTCATATGTTGCTTGATTTTCCTCAAAACAGGCGTAGGATACGAAATTATTAGAAACGGTAGTACACGTAAAAAATTCGGAGCACACAAATAAACCTTTCGTACTGCTATAAAAGTTACATACTTAAAAATTATTTTATGACCACATGGTCACTATTTTTGCCTTAATGGAAATGCCCTGAATCTTCTATTTTAATGTACCTTCGTTGCCAGACCGCGATTTCATCACAGTTCCTTAAATTAAACCAAGCCATTTTAAAACAGCTTTATTTTTATGTTGTCGTCCAGGTTTCACACTAATGATTTGCTCGCGTTCAAGAAAAATTAAAAGCTACATTTGCGCTAAACAGAAAAAATCACAATTCACCCCCCGGAAGTGAGATAAACACCACCCCCAGATCCCTATAGAAGATTCGTCTTTAAAAATGGTGTCACAAAGGCCGGCTCCTAATTATTCTGTGGTCGTCCAACAGACAATAAAGACAGCGTGCCAAATAAAGCCGTCCCTACAAACAGACTACGCCATTTCCGCAATACTAATTGTAAATGTAACTTTGCAAGGGCCCGGTGCCATAATGATGCTAATAATCGTGCCAGCAGCGTCATTTCCGCTTTCCTCTATAAAGTTTGGCTGCGTTCGTAATTAATATGTAATTGTTTATGGTTTGACTTAAATAGACGTCATTATAGCCGTGTTTGGAGGCTTTGCGGCGAATTATGCAAATTTAATTATCTTCAAAATTAATCTAAATAAATTAATGTCATGTTTAAAAGGATGTGCTAAGGCTGTGCATATTCTTAGTTCATCAAAATATTAGAGAATTATTATTGAATAGTATCGATCTGCTATGATCTTTATTTTGAAAAGATCTAAACAAAAAGTGAGATGGTGAAGAAGTTCATTTACAAATTAAAAACATTTAATTTTTTTTAATAAATCTAAATAAATTAATTTGGTGTTAAAAGGACGTGCTAAGGCTATGCATATTCTTAGTTCATCAAAATATTAGATAATTATTTAAATAGGATCGACCTGCTATGATCTTCATTTTGAAAAGATCTAAACTAAAAGTGAGACACACTAGAAGTCCATTTACAAATTAAAAAACATTTATACTTTTAATCGGTATATTTAGTTTTATTTAAAAGAAAGGGACGTTGTATTTTACGGATGATAAATTCATTTGGTAATCATTTCTGTTCCTTGTAAGTTGATGGAAAAATGGTGGGAGTACCTTTTTTACGCAAACAAATATGCCACGAAATTCAGGGCACGAATTTATGAAATTCTTTTTAGGTAAAAAAGGGCCGTGATATAGGTTGACATTTTCCTTTCTAATATTCTGTTGGATTATTCAAAATGTCTTGTTTCCATTTCAAGTGGCATTCACATACACGCGGGATACATTTCTGTTTGATCAGTTGAGAGGGATCGCCCGTTTATCGCTTTTCATAAAACTTGGTTTTTTGATGGAAATAATGTTTTGACATCGATAGCAGAAACAGAATATTGTGTCGTAGTTTTAAAAGTTCATAATATTCTGCCGTTTCCGGCGTAAAAATTCATTTTGAGGGTTTTGGTTAGTTTGTTAGATATAACATTGAATTAAATAAATTAGGATAACATTCGAAATTTCAAATTAGTCAAATATTAGGAAAGGAAATGTCAAAAAGATTAAATTAAGTTATATTTAAGTCAATTAAATATTAGAAAATAATTATATTCTGTTCTTTTCATTTCATTCATAAAAACATTAGTCGAGTAGTAGCATTTACATAAGAGTTAATTGAATAATTTAGATTTATATGTCCTAAAGTTAAGAGTTCATAAATATCTCTCAGACCTTTGTTCATATGTCGAACTCGTACTTGACATCATTCCGAATTAGTTGCCCAGTGACATCATCTTTGAAGCCATTGTGTGAGAAAGCATATGGCACACACATGATATTAGCCGAAAATATTTGAATTCCCCACTTTGCTTACGTCTCTTGAGGGAGCCATTAAAATATAACGACCGCGCAAACATGGCCACGAATGTTGGCTGTAGACAATCATTGCGATTGTGACCTTCCGCTTCCTTCCGTTTGACTTGTGTCAAGGAAGGCGGGAATCGAAGGCTTCCTTTTGTCGATGGGGAACCTTGCTAATTTCCTGAGTTTGATTGCGATTATATTTTCTACTGAAGAGCAAATGTCTCTTCTCATACAGACGAGGCACGAGCATTGATCACACAATTGCACATTGCCTATTGGCGATTTCACTCATTGAATACAATTTCTATAAATTTGGGTTTCCTCACGATGTCCTCCTACACCGTACCTGTGTCTGTAAACTTAGAAAAAAGTCGCATTAGTTCTTGTCCGGTTTCAAACTTGCGTCCTTGTTCTTGAGCAGTGGGTCCCTTTTAGCCCCCGGCTTCGCGACTTTGCGACAGGTTCATATCCATCCCAAATAATGGTTCTCCCATATTTTACTTCAACAAACGATGGGGGAACTGCCACTAAGTCGTAACCATGAATAACTGATACCCATATTAAGTTATTAGGTAACAGGTGTCCTCCTCCTATCTCCCTAGTAATCCCTCAATCGCCTCTTACGACACGTTCGCGGCATACGATAGGGTGATAAATTCCGAGTCCACGCAGCCATCCGCAGTCAATCTCTCCACCCTAAGGGCTTTCCGGCCTTTTCGAGAGTCAGCTTTACTTTGGGTATATTTCATTTTGTTTTATTTATTCAGAGTAGGTTGGTGTTCTTTTTAAAATTGATAAAAAAACAAAACACATGAGATATTTTGGTTGTGAACTCTAACTCAAAGCAGTAATTTCCATTAGACCATTTTCCAGGCACTTTTGAATTGTCACGAAGTCGGTCAGTCAGAAAATATGAAGCTTTCCAAAGCGTAGTAGGTACCCATGGAGAAGAGTGGGCAAGAAACTCCATGAGAAATTATATTTTTACAAAAATGTTAGTTACATGCATCTCACGATTAAGGTCCGCTTGCACCGCCAATCACTTTTCATTTAACGCTAAACGTATTTAAAACATCACTGTCCCTGTCATCTTCAAACGATTGTCACAACACAACAATGTCTTAAATTCGTTTAGCGTTAAATATGGTTAGTTATTTGTGGTGCAAGTGGGCCTTAGTCTAAAGATCGTAAAAAAATGCAATTTTTTACACAGTATGCTCAAATAATCCGCCAGCCACTACATTTTGATTGTATCTGTCCACGCATCAACACGCATGTCGATGACGTAATCACTTGTCACGCAAATAACTCGGTAACCCGGTTCTCGTACTGCTGGATAAACGTCCGGCCCTTTTTATTACGTCGTGACTGTGAGGTTTGGAGGCCGGCCTTTTAATAGAACGGTTTGTTATTCTTATTATAATCTGTCTTCATAGATCTTCTACTTTATAAAAAACTTAAATTCATTAGTTCACTAACAGACAACACCCGCTGGGCCTAGAAGCATGACATTTTGCACTAGAGTTCCTTTGATAACGAAAGAGAGCACTAAGGAAGTATTCTACAGAATCCATTCCCTGAAAGGGTTAAATAGGATATGGAAGTTCGTAACTTCTCCGATGGGAAATCCCATACTGTACGGCTTGTTTTGATATGATTTGCAACTTTTTTTCTGAAAGGAAAGCTGGGAAAGGTCCATAAATAAAGACAGAATATCGCTCTTAAAGCATCCATTTGATGGTCAAGATCTCAATGCTAAAGAACTATTCCATTCACGTAGCAAAGGAATTTAATATGAACGGTTTTGTAGCGAGCGGATGGCAGCAATTTCAAAGTTAATCTAGACATAGTGTGCTCACAATCAAGACACACCAATAAAGTAATTTCCATGTTAATTTCTGGGCGACAGCATGCATTAAGAAAACCGTCAGTTTTTGCCAGCCACCCCTTTTTTTTTTTTTTTTGGGAAATCATGTTTTAATAAAAAAGTTTATTAGATAAAAGGGTTATATCCGGAATCTCATCTAGTCAGAGTACTTCGGACATAATTTCCTGATTTGATTTCTGGACCGTGCCTCCGTCGTGCCTGTAGGCTCTAGCGGAATTCCGGATTTGTCAGTCGTTTAATGGTGATTGCTGCTTGTAAATGTAGATAATTTATAAATAGGTAGGTACAAAGTCACGTACTCATATCATTTTCAAATAAAGGCAAAGGTCAAAAAAGATAGGGATGATTATTTACTATATCATCTGTCCAAAAATACCGTT
Organism: Apamea crenata; assembly: GCA_949629185.1. Lineage (NCBI taxonomy): Eukaryota > Metazoa > Arthropoda > Insecta > Lepidoptera > Noctuidae > Apamea > Apamea crenata. The sequence continues at coordinate 2,796,293 of OX451353.1, read as the reverse complement.
TCTAAAAAAGACCGACCGACTGTCGTACCGACTTCAAAAAAGCAGGCGGTTCTCAATTCGACTGTATTTTTTTTTATGTTTGTTACCTCAGAAAAAGACATTACAAAGTGAAAAATAACTTTAATTTCGGAAGTCGGTGGCAAACAACGAAAATGCGAACCCAACGACACATTATTATGATCATTTCCTTTTTTTTATTTTTTCTAAAAACCACTAGCCATATTTTGTTTCTGTTAGGGAAAGCAGCGACATATTCTTTCTTTAAAAGTCTCGCAAACTTGTCTCAGGCAAGCATATGAAAGCCCGAGGCTTGATTCCGCCTGTAGTCCATTTTGTTTCGTCAACAATTCGTCGAGATTGCGAGCACTTGAGTGTGGCATGCAGTCTGCCGTAATCGCCGCGAGCATTGTTGTACTACCGTCGTTCGAGTACTGTAATTTAAAATACGATACACAATAGAAAATGGAGGAAAAATCTGTTGACAGAATACGAAATATACGTCTCTGTGTTAGTTTTGCTTGTTGGGCTGTATTTTGTGGGATAAGTTATGAAGGATAATATCATGTTACTTAGCAAGACATCAGTTTGCACAACTCACAGCACAACAGTCTTTGAATAACTTAAGAATGTTGTGATCGTTCGAAGTAAGTACTTACAAGGGCGGCTAACTGGTAACGTGAACAATTAAAATAAAGTTACAAGTAATTGAGAAGTCGTAAAGTTACACGAGATATAAAAAGTCTATCAAACAGCACAACAACGCATTGCGCAGGGCCCGAACTGACGGGGGCAAAACTGTATTTTAAAACTAATATTATTTAAACTACGAGAATTAATAAACATTAATTTAATTAGTCACCATTGGAATTAAATGTCAGTGAATATACCTAAAAGGCCATACACTTGGCCTCTGACATCATCTATTCTCCATTCTATTAACCTACAACATACAATAATACGTAATATGGGAGAAGTCTATATGTACATTCAACCATGTTAAGCTTGACCTGCTTGTATGAGAAATGGACAAGCTGTGGCACCGACCCAAGATTCCATTTATAAGATCCTGCGAAGTTAATTTGTAAAAGATTGCCCCAAGGGGAGGAGCACTTACATGTATGCAATAAATGTGTAATTGTTTACCAGTATAATGTCTACGTGTTATCAAAAACACATTAGGTTGGTTTATAAATATAAAACAAACTTCGTATAGCAGGGTATTAGAGGATCAAGAGGCATCAATTCAACATTATGTCATTGTTATTATGCTAATTTTGCGCTTCCCAAACGTGCAGGCTTATTTGTAGCAAACATTATAGATGTCACACGATATCGCCAACAAAGTTGTGATATGATGAATTATGTCATGCGAATATGCAGTGGTCTTTCTCAGAAATTAATCTTTAAGTACAAATAAATAAAACTTTAGTCTGTTTGTAATGTATTTGGCTTTTATTTCTGTCTGGTGCGGCTAATCTACCGAAACTGCTGGGCCGATTTTGACTTGACTTTCACTGGCAGATAGCTGAGGTTACCTATAATTAAAGGGGTAATAGAGGCTTTTCGATATCCATTCGGGTGAAGCCGCTGGGCGCAGCCTGTTCACTAATAAACTTGTATTAATTTATATTCTTTGCCCCTTAGCCGCGCCATTCTTCACGGTGGAGCCAGAGTTCCAAAACCTCGCAGAAGGCGAGTCAGCTGAGATCAAGTGCGAAGCCGACGGTACTCCCTCGCCCAAGATCACATGGATCCACAACGGCAAGCCCATCGAAAAGGCCGAACCCAACTCTAGGAGACAAGTGACTTCGAACACCATTACCATCACCAATCTGGTGAAGAAGGATACGGGAAACTACGGTTGTAACGCCACCAGCTCCATCGGATACGTGTATAAGGATGTCTACATCAATGTTCAATGTGAGTACTTTGTTATAATATCTTTTCTTGTGGATTTTATATATTATTTTTCAGCAATATGATTAGTTATGATGAGAGAGTTCATTGATCGTTAGTGGCTTCAACTTTGATGTCAACAGTAACGCCTTCAGCACACTGCAGCGAAACCGAACCGGAATGAATTTGAAGTTCAATTGTTTCTGGTATGTCTCTGACTGTCGTTTAACATGCGAAACGGATGCCAAACTAACACAGACCAGTTTCGGTTCGCTTCTGTTTCGCTTTCGCTGCGATGTACTAAATACGTTACAAAGCTGCACCCTAACCGCGTTATCAATTACAATGTGAATAACTTTGAAGGATATTGTTAATTCATTCATTGCTTCATATGTTCGAAAAAATTGTCTACTCGACAACGTAAATAACGCAATCAATGTTATTGAACTCTCAAAATGAAAGCTATTCCTACTCCTTTGCTCATCGACTTCTAGGAAAAAAGGAATTTATACCTGCATTTAAAACTACTTACAAGATAAACTTGTTAATCGATGAAACTACGCCACACATCGAAAGCTAATCATCTAACTGTAACTCTCTCACATTTCAAGTTATCACACTTGTAGCGTCCCACATGCAGTGTTCCACTTTACTTAAAGTCTACAGAAGAAACATGAAATCATTTTAAATGTATGTATGTATATGCTTTCTTCCTGAGCCCGGCGCCTCGACGCGACAATGGCGCCGCGACGCCCCAGATTTTATACTTCACTTTACTTCAAGCATTGTTATAATGTTCTTTTACTAAGTGAAGTCATTAAAGTTGATTTTGTTTTCAAAGTCGCATAAAACAATCAATGGACTAATACAGTTTTAAAAAGAGCGACTATTTTATCGATAATCAACATCGATACATATTATACACACGGACACAAAATTAATGATAACATTAATATCGTTTGGCTTTTTGTTCAAATCTGAAAAATGTATAATGTGTGCATAATCAGCCTATAATGTACTCTGTAAACTGCTGACTCTGTGTAAACTACTGGGACACCGGCCTCCTCTCTGTGAGAGGGAGTGGGCCATAATCCACCGGGAGTCTCTCTCCGGGAGTCTAATCCACTGGGAGTGGGATATTGTGTGTAGTTTTGTAGAATATAATAGGTCGTTGTGAACTATTTAAATTATTCTGCCAACAACCTATGAACTACTTGGCGCTCTAATTCATTCAGTAAATGTAAAATTTGGAAGTCTCACGCGTGGCACATTGTGTTGCCAAGTTAATATATGGATCTGCAGTTTTCAACTCCCCAACATCAATTCATACAACTTGAAGAAACAAGTTCAATAAAGACCACCGTTTTATTGCGATCCGTTTCCTTTCCAACAAGTTCTGTTCTCTAACTTTTATAAGGAAACGACAAAGCGTCAGCCACCATAAACTGTCACTCATAGTTAATTATGACCCTAATGTAAGCACATAAACTTCTACAACACAACCTAAATTGAGTCTTGTGCAGCAAAAAATATAGTTGAGATTTATTGTTGAATAATTGCGCCACTTGGCGTTCTCCCCAGTCATTTCTAGATGAACTCATAAATATTGGGAATAAATCTTTATTGTGTGGATGAAAGTTGTTCTCGAAACGTCACAGTTGGTCTGCGGTGTATAATATGGCGGGATCAATATCCCCATTGAAATAAATATATATTTACCGATCCGACCACTCAGTCTATGGGCAGTTCGCAGTCGACTGATTCTATAGAATTAAGGAAATATAAGTGTAATGAAAGAGACTCTGAAAGTTATTCCTTCACTATAATTTGATAGAAAACTTTTTTGTCTGAATGTTTCGCCATTATTTATTTGTTGTATTATTTCTTCAGCTTCCATGGGCGATCTGTCCTTGTTAGTTTTATATCTACTATACCTGTACCGCGTTATCGATTCGCTAGACAAATGGTTTGTGTAGGGGAGAACTAAATCGATTCCCATTTGCAATAGTTGTTTAGGGTCCTGTTCCTGTCCTTATGTGGGGGTTCCTAACTTAATAGTTTGGGACTTTGGGTCATTCCCTCAAAGCAAAACTCAGGATTGGTTTTGCATTGAAATTGGTTATATTGTCCAGTGATAACAGAACTTGCTTCTCACCACGTGTGTGTACTTTAAAACAACCTTATGATAATTAGAGTCGTTTTAAGGACATACAAGGTTAATTAATCCAGTCCAATTACTTATCACATACTTACAGTTTGTTTTATGACAGAATTCAACGATTTTTCTCACTACACATGTCAAAAACGCTCGAAAACATGTAATTGCGCACAGAGGCCATTTTAATTACTAGAACCTCACAGATAGCAAAAGAATGAGCTCTAGTACAATTTCTTAATTATTATCTCAGCTTATAACATGATGTCACGGTCGCAGTCTCATTCATTTGAGTCCCAAGTATGATGTGATGACACTCGATAAAGAAACCCTAAGTATGCGTCGTCGTCGTTATAAGTGTCCGACTATCAACTTGAGCGGTAATGTGACCCAGGCTGTTTGGATGAATCTGGATAGACATATTAGTCTTTACGAAAGTGCCTACGAACAGATTACTTCGTGCACGTATTGTTTATCTATTTCGCTTTTATCAAGCCGATTAACGAAACAATATTCTCGGTGTTTGCGATGCAAACTCAATTTGGCGCTTATTCTGCGTTCGCGATTTATTTTCCAAACATGTAAACAAATATTAGTTTTTGGAAAAACAACTTTAATACTCTCATAAAGTTCAGTTTGCGCTACAACATCAATTATTTTTATGAATTTTTCATTGATACTAGTTATTCTGAAATGAGTTTAATTTATACTAAAATAAAGTTGATATTCGTTTGAGTGAAAATTACATCAGTTGGAAACAATGACTGGAATAGACTTTAAGTAGTTGTGTAAATTATATTGTCTTAGAACAGGCCAGTCCCACATTAATCTAGACGTTATGACGAAAAATAAGTGAGTTAAAACACAATACTTCAAAATGAAATATCCTATTACACTGAAAGCTTAAAATACTCGGACATTCGGTTGCGTGACTCGCCTGTGTGTAATAATAAAAGGGCTTAATTAATTAGATTTACATACTAAATCTTATCGGTGAATTATTTTACACTACATATTTATACAGCGAGGCTTATTTAATTCAAACTGTTGGAGAGCTGTTTACGATTTGCGTGAAATAATAAAGTACATGTTACATGTTACATGGTACAGTGTTACATAAATTATTTAATTAATGTACTAAGTATTTTTTTATAAGAATTTCGTCAAACAGCGAATGGTGTTAGCGTTGCTGAGTACTGTGACAAACATAAAGCTTTATTTCTTTTCAAACTATATTTGCTAATAGACAAGTTTAGAAGAAGATACGAACTTGACAGAACTTCGCCTAGTTATCTATTGAATAACTAGGCAAAAACTAAGAAACATCTTGCCCCCTCTTGGCTATCTTTCGCTTTTTATTCAGGGTGGACTAGCGTTGTGTTGGCCCTAGTATAAAACTCTCATCTCGTGACACGCAAAGTCGCAGCAAGATAGAGCACGCCATTCGATAAAGATCCCTATTCAGCCTTGGAGGCTTCAAGTCAAGATAACTTTTTGCTTTCCATAACTACGACAACGAATCGATTTTTGTTCTTGTTCTCTTACTGAAAAGAAAATTATACCATCTGTATTTCATCTGCAGTGTAATATTGAAACCACCGACTGTATTTCATTCATTAACACATTGTTGCACGTACAAGCAGATCTGATTAAGATCTACACGTATTTCAAACATCCATTTGAATGCCCACACAAATTACTTTAATACGAATAAACCATCTCTGCATACAAAATATAGGTTTGACGCGTTGCACGTTCCCGGGATTACGCAGGCACCAGCCATGACCTAGATCCCGGGATGCCTCGACCCAACCGCGGCAATTATTGACATTGTAGAGAACTAGGGAACGCACACCGGAGCACTGGTTTTGTAATTGAGAGAAATTGATGCAGTTTTCACTGTTTTAACATAATTTCTCTACCTCTTGGCTTGTATTGTTATTTATAGAGAATTTGCTCTTTGTTTCGTTCTTTGCTATCTTGTTTGTTTCAAGCTAGATGACTGTTAACCCAAAATGGCCTTTTTTAATCACTGCTGACAGTAATGGATCACCTTGCCCATTAATCGTGTGCAATTTACCACAATTGCACCGACAATAAAACTCTGAGCAAAAATTCAATATGATGGACTGAGGGGGAGGGTATAGCGTGTATGTGTGACTTGCAGCAAACGTAAACTGTTTGCACAGCGATTTTATCAGTTTTGGCAGGTCGACTTTCCTGCTTAAGTGCTTAGTCACCGGAAAAAGACGGGGAGCCCTTCCTTAGCAGGAGACCACACGGCATGATTAATTTAAATTATATTACTTTGGGTCCTGACAACAGATCGTAATGTAATCAGTAAGGAATGATTTAAACTGCGTAAGATCGATTTTAAGAAGGTACTCACTTCCCGTTTTTGTATGGCGTGAGCTCAACTCTAAACGGTAGGACGGGTTTCGCAGGTTTGGCTAAAGATGCTATTTGTAATGTATTATGAGACAAAAGGAATTTATTTATTATACAATTGAACAAATCTTTATATGGTAAAGACTAAAAATTTTATTTTCGGCGTTAGAGTCGTTCCCAGACCTTGCAAAAACACTTTAAAAAAAAAAACCATGTACAGTTTTGACTTCATTACGATTGTATTATATTATGTATTGTGCTTCTTAGTCTTATCCGAAGCTGAAGAGTCATTTCGGTCTCATACAGTCTCAGCAGTTATATTCTCCTTTGACCCCTGACATATAAAGGCCCTCCACTGGGATTCTGCTTGTCATTCCCACCTCCAAGGCCTAGACTCCAACTCCCAACTTATCTAACTCTATACGAAACGTGTTCAAAGCATCCCAGACGACACTTGGCTTATCTGCGGTGCGATTTAATATCAAGAGGTACAAATTAATTATCGAACTGTTTAAAACATCGCAAAGTCACGTTCGACCTCACGGTTTAATCGGAGCGAACCAAATATGCGACGGATTTGTAATAAATATGTATCAGAACAGCAACATACAGAGAATATAGGTAACGAAGATCTGGTCTATAAGAATACTATACATTGTTTACCACAAGCCCAATGTTATTTCAGCAAAATAACACACACTAATTGCTTGTATTCTACTTTTGGGCTGAATCATTTTTGGTGGATAGCTTACCACGGAATAGTAAATCCTCTTCCATTATTTCCGTCAGCAATGCCGCTCAGCATCGCTCACACAGATTTCCTGGGTTCATTTGTTCGACTCGTGCTCACTTAGCATTACTACTGAAATCCCAATCGCTCGCTTTTGAAGTGTGTCTGATATACCTTCGTACTTTACGGCTGTATGCAGCTGCACCCCATTAATAGCTAAATAGCGTGAGCTTATGACGTAACTCATGCTCTTTGGGGTTGAAAAAATGTCTGCCTCGCTTTTACTTGATAAACTGTTTGGTTTAATCTTATTTGCCGGATTTATTTTGCAAGTATTGTTAACGATTGGTTATGCTTTGCTTATGCTGGAATGCGATTAAATGGTTAATCGACAACCTTAAAATATTATTGAACAGATATTGGTTATTTATATTTGGAGCTTAATAAATTGTGAGATTAGTTATGTAGGTGTAGGTAGCTACGTTTGAATCACATTTTGGTTCGAAATATCTCTCAAAGGTACACACATCTTTCTTTTTCATTCGTTCAAAAATGGCCCCGTATAGTAGCAGCTGTCAGTCAGAACCCGCAAGACACAACAATAACCTTTATTCGAAAACGTATCAAAAACTTGTAAAGAAACGGTAAAAAAAGTGCAATCTTTCTTGAGCCCGTATCTCGATCGTTATCTACCATCCATTCACGCGCAATACGGTGTTGTAAATTACAGTAGCACCCCAGTTTACCTGCGAACGTTTGAGTTTAACCCCTGACTACAAAGATGGGTGCGTCAGAGGGTGTGGATGGATTAATATCCGATTTTTTTCCTCCAGCCGAGTTCGATAACCTATTGTGTCTGAGTCATCCCCAAAATCCACAATAATGAATACAGAGGATTGTGGCATCGGAAATTCCTATTACCTCGTATTGTCCGCCCTTATTCCCTCCTCATATTATATTCTATTGGTCTATTAAATACTTTCATGATAAAGTTATGCGATTCGATAATTTTTGATGGTATGGGAAATGAATTATGTTGACGTTAATGCGGAGTTATATATTTGGATATTTGCGTAAACAATTCGCGAGTACACAACCGATCTCACGGCTCCACTTCTGTAAAGGATCCTTCGTTCAACTTATAATTTTCCCTCGACATTTTTTGGTACTTACTATTCAATCCGGGAACTTTTTAGAAACAAAGAAAATTTGAGCCGGCTTACGATGTCTTCCCAATTTCAAACTCAATTAATCAGGGGCTTTAAGGCTCATAATAAAGTGGGTATCATCTTGTAAGACGAAGTTGCTAAGCACGCTACGTCTTCGTTAAATCAAACGCTTAATAGAATGAATGAAACGAATAAAGAGTACAAAGTAGGAAGTACAGTCCTTTGAGATTAAGATGGACAGTTGCAAAGTAAGAGGAATACTACGTTATGTCACCACCGGTGTTTGTCAGGCGCGTCCATTCAGATAAGCCAGACAAAGCCAATGCTGTTGGTGCCAATGTTTGTGCAATATGCCTGCTGTACGAACGTGACACACCAATGTTTGCCCAAATATTTTTACCGGTAAGGACGTTTAGGTCGTAGGTTGTAATATTTTTGCGTCAACATTGAATGTTACGTTAATTGAATTTTAAATGAACTGTTTGTTGTAGGCGCTGTTGAATATTCATACGTTAAGTGATGTTTTTATATTGATGGTCTTTAACATATCAGGTGTATTGATAATAATACGTGTTCTGTATAGGCTTAAGCTTAAGTTTGATGCGCCCCATTCGAATATTTTTCTATATGCACATAGTCCAATGTGCTTACGGGAGCACAGAAGTAGAATTATCATTTGACGAAATATTGGTTGCATAGGCAGACAAAGCTTCAAAGATAATTTTAGATAGGTATTAAACAAACCTTCTGTTTTCACCATAACTCCAGTGCTGCTAATGCGGTAATCATAACATATTATCATCGTTGTTAGCCGATGAAACGTTCGGGCGTATCAAAATAACGGATTTATTTCGGTAATACAATGTTTATAACGGGTAATTTTGGTATTCAGCCTGATTTCCCATTTCATAATATTGGGCTTATTTATATTTAAAGATTATATTTTATCGTTTCCACTCTCCCCCTATTTTGTTTTACGGTGTTTACGGGCCTCGATACGGTGTTAGATGCTCCAAAATATGATTTGTATACCACCCTGATTGCTTTAGCGTTTTTTGCATTGGCGAATACAGTGATATCGATTTTCCAAGTTCCACGTCAACATCGCACAGAATTCGGCAATATGCGAGGAATTCTGACTCGTCAGTGAATTTGTCAAACTACATTTATTTGATAGCCAAAAGGTTCACTGTATCACTGTAGGTACACACGGCTACACACCAAGCTATACATTTCCAGTTTTAGCTGACCTCGCATTGTATAGGTTTTTCGTACAATCAGAAGTCATTTTATACTGGTTATGTATAGCTTGATGTGTAGCCGTGCGTACATATATTTGTAAAGCAATTATTTTAATTGGTTATGTTTCATGTTTTTGTCGGTAAACTATTCAGACTAGTTGAACTGAAATTACTTTATTGTCTAGAGGTATTCGTTGTGTCTGTTTTATATTCCATATTATATTATCATTTTTTATTGAATCGGTACATTCGGTACATTTGATACCTAACCTACGGTTTCCCAGAATCCATATTTCCATTTCGATGACGTCAAATAGGACTAGAGCGTTTGATGTCTCCCAAAGACAGGCCAAGCGTGGAATACATCTTTTCATCAAGAGCCCCAAATAATACAGTCTGTGCTCACAATTTGCGAATTCATGTGTTTATATAACGAGATCCGTCTCTAGTAGCGTCTATTGGACACATCCTCACGACACACATTCACACGCCCACCCGCGATCCGCGAGAAATATAGCCCACGGATATTATTATGCACTTAGCATCTTGTATATTGTGATTTATGTACCTGTTTGTTAGTCCACGTTGTGGGGAAAAGAGCCAGCTTATACACTCTTTTAACGAAAATAGACGAGAATTTTGGTTCAGTAGTATATAATACGTCTGAAGCTTAGACATGGAAAACATTATTATTCGTTTGCGCTTTTGGGGAGACCTTAATAGCACAATGTTGACTAATAGCGCAAAAACGAGAGGAGGGACGTGACCAATTAATCAGAAGAGGGATCTCAAAATTGCCGGGCGATGATTTGCTGAATATCCCAGCCTTCGAAGCTGTGTAATTGATCCCTTAAGTGCTTAAAGCCCTCATTTTCGCCATAAATGAATTCAAATGAAGCCTAAAATTCTCCTTATTTAGTTTTCATTTGTTCATTTGCGTTTAATTCTTCAATTGACTAAGTGAAGTGGAACACAGCATTAGAACCATAGCTAGGGCCGTTTAAAACATTGACTATAACTAAGTATTTCTAATCCATGTATTCCTGTGCAGCAATCCCGCCAGAAATCAGGGAAGGACCGGAAAACCTTATCCGGGTGGATGGTTCCGAAGCTGTGCTTAAGTGCAGAGTGTTCGGAGCGCCGAAGCCCATCGTCAAATGGATGAAGGATGATGTTGACGTCACTGGTGGGAAGTAAGTATAGCATATTCTCACTTACTTGTTTACCTATACCAAGTGAAATTAAATTAACTGGCGGAACGTCACAGCTGTAGTTAATTGATATGATGAAGATTTTTTTTTTGTGTTATCTACATTTGATATTGATAAGTATCTCGAATCTGTGAAGTTTTATCAGTTAATTAAATTTGACTTTAAATCATCAAAATGCGACCTTTCAGGGCCCTAATTCACGATCACTCAATGATTCCTTACTTCGAAACCACGTCATTTCCTCACGCCAATTTCGCGTTCATTTCGCGCGGGTTCGTTCATTGTGTCATAGAGAATATTGGACCAGAATCTGAACGTTAAGCGCTTATTACACTATCCAATTTTAAGGAATGCCTATTTTAAGGAATCGGCAGATGTAATCGCAGTAAGAACAGGTTCTTACTGCGATTACATCTGCCGATTTCCTAGTTAGCATTCCTTAAAATTGGATAGTGTAATAAGCGCTTTACTGAAATGAACATGGACCTTCTCAAATACGCCATTGATACACAGCTGTGAAAGATTAGGCCATAATCATACCGAGTGATAATTAGATTTGGTAGTGTCTGCAAGTTATTGTTCGGTATCGATTTGTAACTCATGAGTCATGACAAATACAGATTTATCTGCTGTAAGAGTTTAATTTATTAGGGGTGTGAAAGGGTTGATTCAATAATATCTATCGATCTGCCACCTATAAAGCAAATAAACTCAAACACTTGAAACTAGTTTTTAATGTATTTTTATAAACTTTAAAAAGGCCTGCGCCCGCTGGCGGCACGGCACAGCAAGGAATTTTTATGGGACATATAGCTAGACAACTTAATAGTCCTACTAATATTATAAACGTGAAAGTTGGTATGGATGGATGGATGTATGTTACTCTTTCACGCAAAAACTACTGAACGGATTTGGATGAAATTTGGCCGTCAGAATGCGCTTGCATGTAGTGATGCTGAGTGAGCACAAGCCCTATCATCCTACGTGACATATTTATATATCAAAAAACCTTGATAAAAAGTTCATGGAAAGGTTCGTTGGAAAAAGGAATATGCCTTTTTCTGTGACACAAATACCCGCTGCAAAAATTCTCACACTGCACAAACACTTCAGATTACAGCTCCTAAGAGTCTGATATCAAAACATCCCTAAGACGTGTTTGCTCAAGAAAATATTATCGGATTTCAACTCCCCCGGCGAGACATGAAAGGGGGTACAGTTCATTGGACTACTTTAACATCATCAGTCAATGTGTATACAGCGTGTATCAAAAGGGATCGATCAAGTCTGCTTGAAGCGTATTTTTATGCTCGTAAGCAAGTAAATAAATTGCTTATACGACTACTGATCGATTACGACTAGTCTGATTAGTTTCCAATAAGTTTTCTTGATCTTGTTATGGAACTAATCTCTTATGTTTCGGCGCTTAAGGTCAGAGGTTAATCTTATACATATTTAAAATAAAACAAAGTTCATTTATAACTCAAGAACCACCACCACCCAGATATTAAGTGAATGATATGGTCTCCTATAATTGTAATCGTTCTCACAAGGATAATTTCAACATGAATGATGTAATCAATATTTTGTAACTATTTTATGATTTAAAAGAGTGTCCGTTCCGTGGAGTTTCTGTGAACTAGCTTCATATTTCTGACTGACCGACCCTTTGATAATTCAAAAGTGCCTGTAATTGGTTTATTTGAAATAAATGCTTTGAGTTTGATTGGGAGCGCACACTTGTATTGTCTATGCTAATTGTGTGGCCTCTGTTGGCGATCCAAGAAATAAATAAATAAGAACGGCTGGACCGATTTTTATGATTTGTTGGATTTATCTCCGCCCCGACTAGCAGAATAACTATTAAGGGCTAATTTTTCAATCGACAGATCATTTTTATTGTCCGACTGATTTTGTATGGAAGAACTGTCAAAAATTCAAAATTTTAATTCCTCAGATAAAACTATCTGGCGTTGGAAAAATCTGCCCTAAAACATGGGAAAAATTCATCAAAAAAATAAAAATGAAGATAATTCATATTCTGAGGCGGTACGAAGTTCGCCGGGTCAGTCAGTCTGTAAATATATGTATCATGTTCAGATATAAAACGGAGGTTTATTTATAAGTAAGGGAACTAGAAAAGGTCGACACGTGTAACGTCATCACATCTCTTCCATTGTGTCATATTGTGTTACGGTCCTATAATGGATATTCTGATATTTATTTATTGTTCGTCTGCCTGACGCTTATATATGGCCTTTCCAATATTATCTTATAAATAGTATCTTGGGTTTTTGTACTTATCAAGTGAATTGTTTGTTTTGCTCTCGATTTATAGCATTATATTATGTGAGGCTGGGTTTTTCATTAATCGTAGAGCCAAATGATTTTGCACTTTGAACTAAGGAAGGATCCTTTACTTAAGATTAGAGTGGCTCGCATCACACATGTTTCCTTAAAATACTTGGCAGTTATTCAAGGTGTAATTAAAATAACTGAAAACCTGAAAAGGAGTAATTGTACTCATCATTATGAACAACTTTTAGTGTGGAACCAACCCTGAAATTGCGAAAATGAAATTTAGCTGTTCCCTGCTGAAGTTTTCCTTTTTTTTCTCCAACTATTTAATAAAATTCTCGTTTCACCCAGGTACAACATAACTCCGGACGGCGACCTAGTGATCCGTGATGTGTCGTACACAGACGTGGGAACGTACCAGTGTTACGCCAAGAACAAGTTCGGAGAGAAGTCCGCTTTCGGCTCCCTCGATGTTAGGAGTAAGTAGTTTTATTATTTCTAAAAACAAAAGAACAGTGATTAAACAAACTCTTGTCTTTTTTATTGTAGTTCATGTTTTTATCAATCAACCGCAAGAGCTCACATATTATTTTACATGCAACCCAATACGAAAGTGGGTTTTCATTTACCTGCAGGTAATGTAACGACGAGTGAATGGCACATGAAAACCTTTGGTTATCCAAAAGATTTCATGTTATTCATTTAACTACTTTCCAAAATATTTATTCAGCATATACCTAACCTCTATTTCCTTCCCCCCTCAGAGCGCACAGTGATCACCGACAAGCCCGAACACTACGAGGTAGCCGCCGGCTCCTCTGCCACATTCCGCTGTAACGCGAACGCAGACGACAATCTCAAACTGGAGATCATCTGGCTCAACGACGGACAGCAGATAGACTTTGAGAATCAGCCGCGGTTCCGCATGACCAATGACTACTCGCTGCTTATCTCTGATACTACGGAGTTGGACTCTGGAGAGTACACCTGTATTGCAAAGACGGCTATCGATGAGGCGAGGGCACAGGCTACCCTTACTGTGCAAGGTGAGTCATAATTTTACAATATTAATATGTACCATTGAAACGATCAGGACCATAAGCAGGACAAATTAAGCGCAAGGTAACAGTAATGGTTGCAGCTCACATGGCTCAAAATTGCTTGGCACTTCGCATGACAATTCACGCTATGTCAAATGCTGACCTGCCTTCTGTCAAATATTGTGCACGGTAAACCCTTGATCATCTGGCGCAACAACGGACAACAGATAGACTTTGAGAAACAGCCGCGGTTCCGCGTGACCAATGACTGCTCGATGCTTGTATTTCTGACACGACGGAGTTGGATTCTGGGGAATAAACTTGTATTGCAAGTATGGCCATTGATGAAACCAGGGCGCAGGCTACGCGTACTGTGCAAGATGAGCGATTATAATAATTTGGAACGTCTGTCGATGAAGTACGCAGAAATACGTTATGCATAACTAATTAACTATACATAAAACCAGCAACTGATGCATCTTTACAATAGGGATAGGTGGCGTTCGCCAATTTATAAGCCTGCACGTTTAAGCTCTCTCCAAGTTTGCCAAGAACACTAGTAATCTTACCAGTAAGAGCTCACATTTGATCTTAGCTATTATTCTTATCAAAATGAACCTTGATCACTTGTGACTAAATCACATAATTGTTTGCCTATAACATCCCACTGCAACTCACCGGCTACCCTTGATTTTCAAACTGCAAGATTTTGCGCGAACAAGTTTGAAAGTAATCTGTAAAGTGTCATCAACAGTCAGGATGATTCACAAAAGTCTATGATGTGTCGTAACGTGAACTGCACAATTCCGGAATCTACTGAACTATTTGGAGGATTGCCAATACGAACTCTGTTATGATTGCTGTAACATGTTTAATGTAACTTTGTAGTTTATTTCTCTGTTTGTTCAAAACTGCCAGTTAAAAGTTTCATCTTTGCCTTAGTCTATGTCAACCGTATACATTATAGACTGGTATGTATTGTAGTAGCCTCAACCAGTAACGATACCTAAGCGTTCGTTCGGAGCATGGTGAAGTTAGCCTTGCTACCATCTTGCCACAAGGGAAAAAAGATTATACCTTGTCCGTTAGGTAAACCGTTTTTTGACAGATGAAACTAGTGATTGCAGCAACACACAATACATAGATTGATACACGTACGGTATTATAATGTCTGTAAGAAGCCATACATAAGACAATTCAATAAGATAAGGCAGTTTATATATTTATTTTATTACGTATTTTAAAGTTAACTTTTATGTAATCTGGAATATGTACGTTCTAAGACAGCTGTCAAAAAACGGTTAACCTAATGGACAGGGTGTAAGAAACGATTTTAAGTACGAGGCTTGGCCTTCAGATTCCATCCTTTACCCATAAGATGCCTTCCTTGGTAAACTTTCTAATGTACTTAATAATAATTTGATGACGGATTATCTCATACCCCCATTCTCTTCCAGACAAACCGAACCCCCCTGCCCTGGACGGCATCGACTGCCACGAGAAGACAGCCACCCTTCGCTGGCACTCCATGGGAGACAACCGCGCACCCGTTCTGCGCTACTCCATACAGTACAACACTACCTTCACGCCCGATACCTGGGACCTGGCTAGTGATAATGTACCAGCTATTGATACTTCGTGGACAGTTCAGCTCAGTCCTTGGGCTAACTACACCTTCAGGTACATGTTACACCATATGTACAGACGCCAGCAGGTCAAGCTACCCGAAACTGTCAAAATTATCCAATCAACCTTGAACCTTAATGCTTGAGCGATAAAGTTGAAAATCTATTAAAGAAATTTGACAGATTGTAGTAGCTTGATGTGCTGGCGTCTGTACTTAATAACAATAAAAATATTAAATTCATTCATTCACTGACTGTGAATGAATATTAGCTATGCGTTGTCTAAGGACAGCTTCAAAGGGGTCTAAGCATAAAATGTTGCACAAGAGTTCCTTATATTACAAAGGAGAGCAATAAAGAACGGTTTAAAAAAAAATCATCCCCACTACGAAAAAATGGTTAAATATGGAATAAAAGTTTGTATGGAAGTTTTTGCCCATGGAATGCCCACGGCTTGTACAAGATAATTATAATGATCTTTTTTCCTTACACCTGGTTCCTGGCCAATAAGAATGTTCCAGCTATTGATACATCATGGATAGTGCAGCTTAGTCCTTGGGCTAACTATATGTACCTTCAGGTTTAGTCAAGTCAAGGTATGATCAATTCGTCAAAATCAACTTCGTGCATGTTACTTTGGTCGTTGCCAGCAGCAATTTGGAGTCACATACTACACCATAAGTAATAAAATATAGTTTGTAAGTGTTAGAATCTTCTGGATATTACATACTTGTTGGGTTTATGGTACAACGAAAATAGTTGGACAAACTTAGAATGCTTTTTTCCTTTGTACTCAAAAGTTTCATGTCGTTTCTCTATGTATTTTACTGTATGTGTATAAAGTAAACAACTGCTGTTTGTTTGCATTGAAGAAAGCAGGCTTATATGATACTTCAGATACTGAACCTATCCGCGAGATTCGTCGGTTTAGATGAAGACTTAGTAGTGTCATAGAATAAAATGCATTCAAATGTTTGTCCAAAGTTATTTATTTATTTATTATTATAATCATAATGTAACCTTTCCATATTCCAGGGTGGCTGCTTGGAACAAGATTGGGCCTTCCACTCCGTCATCTCACTCGGATGTGTGCACGACGCAGCCCGACGTGCCATACAAGAACCCCGACAACGTGGTGGGAGAGGGATCCGATCCTACCAACATGGTCATCTCTTGGTCGGTCAGTATCCACACACTTAGAAAGAAACACACACTTAGAAAGTTGTTTTTTGATTACACCCGGTTTTTTATGCAAACTCGAACGAATGGTGACTGCTGTTACTGGCTAAATGAAATTTAAAAGAGCTGGTCAGTCAAATCTCTAGACGTGAGTTTGAGAGCTTTTTACATAATTATAGTGTTGATTACCCTTTTAGAAACTGGGTGTTATGTTCTAATGTGATGTCATGATGGGATGCCTAGGTACGTCATATTATCATGAAGTTGCTTAGTCACATATGAATAATTCAATTTCATGACTCTGACATATTGCTCATTGCGGATAAAAAATTATTCATATCTTCTTTCTAAATCAACCGACCCTAACTTCTTTCCCTTACAGAAAATGCCTCAAATCGAGCACAACGGTCCCGGCTTCTACTACCTGGTGACCTGGCGCCGCAACATCACTGGACAGCCGTGGGTCGAGGAGCAAGTGCGCGACTGGCAACAGACTAAGTACGTCGTACTAAACACGCCCACCTTCGTGCCCTACAAAGTCAAGGTAACCAACTTTTTATTCTTAGTAATTGACAATGGATGGAGTTACCCAAAGTTAATATACTGACCATCACCTCCTGCGACTGATGGTGATCTTTTCGGAATATCACCAGAGCCTTAGCTAGCGCCAACAGTATTCTGCTGACACTGGAAGAGATCACCAGGAAAATATTTAACGTTACTCCCACCTTTAAAATCCAGTTCATTAGTTGATTAAATTAGTTTAACAAAAACTTGTACACCATAGTCACAAGACAACCGGTGACCTTAACTATGATAAAATACAACAAAGATACCAAAATAACTTATCAAATAATTACACATGCTATGACACCAACAGGTAACCGCAGTGAACTATAAAGGAACATCGAACGTGACACCCGTTGAAGTCGTCGCCTGGTCCGGAGAAGACATTCCACTGCAAGCTCCTCAAAACTTCACGCTCGTGCAAGTAACCACCGGCACCACAGCACTCCTCAACTGGAACCCAGTCCCACCAGAATCAGTGCGAGGACACTTCAAGGGATACAAGATCCAAACCTGGGTGGATGGCGAAGAGGACAGGCTTAAAGAAATCCTAGTCAAAGCTGACGCTTCCAGCGCTTTAGTCAGTAAATTCAAGCCTTACAAGAAGAACAACGCCAGGATCTTGGTTTACAACGGCCGTTTCAATGGACCTCCTAGCGACACCCTCAGCTTCCACACCCCTGAAGGCAAACCTGGTACCGTCAAATCCTTTGAAGTTTACCCCATCGGCTCCTCAGCTATGCTTCTGAAATGGGACAAGCCTGTCGATGAAAACGGAGTCCTGACCGGCTACAAAATCTACTACCAGAAGGTAACCGGGACATCTCTAGGTCCCATCCAAGAAAGGAAGAAGGAAATCGATCCCAAGTTCGACCGCGCAAAGTTGGCTGGGCTTGAACCCAACACGAAGTATCGCATTGAGATCAGAGCGAAGACAAAGGCTGGCGAAGGAGACAAGTACTACGTGGAACAATCTACTAAAACAGTTGTGACAGCTAAGCCTGAAATTCCTCTATTTGAGACGAGTACACTGCCGGCTAAGGAAGGAACTGCTCATATTCTTGTCCGTTGGATTCCGTCTTTAGATGGACATGCAGGAACTCACTTTGTCGCGTGGTACAAGTTGAAGGGACATCCTGATTGGTCGAAGACAAACGAAGTGACCGACGATGACTACGTGATCCTGACGGGATTGGAGCCGGGCCAGGTGTATGAAGTGAAGCTGACGGCGCATGACGGAGAGTACTTCAGCGCCAGCGAGATCAAGGATGTTGATACTACCATTGGTAAGTGTTGGTACTATGAAGGTGAAAGTTGTGTGTAGATTGTAGTTTTTGAAATTGTACCGTTAGACCCTATGTTCTATGTTCTATGTTACGGGTTTGGTTTCCGCACTTAGTCCTGCAAGTGGACCATTGTGCGTGGGCCATGGCGGCCGTCGGTGGTTATTCCAACCAGCCCACCTCCCTCCAGAAGCTTATTAAGTCTCCTGGTCTGTTGAGAACATCTGTGTAAGATCTGGGTGTCCCGAGGGTTTGCGACCTAATCTGGGTGACGCCTGTGCACTCAAAGAGCACATGCGCGACGGTTTCATCAGCCTCCATGCAAGCTCTGCACAGGGGGCTGTCCGTTATGCCTATCGTGTGGAAATGTTTGTTTAGTGAGCAGTGTCCCGTGATGGTCCCCGTCATCAGGCGCAGGCCTTTCCTGTCCAGGCGTAGTAATTTTTTGGTTAGCCTGCCATCTAGTGATGGCATGGCTTCCTTGGACTGCCTGCAGCCTGGTGCCAAGGACCACCAGTTCTCTGCTTGTGCGTGGGTGTGCTTCTGTAGCCACCTGCGTAGTTGATTGAAGGGGATGGGTACGACTGGTTCCGGCCCATAGACTGGCGTGCTGGATGCCCTTCTGGCCAGCTCGTCAGCCGCGTCGTTACCTAGTGACCCACTGTGTCCTTTTATCCATTGTAGTGTCACTGTGTTGCGGTTCGATACAGTTACCTGTTCAAGCGCCTTGTGACATTCTAGTATAAGATTTGATGTGATGCATCCCTTCTGTAGGGATTGGAGGACTGAGGCGCTGTCAGAGAGTATACGAACATGAGTGTCCGTAACTCTCCTGGCTGCTATGGCATGGGCCGCTTGTATTATACCCACACACTCTGCTTGGTAGACCGTGTTGAGCATTCCTAGCGGGCTGGATATGTTTATGTTGAGGTCGTGTGAGAAGACTCCGACTCCAGTTCCGCAGTCGGTCTTTGATCCATCCGTGTAAACCCTCAGCTCTCCCGGGCCTGAGTAGTCACACTGCTCCTCTTTAAGCACTATGTTGTAGTGCTTTTGGAAGCAGTATTGCTTTGGGGCTTTGTCGCAGGGTGATGCCATCATTGGCTGCCGTTTGATCGCCTCGTCTTTTAGGCGTATGTGCTTGATCCTCGAGTCTTTACTCAGGATTCCTGATATATGGAGTCTGAAGGCAGACAGGGTCGCCTCCTCCCGCACGATGAGGTGTAGGGGAGGCAGTCCGAGCATGGCCTGTAGGGCAGCGGTGGGTGCAGTTCTCATGCTGCCAGTGATTGCCACACAAGCAAAACGCTGTAGCTTTTCGAGATCTCTTTGGGCTGTGCTCAGGTCTGTTCTGGGCCACCAGACTAGTGAGCCGTATGTGATAATTGGTCGGATAACTGTGGTGTAAAGCCAGTAGGTAGTCTTGGGGTTAATCCCCCAGTTTTTCCCAAGCATTTTCTTGCATTGCCACAGGGAAATGCTGGCCTTTGTGGTGATGTGGTTGATGTGTTTTGCCCAATTCAGCTGTTTGTCCAAAAATATGCCCAGATATTTGGTTTCAGTTGATAGGCTTAGGGTAGTTCCAAAGAATCGTGGAAGTTGTAGTGTAGCAAGTTTCCTCTTTTTTGTAAAGAGGATCAGTTCGGTTTTTGTTGGGTTCGCTGATAGTTGGTGTGTACTACACCAGTTCTCTACTATTTTCAGTGCCTGGTGCATTAGGTTGCACAGGGTGTTTTCGTGTGTGCCATTTATTATTATGGTTAGGTCATCGGCGTAGCCTACGGTAAAGTAGCCTTTATCGTTAAGTGCCTTTATCAGGCTGTCTACTACCAGGTTCCATAGAAGCGGCGAAAGGACGCCCCCTTGTGGGCAGCCCTTTGCCACAATGGCCCTTGTGGTGTCGTTTACGGTCACTTGTACAGCTCTCTGTTCGAGCATATTGGTAATCCAGCCGCTCAGAGACGGATCTATACCGTGTCTGTCTAAGGCTGTGCTGATACTTTTGAATGTGGTTTTGTCAAAGGCGCCTTCGATATCAATGAAGGCGGCTAGTGCTGAGCATTTGTGGTCCACTGCGCATTCAATCTTGGATACCACGCTGTGCAGCGCGGATTCTGTGGATTTGCCTGTGGAGTACGCATGCTGTTGTTTGTGGAGTGGTTTTGCCCTAAGGGGACCGTCTCGGATGTGGCGATCACATAGTCTCTCCAGGGTCTTTAGTAGAAAGGATGTGAGGCTTATGGGTCTGTACGCCTTGGGTTGCGTGTAGTCGGCTTTGCCTGGCTTGGGTATGAAGATGACTTTCACTTCGCGCCAGGCCAGGGGTATATATCTGAGTGCTATGCAGGCCTGGTAGATCTCCATCAGGCATGGTGTAATGTAGTCGAGCCCCCATTGTAGTAGGGCTGGGAAAATGCCATCCAATCCCGCGGACTTGTATGGCTTGAAGGTGTTGATAGCCCATTTTAACCGGTCCTCCGTTACTAGCCTGTGGGCACAGGTCCAGTCCCGTTCCGTTGGGGTCCAATCCGGTACGTCCTCCCAGGTCCTGTCCTCTAGGAGTTTGCAGTCTGGGAAGTGTGTTTCCAGAAGGACCTTGCTGGTCTCGTGGTCCGTTAGTGTGTATGTGTCGTCGGGTTTTTTCAGCGTGCCGAGGGTTCGGTCTTGGTCGGTTGATAGGATCTTCCTTACCCTTGCGGCTTCATTATTGGTTTCTATGGATTCGCAGAATTTCCGCCATGCTGTCCTTCTGGCGGTTCTGATTTGTTTTTTGTAAGTGTATCGGGTTTCTGTGTATATCTCCCAGTCTTCCGGGAGTCTGGTGTTTTTGGCTCTGTTGAATTGTTTCCGTAAAGCATGTCTGAGTTTACCAAGTTCGGCATTCCACCAGGGATTTCTCTCGCTGTTGGCTCGTGGCGTCCTTAGTTTACAACATGCGTGGTAAGCTTCGGTAAGGTATTCTGATAGCTTTGTCACAGTGTATTCCAGCTGTGCTGGTTCTCTTATCGTTATTTGTGATAGGTGTCTAGCTAGAAGGGCGGCCAGGAGGCGCTTGTACCCGGGCACATCGGTGCGCCGCGGATTTCTTCTCGGTGCGGGTTTCTTAGTGTTGGTGGTTAGTGTGAAGCGGATCCTTCTGTGGTCCGAGCAAGAAGGTTCGTCCGACACGTGCCAATTTGTGATGAGGTTTTTCGCGTTTTCTGTAGCAAGTGTTAGGTCTATGATCGTTTGTCCTCGGACCGTGACCCAAGTGGGTTCGGAGCCTCGGTTAACAATATTAAGGTTAGTAGTGAATAAATAGGTGGATAGTACCTCTCCTCTGGGGTTTGATGTGTCACTGCCCCAGAGCGGGTGATGGGCATTGGAGTCGGTGCAGATGATCAGGTCCAGGCCAGTGACCTCGCAATGCTGCACTAGATCGGCCATTTCTTGCGGCGGGCAGTTTGTGTCCTCGCCCGGCATGTACACCGAGGCTAGTACTACGTCAGGGAGGTCATCCTCGGTCCGGAGCCTGACAGCTGTCAAGTCTCTGGAACAGAATTGGGTGAGCAGTGTGGTAGGGATGTCTTTGGGTGTATACACACAGGATCTGGGTTTGTCTGAGCTCTGTGTGTTAAGGATTAGCTTACCTCCGATGTTACTGAGACCGCATACTCTATTGTTTCTGATCCACGGCTCCTGGATCAGTGCGACGGTTTGGGGGTTAACCTCTAGCGCCCTGCGTAAGCTAGCCGTGGCAGTCTGGCTATGCTGGAGGTTAGCTTGAATGATGTTGAGTGTGGGCAATGTCGATGAAGGGGCGGGGGGGTTAGTCGGTGATGGATCCATCGGACAGTCCCTCCACCGCCTCTTCCCTGTACGGGCCGTCGTGTTGGTCCCCCGGGGACGATGCGAGGAGCTGCTCGCTCCAGCCGGGAGATGTGGGCGGAATTGTGGACTCGTCGTCAGCCATCGCCGCTCGGGCCATGACCTCTTCCAGGTGGGCGATGTCTGTGTCCGTGTCGTCTGTCCGTGTCTCTGTCGGTGTCGTTGTCTGGTCTGTCTTGCAGTCAGAGGGCTGGGTCGTGGGCCAGAAGCGCCCACGACCCTTTGTACATATACGTTTTTCCTGCCGTGAAAATCTATGGTTTATTTGCTGTGTGTAGGCACGGTCTTCACTGTTGTATGGATCACTGTGGAAGCTTGTTGACAGACACGTTTTTCCTACGGCTCCGTCTATACACTCTTCTATCTTTTTGTTTCGCTGTATAATTATTTCGTATCGAATAGAAGATGAGAGAAACAGTTACTATAAAAAAGGGTTACTGGGTTACTTATATATTTTTGTTACTTGCTAAAATAAAACATTGCATTTTTTATTTGAGTTTCTTTATTGCAAAAGGTAAATGTAAATAATAAACAATCCCTCTGATAAAAAAATCTCAGTCACGAGAAGTTATCTGGTTACCTAGAGCTCAAAATTTTTTATACTTAGTTCAAGGTTATCACCATACTTAAACAAAAGGTCAAAGGTGATGTCAAAGGTGAATGATAAAAATATTTGCTATCAACGTGGTTTGCGATTTTTACCTCTTGCAATACATTCAATTGAAACTAACTAACGTAAATTACTATTCTTTTCTTTTTTGAAAGTATTCAGGCATGTCGACTTGTTCATCCTGGGTGTTGCTATTAAATAACAGTAAATTTTCTATGTATATATAATTGCAGAATGATGCTGATTTGATTGATTACATGCATGACATCAATGAACAGACATTTTACAGACCAATAATTATTAGTATTTGATCACCGTACTCAAATACATATGCACTACATTCCTCATCCAACTCTCCTGTCACAGGAAGAATACTTTATTACAATAATCAGTGCCTTTGTGCTCTTCTATCTTTATGTATTTTTCTCTATTACGTTTTTGTACATAAATAAGTAATTTTATCTCCACAGACGGCCCAATAGTAAAGCCAGACGAAGACAAGACAGCGACCGCTGGCTGGTTCATCGGCGTCATGCTAGCTCTGGCGTTCCTCCTGCTGGTGCTGGTGCTGGTGTGCGTGGTGCGACGCAACCGCGGCGGCAAGTACGACGTGCACGACCGCGAGCTGGCGCACGGCCGCAGGGACTACGCCGAGGGAGGCTTCCATGAGTACACGCATCCGTGAGCACATCATTATCTAATTATATTACAATTTGTCCAAGAGAGTATTATTTTCCTGGTTTTTTACAACCACTGTGACAACACCAGGGTTTGGTTTCCGTACATAGGTTTCCTTCAGGTGGACCATTCCGGCCGTCGGTGGTTATTCCAACCAGCCCATATGAGAGTATGTCCGGAATATTGTGGGTGGTAAACCCTTAGATAGTGGGCCCAGACTGACTAATCAGTACACCACATCTAACCACGGCATCAACCGTTTGGGTACAGCTTTCGGCTAACCGCTAAACGAAAAAAAAAAATCAAATTAATGGAAGATATTGATAAATACTAGATTATTGATGAACTTTGTGTGGCATTTGTCCAGCGGTATAGTGCAAACTGACTTGACTTATTCGATCATTTGAACTGATTTACAAATTGTGGGATATTTGTAGCTTTTGAATGATTGTGTTGCTAAGGCAGCCGACTGGAGCCTCGAGTGCTTAGTGAACAGTTCAAATAAACCCAAAAAAAACCATAACTTAACACATAACGGATAGCATCATTGGGCAGCTCAATTGCATCTTAAGAAACTTACTCAAAACTTTGTTTATTCCAGTCTTGACAACAAGTCTCGTCACTCAATGAGCAGCGGCACGAAGCCCGGCCCTGAAAGTGATACCGACTCCATGGCAGAGTACGGCGAAGGAGAAACAGGTACGTTTGTTAGATAGTTTCTAATGTGTGGCTCTTCTTTATTGCCTCTTCACACGATGGCTGGCCAACGCTGATCACAGAAAATAAATATATTACAGCATTAAGATTAAATTTGAATTTTGCGATTTTTCAGTGTCAGATTGTATGTTGATACATAATTCGCGACCGTAATAAGTATATATTTACAGAATTATATTAATTAAAATCATGAATACAACCCTCTATATTCATATAACCCCATTGAATTACTATTTCATGAAATATCAATCAATGTGGTTACAATATGAACTTCAGTCGCGAGTCAAAATTTGAATTTTGTGGGCTACCCTGGCGCTACCCATCTAAATCCTTTCCTCTATTTTTTAATTGAGCTCCTCTCAAAATGAGAAAAAACTTTTTGTCTTGTGATCTAATTAAGGAGGCCAGTCTTCCTTGTGGTCAGTCAACGTGTGAAAGAATCTTCTTTTGCCAACTTTTTAATTCTTGCTTTGTTTTTGACTAGAGTTAAGCTTGTCGTTCAAGAGAATAGTTTTTTTTATGATTAATTTATTTTGATTTCATCTTTAATGTTATTAGATAAATTGTCCTCATTAAACTGCACGCATTTTTACGTTTTACTTTGATTGCACGATAGCTACCAAAACCATTATTACACTGATCAAAAAACGATTTGCACACATTACGAATAAATCGGTAAGCTTTAGCTTTATTTTAGTGTTTTTACTTTCAAATGGACTGTTTCAGACCATGAATAACAAACATATGTACAAAACGGTGCAACACATTTTATGATCAGTGTAAAACCTCTCAATTTTGATGCCGCATGTTTGTCGTCGTGGCTGTAAAAGCATAAAGCATGTGTTTCCAGCGGGTATGAACGAGGACGGCTCCTTCATCGGTCAGTACGGGCGCAAGCGACGGCCCCCGACCACAGGACAGACTGATTCCGCCTCACAGGCCTTCGCCACCCTCGTCTAAACCCTTTACCTCTCCCCCTACCTTGCACCCTTAGATTGAAGTTTGTGTATACTGAGATGATGATATTGTGTAGCTTTAAGTCCAGGAATTTGTCTTCTACAAGACTCTGATTAGTAATATTTAGGGTCTTCAATGCAATTAGATTTTAATCCGCCATCTGCTTTTAAAGTATTTTTCAATAATATTGTCGATCTCGGTAAACATTAAGCTCAAGCCTTTGCAAAATAAGTGCGCTCCAAATATAGCTACGTTCTCGTAAGCTTGAAATGTAACGTAGTGTCATTGCATCACAATAAAAAATGCAACATAAAACAGTCCGGTACTGGCAGCCAATCGCCGTAGGCAACTCCCTTGTTCTTCGTTCTGATTGGTCGACAATTGACGGTGACATCGCCCGCCAAAATTTTGTTCTCTATGACGTTTTGATCTGTGAATTATGTTGTGAATTGTTTTTTTTAGACAGTATACTGCTATATAGTTTAGGCACGATTTTCACGGACACGACAGAAATAAGTAAATGATAAGTTTGTCTTGTGCATGAAAATAGTAGTTTTAAATTTAAACAAGGGCGTCCAGTCTTTTTTGCACTATTTCAGAAATAGTTTTAAATAAAGGCTTTATCACTGAGTATTTCATTACCCTTCGCAAGTAATGTTTGCAGCTTAGGTTAGGATATAAGTACAGAATAATTTGTATGTAAGTAACTTTAGGTTGTAAAGAAACAAATGATATTATTTGGAGTGAATATTTCCTACTTAAATGTTTATTAGCGTGCTTTGTTATAAGTTTTGCATTTGTTTTAATGTTGATATTATTTCCTCGTTCCGTCCCTTTCCTGTTTTTCTTTGCCTGCACGAGCGACGTTTTTGTTTCGTTTTGTAAGGTATGATTTAATTTTTGCATTTTTTATCGTTTTTGCATTTTATTTTGCCAATGATTTTTATTTAATTACATTTTTTTAAAGAACCTAAAACTGTGATTTTTAGTTGGCGATTGTATAGGTATTGTAATGAGTGTCTTTGTGACATGGATGATGAAATTAGTTACCTATTTTCAGGAGATGCCTATGCTCAGTTGTGCATTTTTACAGGATATTTTGGCCCATTTTTTAACAGGGGCTATGGTACTTGTTCTAATTGAACGTGTATCATTGTGGAAAACAAAAAAGATGACCGAAATATGTTATTTTTTTCTAAATTGCATTTGGTGTGTCACATTATGAAATCTCCTAGGTTGACATGCGTGGTGCAATCTATTGCATCATCAGTCGATAATCGTCGGCTGCTTATCCGGAGCATCCTTCGGATGCGGAAATATTACCTCCCACAGCCGGGGCAACCCAAATATGTAGTAATGAGTGACCGTGTATTAAAGCTAAGTATCACCTCCCAGGTCGCTTCACGGAGGACGGCTCGTTCATCGGGCAGTACGTGCCGGGAGCGCGCGTGCTGCCGCCGCCCCCCGCGCCCCCCCCGCCCGGCGCCGCGCCCCCGCAGCCCCCCACCTACGTGTAGGCGCGCGCTGCACGGGGAGCTGAGGCACCACCCGTCACACCGGCACGGGTAGGTGCCGCAGCGCGGGAAAAGGTGGCGGGAATCAAATCAAATTTAAATTGAAAGGCACATTCTAGAAATTATGAAACTGGACACCTTATTTTCCGCGCTGCTGCATTTATCCGTAAATGCGATCTGTAGCTCTGCTTCTTTCACACTCGTTCGATATTAGAAAGTGTGAAAGAGTAGAGCGACATTCTATCGTGTTAGACTTAAATAACGTCACGATTTCTCAGTGTCTTGCACGCGTCGAGAGTTTTATTTAGGATTCTAATTTCGCAATATTGTGTTGTAAAAAGTATTAACATACTTTACTAGATTTCACGATATCATTGTGTGACTTTTGTTGAAAATGTCGAAAGTTTATATCGATAGCCGCGACCACCTCGATGTCACAAGCTTAACGGCTTATTAATATTCTTTTGAGACGCGAAGGTAATATCTATGATCTAGAACTGCACTGCCATTCTTCTTACGTGTTTCAGATTGTCGAAAAATAGATGGACTAACGCAAGTCATTTTACTGAAGGAAAGAACGTCAATTATTACCAACATGCAAGAATGCCTTTAACACGACGAAAAAGTACTGTCAGTAATAATTTCCTTCAGCAAAACACTCGCGTGAGTTCCCAACGCTTAAAATTAATCAGTGAACTATCGGCAGTATAATTTGACAGTGACTGTATTTAGTTGAAATTTATTAGCGTGTAAGCATTAGTGTAAGCTGATAACGAAGCCTACCTTTCTGTTTCGGCCGGCTGTTAGTGTCAATAGAAATGGCTATAAGGTTTTATTGACTATCTTCCCTGAGATCGTAGCGATCGTCTCTAAGTCTGTTGAACATTTCGTTATTTATGAGACTGATTTTAAGTAATGAGAAATAGTCAAACTGGCACTAGCGTTCGGGTTTTGGGGTCTCTTCTATTCGCTCAGTGCTTAGAGCACCTATCAAGATCATTAACAGGTACTTATAAACTTACATCTTGATTTAACCCAGTAGGATCTTATATTCACACTTTCATGATCTAGAATTGCCTATCTTAGTCATTAAATGGTCTTATGCTAAAGAAACATTTGACCTTCGGCTTTCCAAAACCTGAACGTTAATATCTCGGCTTGTGTTAGTAAGTAGGCGATGTTACGGCTCGATATCAATTACGTGTAGTTAACCATACGGTAGCTGGTCAAGACTTGAGATAAGAAAAGCTATTTTTGTCACAAAAATAAGGTAATTAGCTCTGGACTCCGGTGGTCATGTGCGCTCGTTGCGGACTAATCAGGCTTCGTAGATATGGCTTAAGGAATTAAAAGGATAAGTAAGAATTTAAGGTTGGTTTAACATGCAACGGGTGTCTATCTGGTTGGAGTATACGCGATGTAGCATGCCAGCCAATGGTCAGTTCGCAAGCCAAAATTCATGTATCGCTTTATTTTTATATCAAATGCATATCTTTCTAAAAACTCTTTGAAACACGGTATGGACCATAAAGATTTTTATTTTACGAATCAACCCTATGACTGTTATAAAAATTCAAATATATCTTTGTCATTCTAAAATGTAGATACGTTTAAGCGTTGACCAAGCTTGTTCAATTAATAGATGTTGTCTTCCGTTGCTGTGTTGTTCAATATTGCAGATGTGCTTAGGAAATCTATTTAATATTTTAGTTAAACCATTAAGAACTCTTCTTTATGTTGTACTTTCTAAGACTATATTCTCTTATGTGTTGAGTATATCTGCAAAATTTTAAAACACTCAAGCAACGGAAACGACAAATGAGTATCTATAAAAATCTATATTTTATTAAGAAAAATTAAATAAAATATTTTTGTATAATTGCGCAGTTTGACCACCGGGGCATATTGTGGTGCTTTGCAGAGTTAAAGAGAGGCGTGGTTCGGTGTTGTGATCGTCTATAGTAGCGCGGAGACGTCGATGGTTTCCTGTCCCCTCCCTATCCTCCTTACGTCACTTTATCCCACCTTGGTGTCAGTTCACGCAGCCAAACGCATTGTGGTCTTTGAACGAAAACGTATTCGCTAAAGAAAACTCTAGGAAGAAGTTTTTGAAGTTCAAAACTATTGAAAGAAGACTTTAGAATGGAGTCCAATTGAAAGTCGTCATTGAGACGTAGTTCAAATCATCCAGTTTACATTTTACCGTAGTAATATCACATATATAAACACATATAGATGTAGATCATCAATATTATCAACTTGTATAAAAGCCGCTTGAACGGTGTGCGTGTTGTGTGCTGACATGTCTGACTGTAACATAGTAGGCGTAATGATATTTGGAAAGAATCTTGATTATTAGTAGTTACAAAAATCTCAATTTATCCCTCAACACTTCGAATTTTATCCATCGATCATCGGTACTCTAGTATCGATTGTAATCGATAAAGTTAATTGTATAGAACGTTTATCACTCTGATATTATAGTTATCCGTGGCCATACACTATGGTACATCTCGCAAATCTCGAATGAATTTAAAGTACGGGGCGACCCGTAAGTAAAATGTCTCTCTTACTTAGTGATAAGTCCTCTTTATAGGCTTCTTTCGTATTTGAATTTCTCATATTTGACTATTATTGAAGTTTTGCACCGATCACATTGAAGTTAATGCCCAAGTTAATGTTTCTGATTTTGGACAATTGCGGGCTCGAGACCATTGCTTCCAGATACCAGTGTTGCATAACGCCAAAAAGTAGTTCGATGTTCGTTAGCAATCGTCTCGAGCCGCATGAAACAATCTCTCAATTGTATCGTGTCTAGATTAAGGCTAGGGATTCGTGTTAACTAATGTTAGGTAGCTAACGCGTTCGCTTACTGCATCTGTACATGTATATTTATTCTTTGCCTTATCTGTACCTATTGTATATGTATCCAGTTTTATTCGCACACTGGCGGACATGTTGTGTACACACGTGCACTAAGAACCGTCGATCTATTTTATTATAATTTATTTATTTGTGTATACTTATTTCTCCACCTGAAAGGTGTCGGGTCTTAATTGAGTACATTCCAGACGGTGTAACCATGTTGATTTTTCAAATCGTTCAATTTAAAGTCTCCCCGATGACGCGTCGGTCAGATGTAATCTGAACTATGTTTATAAAACTTTAGACCGGCAGCTGAGACAAGGAACGTAATTTATTAATTATTTAAATAATTAAACCTCCCACATATTTATTTCCCCTCGTTATTATATATGGTTTCACAAAGGTAACATGTTCGAATGCCAACATTTTGATCGTTCTCATGTAGAGCTTATACTGTAACTATTGGTACCTTATACATTGCATATTTTATATTTGATGGCACTGTTATTGTAACCCCTTTAAGTTATTTGTTAAGGAGTCTTTATCATGTCTATTGTCTAGTAAGAATTTAATATATATCTATTAATATTAATTGATTATAGTAGGAGCCTTGTTCTATTCGCGTCTGTTTTTGTCGCTTTTTATACCCGTTAACGATTTGAAAATTCTGTCTTGATGAAAAAATACTTGTTACG
Organism: Apamea crenata; assembly: GCA_949629185.1. Taxonomy (NCBI): domain Eukaryota; kingdom Metazoa; phylum Arthropoda; class Insecta; order Lepidoptera; family Noctuidae; genus Apamea; species Apamea crenata. Next base: position 2,765,608 of record OX451353.1, on the reverse strand, counting down.
GTTCGAAATGACAATTTTGATATTAGATTGTTAGCCACCAGTTTACGGTGGATATTCTCACTGCCTTCCCTACTAAATTACACTGTGTTCATTTTATTTTACACGTACCTAGTAAAGAATACTTGCCTTACGTAAAATTATGAATGAAAATGTGATTTTCATTGATCCAGATTCGACCTGACAGCACAATGTCTGCATTTATTTAGTGTCACAATATTTACCGTGAATTGTATCAATGTAGGTTCCCAATAATAATCGTGCATCGCCGTACTCAGAATTAGTTGATGTTAGCAGTTGAATGTAATTGTTGTGTAACTTTATTCGGTCGCAAGTGTTAACGAACTTCTGAAACATTTTGGATATAATTATAATTTATGGAAGTGTAATAGATCTAATGTTAATAGAAGCTGGTCATATTGAAAGCATTGTTCACTACTTTAGATGAAAGAGTTGAAAAACGAGAGAAAGCTGTGTTCATAGTTTTCAATCAGTTTTATTACGTCTTTAAGCCTTTGTCGTTACATTCTCCCAGCCTTTTGGGATGGGTCGTAATGATGAAAGGAACAGTATTATAATAATCATGCTTTCAATATGTCCGGCTCACTAAATACTTAGTAATAGCCGAAGTATTCGCTAAATACGAACTGGTAGATTCTAATTGTTGTGAGGTACTTTCAGTGTTATCTATAATGTTGACGATGCTTGGTTTTCATCATTGTTTGACAGCAGTTTTCATTCATAGCTTGTGAGTTTTATATTAAAAGACGCTAGACTTCTCAGAATGGAGAAAATTAAAGCATCAATAACAGTTTCATTATATTTGCTAAGCAAGCTTTTTTATCTACATTTGACTATGTTGTTGGTTAGATAATAGTTTGCATTTATTATATAAAAAATGTTTAAAAATCATGACAAAAGTGTAGGTAAACTTGTGAAAAAAATTCTGATCTGACCCGTACGATTCTGTTCACGAATTATCGTAAATTACATTTTAGTTCGCATTAAGTAACTGTAATTTATTGTAACTATGATGAATATTTTTTTATGTTGCATAGAAAATAAATATTAAGAAATTATTTTGGTGTTTTTTTATTTTCATACTTCACACTCACTTTATTAAATGTAAATGATAAAATGTTGTGCAGTGATTATTTAGGTAAGAATTCCTAATGATATTTCTATAAAATTATACTTAAAACACACTATTTAACACATATCCATACATTTTGACGTTGGTTAGCAGAATTTTCTGGAACCATTAAACAAAATGCTGTAGGTAGTACACACGTTGTGGTCTTTAACACACAACTGTACAGATGAGATGAATTTAAAAATAAAGATTGCGTAGCGTCTTTTATAATAACAAACTGATTTTATTTGCAGTTCTTCTCAATAACCCAAAGAAGGTACTATGGACGATACTAATACTTATACTGTTCCGCATCCCGGAATGATGTCAGCAGTCTTCACTGCGTCAACCAGCAGTCACCACCGCCTTTGTCGACGGAGAGTTCAGTTCAACTGATGAATCAATACTGGAGCTGCAACTGGGCTACATTACTATGAGCCTTGGTAGCAAATCAACTATATACAGGGTGTCAGGAGAACGCTTCCGAAGCCAGAACGTAGATTATATACAACCTTTATGCAAACGGATACCACTAACCTTTCGCCTGAAATTGATTATTTTCGCGCGTCACGTGGACTTGGGGTCGTCAGCCGCACAGCTGTCGGCGAGCGCGCGCGCACTTTGAACTTGAGGTCACGCGCAAGCGTCAGATGATATTTATTTACGAATACATTGCTTGTTAGAGTTGTAAAGAAAAAAAATGTGTTTAATAGCAAATAATGGTTTAATTTAACTGTTCTCACAGCATAGTGTACGAAAAATGCTAAAAAAAATAGGTAAAATTGTTCATTTTTTTTTCTCATTTTTTTATGGTATCGTATCGAGAATCAGTAGCCCTATCACCTGTCTTCGTTTTCGGAAGCGTTCCCCTGCCACCCTGTATATATAAAGCAGATGTCGAAAAAGGTACAGTATAATATTTACCTGTTTTATTTATCTTCAAGGAAATAATTAAGAGAGTGGATAATTAATCGCACTTTAAATACCGCAATTTCGAAATTCGTAACAAATTGTTATTTCGAAATCCATATCTTTAGAATTTATTATTTCGGGATTTCAGAAGTCTGTATTATCTACTTACTGCCTTGAAGTTTAGGCAAATATACCCTTACCTATTCCCGATATCTGACTATGTATATGTATGTAAAGAAGAACGGTAAAATTAGTTATAGAAGTAAAAGGCAGAGTAGACTAGTAAATGAAATAGTTTATCCTCGTCACAGATTGTAAATAGTAATGCCTACCTACAAAAACTGTTGAAAGCAGCTTTTCCCTAAAGACGTCCACTTTACCTTTTGTAGATATGCATCAAAAAGGACGTAGGCGTTATTCCCATCACTATAAAACAGTTTTTAGTTTAGTTGATGAGGGATCCCAGGTCGGACAAAGTGTTTTTACCCGACTGCGCGACGCAAAGGAGTGGTAATGTGTTTATCAGCCTATGTATGTAGGTATGTATGTTTGTATGTTCCTTTGAAGCACTATACAGACCAAACTCCTGGGCCGATTTTTATGATTCACACGTCAATCGATTCCTCTTAGTCCGGCGAGTGTCACTAAAGACATGACATCAGTGAAAATTCAATATGGCGACTACTGGACGCCATATTGTGAAAATGAAAAAAATAAAAGTCTACAAACTATTTTAAGTGGGGTATCGTTGAATAGTTATTTAAAAATATTTTTTAGTTTTCTCTCAAAATTTTTCGATTCGACTGGCCGTTTAGGATCTATATCGATGCGTAACAACCATTCTCACATTATAGGTTTTTAGACTGAAAAATTTACGATGAAAAGACGAAAACTTCGTGTGACTGTGCGTGTGAATGTGGATAATATAATAAAAAGAAAACAGTAAAAGAAATAAATAAATAAAATATTTAATATATCAAGATAACGAATGATAAAAATATAAAAAAAAACAAATAAATACAAAAAGTATAAAAACAAAAAAAAGTTAAAAGAAGAAAAAAATGTGGTAAACTTTTTATTTGAAAATAATATTGATTAATGATACTTTGTTTTGTGTGGTTTCAATTTTTTTTGTAAATAATCATCCCTTGAGCCTTACATTACGAGAACTTAAATTCCAGTGCAATTGTGATGTAGTACTGATGCTGATAGGAAATCCAGTCTGGTAAATAGGTATACCTACCTACTCATAACTAAAAACCGGTCAAGTGCGTTTGTAAGTTGTAAAGCCCACTTAAGTGTGATAGTTTTCCTTTAAACTTCGTTATATATAGACGTACTACTGCCGTGACATTTGAATTTCTAACTACAACACTAGTTGGTAGAGGGGGGGGGAACACTTGACTCTAACGAAAATTGTTACTTTAAAGCTTGATAAGTCACGAACGGTTTACTTAGTCAAAAAACGGTCTTCCCAAACCCCTAATATTTGAAAGACCTATCCAACGATATCCCACACTATGGGCAGGACGAAAAAAAAATATCATCCCCACTTTACATGTAGGGGTACATGTAGAGTGGGGATGATAATTCAATATTATACTATAGAATTCTAGACCACCGGACATCTAAGTGCTTGTTTTTTTTCTTTTCAGTTTTTTTTTATTATGTAGGTAAGTACGTAGTTTGGTTCACTTTTTACGCAGTCGAGTTTTTTGATTTGTTAAATTTTTAATTTTTGGTTTTCTGTCAGGAATTTCTCAAAAGCAGCCCGAAGCCAGACTTCGGGCTGCTTTTGAGAAATTCCTCCCCCTATTTAATACATAACTGGCGAAAGTTTGGTGTAGGTACTACAGGTACACTTCTGCCTAAACTTTCGGGGACTACAGGCGTGATGTCAGATTATGTAGAAATGTACAAGTAGGTACAACCTATGTAGATAGAAGTCAAAGGTAGAGTATACCAGTACCTAATTGAAATAGTTTATCCTCAACATACACTGTAAATAGTAGGACCTACCTACAAAAACTGCTGAAAGCAGGTCAAAGAGTACTTTTACTAATGTCAGGTGTTTCCAATAGTGTTAGAAAAGGTATTGTATACTATTGAGGACGTATAATAGGGAGGATATTCCTACATTTCCTTTCTTAACTGTCGCATTAGGGTAAACCCTGTAAACTGTTTAAGCTGTTAGAAAAAATAAATTATTAACAAAACTACCAACATTAAAGATTTTTTATCTTTAAACTCAATTAGGTTCGTAGCGATAAATCATTTCCAATACAAAGGTCTCATTCTCTAAATCCAAAAGACCCAATATCCGAATACCGTCATATTACCACGGTCGGGATCCATGTTTAACATAATATGGTGTACCTACCGATCTCGCTAGTAGTAAATTACGTTGCGTTCAGACTAAACAATGAGTCAATGGCAGGTAAAATATAAACCTCGGTAATACGCGCCATTCATTCATAAGGTGCTAACAATACTTACAAAAACAACCTGTGGTTTTATTGAACGCCAAACCTTTTGACTTTTAAAAGGAGCTTACGATTACACGTCAACTAAGAACTACATATGATGAATATTCATACTCGCGATGAAACTTTTTGGTCCTGGACCCTTCACCCATAATTTACAGTCGCATGTCGCCTTTACATGTTTGTGTGCTAATCCAGTCTGCGGCGACAAGATTTATTGATAAAACAATGCCATTAACTTTGAGCAGCCGTTAATCTAATCAGCAGATGCTAAATTTGACCGGCCATAACATTGTATGTGAGCTGATTGTAAAGCATCCCACGTCTCCCGGATAATTTGCTATCAATGGCTAACATGCAAAATGTTGATCGTAAATTATATCGACGAGATATCAGACGAACCATATGGGGCTGGCTGCGTCACGTCACCTCTATTTTGTCAAAAGTTAAGTCCAAAATCCTTTGTGGTGGAACTTTTTGAAGCGCAAAACAAAGCTGTGTATTGAGTAAGGAGCCAGTATGTAGGCAGTCTGTGTCCGACCGTCGACAGCGCGGGACATCATCGACGATTCGTAATTGTTGTCAAACGAGACGACCGAGTTCGCGAGTTGTGAAGTGACTTTTAAAATTATGAACGTGCGTGCTGCAATTTAATTTTAATAGGAACACGCCGTTGATTACAGGTAAGATAAGACCGTTCTTATAATCTGTATCATATCGCGAAATCCATCCAGGATGACAGAGGTCGGTAAATAAAAGATCATTGATCCCACTTAAAACTTAATTGTTTAATCAATTCGGAATTCGAGTGGCGATCGTCTACATTAATTACCCGCATATGTACTAATATTGACTGATTACTGTATACCTCATTACTCAGTTAATTGAATTTGAGATGAGATTAGCAACTGAATAACTACAGATTAAAACTTCCGAACTTTTAAAAAGGTGCGTTGAAAAAACAAAAGATTAAAGAAAGCATAAAAAAGTAAACATTGCTATCTGGCAAATGTAAACATTACGCGGTGTTATTAATAGAGGCCTAACTATGGGATCATATGTTAGGAGTACACTGCACATGCCCGGTGCACCACGAGCCGAGCTAAGGCTGGCTATAGACTCGCTACAAGTTGAGCGTGATTTCTGAGGATAAAATTATAAAACCGGCTTTATGATCTATCTGACAACGTTGTAATCGTTAAATGAAATGGATACACGTTTTTAATAGTCCTGCCACTTACTCAACAAATGTATGCGATTTATTCCCGTATGTCTTTTTGCAGCAGCTCGGTTCGGACTTAACGATGTTTTAATCGTTTTGTAGTTTATACGATTAATTGCCCGCAGATGGTGGAGCATTTACTGTAGATCTTAATTGCATGATCTAGATCCAAGACAGAATGTCGAGTTTTGAATTTGCATTTGTAGACTTGTATGTTCTAAATGTATCTTTCCCCACAAAGCAATCCTTATCACCAAATATTTACATAACTAATTTCGATAGTTAACTTTGTGATGATAACGATTTAACTAATTTGTGTACAGTACAAATTAGCACAACAAATCTACCTAAAAGTCACAAGGAAAGAACTTTCCAAAAGTAACTCAAATTTCTCACTAATCAGTAAGGTAACCCGTTTATATTTTTTTTGTATTTGTATTTGAACCCTTTGCGTTTTAATCTTGAGACAATTTGATGCGTTTTTAAAGAAGCAATTTCTCAGTCGCATCTTGAACAGCCTGCCTTACTCCGCGGCCGGACGGGGGCGGCCGCGGACCGACAGCCGGACTTTATTTTTTTACTTTTTACGCTGTTACCTGTTCCCTGAACGGGTATCGTATCGACTGGCCCGCTGCCCGCTGGTTAGCTTAACAAGTGCACCCGCCAGAGGTGCCCTATCTTTGGACAACACTCTTTTATTACACCACTTCATGTTAGTAATGGGATCGGGTGCTTGTTTTTTCGCACAAAGAGGTACGGATTCGGTTTAAAAATATACAACACACATGATACTTAAGAAATCAGTTTTTTTAGATTAGCTTGCCAATCGCACTGCTACTCCAAGCCGGCTTATAGCACAAAAAAAAAGATGTTCCATTATTCCATATGATAATATGGGACATCGTTCAGTCTTCAATCATCATATTGGTTCAGACAGGAAAAATAATAAAACCATCTATATAGGCACAAACAAGTCTATTTAGACATAAATAGGTCAATTGTTGGTATACTACAACTGGTATGCAATGCAGCCCGAATTTTTAGAAGTTATATTCCACTCTGCAAAAAAACTCAGATTGAAAATACTACATTCGGGTGTTCCGCGAACATCCACGGTCATTCGCACGTCTTATCACAGGATGCACCCGTCTCATTCACTGAAACTGTCCGTCGGAACTAATATATTACCCTTTTAGCGTTATTTTTATACCAGATCGAAGGCCCAGGATGAAATCAATTAGCTCCAAATTAAAATCAACTCAAACCAAACGTGATATTTGTTTTTTCTTTCTATTTAGATTTGAATTCTTCAATCAATCTGCGTAGCCAAAATCCCAATTATGTCGGGGTTCGGCTAACCTACCAGTCTAACCGGAAGCAGCTGAATAGCAGTATTTTATACGGAGCGACTGCATATCAGACATGCACAAACCGGTTAGGTACTGGGTAACACGATAACCCTTGGTAAGACTGGTTGTCAGACTGTTGGGCTTCTGACTACCCGTAACGACTGTCAAAGATCTACGAATGACAGCCGGGACCAACGCCTCGTGCTTTTCAAGGCACGGAAGGGTCTCGATATGTAATGGATGGTCACCCATCCACGAACCGACCGCAGCAAGCGTAGCGGCGATCGTACCTTCGATCGACCCATGCAGCTGTTATTGTTTAGCTTAGTTTAGTTATTATAATAAAAATTGTAGCGTCCTACTTTGTTCAGTAAATAGGTGTTATATCTCCATTCCATTGTATGAAATATTCATCGCAGAGTTGAGATGATGAGAAACAATAACAGTAACTTGTAGTTATGTTAATCAATAAATTAAAATCCTGACAATAATGGTCAGTTCACAAGCGTACATACACGCTCTCGGTTATTGTGATAGTGTAAAATGACCTAACTGACTGACAAGTTGTTAGTCAGACGAGTCACTAATAAAATCCCACTTGAGGTTAATTATATCTGCAGGGCACACCGCAAAAAGGTATTACTATTCCGCTTGCGGTAACGTATTACCCAGAATATGTTTCATTGCATTCAATGACAGATTTAAGCATTTTATGTTACTACACATACAGAGTACCAGTTGTACTCAGCGCTTCTCCACGTTTATTATGTACACAGCTAAAGTGTGGAAGTCTCTGCTGGCGTCTGTGTTCAGACGCCGGCAGAGAGCCAACCAACATGTATCCGCTAAGGCTCCAACTAAACTATATGTAAATATCTAATCTAGGTACTTAATGTTGTTTCTGGGCACGCTCGTTCCATCATAGAATTCATCCATCGCTTTCCATCAGGCATGATCGAGGCCAGAGCAGGCCAGCAGTACCCATTCAGCAATAAAAAAACACTAGAAAAACACGCTTTTATAAATGCCTGATGCCAGTGCCTATCTTCCGGCTTCATCATCAGACCTTGAAACCTAATCGTGGTCAAAGTTCATTACAAGACTTTTCTAAGACATCCAAAACAGCTATGATACGATTTTCCATCATGAAGTTCCAGTTCATATCTTCCGGCTCCATCATGAGATCAGTTCGACAGTACCATATTATTGTATTGTCATCAGAACTACATACAGCTGCCAATTTTCATTACGCTACGACCCTTGGAAGATGGTTAAATTAGTTACCTTAGATTCCATTACATAGTTAGTTACATACAGGTCGACCTAATAAAAGCGTGTTAAAAAAAAAAAAAATAGAAAAAAAATAAAATAGGAGAAGACCAAAAGAAAGGATGGAAGCCCTGTGTGAAAGATGATATGGCTAGACAGGGGTGACTACCGACATGACGACTAATAGAGAGATATGGATGAAAAAATCATGTTGCACCGACGCCAAATAAATTGGTATAAGGACAAAAAAATTATGTCTTTCTCAGCACGCCATAACAATATTTGTTTAGCCAACACAAACAAATATTGTTATGGCGTGTGTAAAGTACCTACCTATATTTCTTATTTGGTAAACATTGTTTACCAAATATGAAAAATACTTTACTTAAGTACAATATTTTATGTTTAAATAACGTTTTGCCGCTATGCCTGTTATGTTTTGTCATAGATTAACAACTGTGCTCTATAAGCACAGACATGCACTCAGTGTCAAACAAGACAAATATTTGAAGTGCTTTACGTTTGCGAAAGCCAACTCCGTTGTTAAGTTTACTGTTATTCGTTTTAGTCGTGGGAAAGAGCAGTAACGATATTTATTTGGATCAAATTGTGTATATTTTTAGAATTACTCTGTAACGTCGTGAACTGTCTGCCTTCTTCTCAAAGTTTATACTTCTGTAGATTAATCTGATAAAAATGTTTGGTAAAATTTACGTTCTGGCTTTACCTAAATCCCAGATCCACGGATTTCATGCTAAGCCTAACTTAATTTGTTGTTGTTGTCTAAGCCTGTTAAATTGATTTTTTAATTTCATTTTCATTATCTTGATTCAGATTCATGAATTGAATTATAGAATGATACTTAATCATTCTATAAAACATGACCTAAACAAGAGATCAATTTTAATCGTAAGCGGATACTACTAACTAGATAAGGAAAGTGTAGTACTTTCTGTAGATAACACATCCTTAGGTAACATCTAAGTATCAGAGACCCTAATTGCGTAAGACACTAAACTTACAATCACAATATTTTTGAAGGATATTGCTAATCCATTGCTTCATATGTTCGAAAAATTTGTCTGCTCAGCAACGTAAATAACGCAATGAATGTTGTTGAACTGTCAAAATGAAAACCATAGCTACTATTAGTGTATTTCGTAAGTACCCCGCTGCACCATGCTAAGCACGTGGCAAGTCATACTGCAAACTGTAATTAGGTAGGTAATTAATTAAGTTTAATTATTGATAAACATTATTTTTTATCTAAGGTACCAGACCCCGCGCTAATTTGGGGTTATCACGCAAATAAATATTGTATATTCGTTACAACACATTTAGATAATTGGCGCTCGAAATATTAGATTTACATTTTTTTTTAATATAAATTGTAAGTAAATATTTATTTGACCTCACGATAAAGATGCTCTATTTAATATAACAACTATGTAAATACGCATTTTTTCAAGAACATGTTACTTATAGAATTGTTTGGTAAACTTTGTACTATTTAATTGGGTGATAAAAAGATATAAGATAGTTATATTATCTAGCCAAAGTCACAATAGGTCACTACATGTCCTATCCTACCCCAGCCACGAGATTTGATGCAGGAAGGCAAACAACGCCCTGACCTGCTATTAAAAAATAAAAAATGTTACAGAGGCCATTTATTTTAAGATGATTTTGACTGCGTTTTGATGGTGAAAAATTACAAAACTGTTTTTTTTTTTGGGTACGGGAAGTAAACTTATTAATTGCAACAGTAGGTTGCCCGATGGGATATACCATCGGCAAAAAATTACGAACTTGCATTCACTAATTAACCCGTATAGGGGGTGAATTTTCCGAAATCATTTCTTAGTGCTCACTTTCGTTATTAAAGAAACCACCGTGCGAAATGATATGCTTCTAGATCCAACTGTTTAGGATGTGCGTTGAATGTCTGTCTAAACTTTAAACTAATATTATAAAAAGAAAAGATTAGATTTTTTACGTTTCCTTGTAACGCTTTCAGGCTAAACCTGCTGAACTGATTTGGATGAAATTTGGCACATGGGTAGACCTGGATTAGGACATAGAATACTTTTTATCCCCACGGGATCGAGACTTCTAGTCAGTGAATAAATTTATGGGCACTTGGTAATTTACTAGCCTATTTTTTTAACTAGATAGTGTGCATCTTGCTTTTTATTTATACACAACAGATACCAAGTCTAGAGTTAGGTACCTAGTTGTTTAAATATACAACCTTCTCAATGCGACTGGGGTAAGTAACTAGCCGTGTCCGTTATCTTTCTGTACCTTTTGTGCCTATTCTAAATCTTGATTATGTCCTAGGGCAATAAATAGTTACCCGGAGAGTGCGAGCTGTATTTGTAGCAGTAAAGTGGCTATTCGATTTTATAGTCTACAATCATGTACAGAGGCATTTTCTAACCTTTCATAACGAGACCTAAGAAAACGCTCAATAAATAACTGCATGATACTTACTTTTGTTGTTTTTTGTGGGCAGGTCCATCAAGTTTAATAACTCCACAAATTATAACACAACGTAGACAAAATTGTTGTGCGCCCCTACTCCTAGAGCTATTGATGGAGTCTTCTTTTTTGTTAACACCTTTTGTACGTATAATTTGACACCGGGAGCGAGTAAAAAAAGTAGTAGACATTACTTTTTGACAGGGGATATTTAATGAAGTTGTAACTTTTTTACTTTCGACGGGCGTTTCTCACGATAACACCATTGTAGGAGCACGTCCCAAACGGCCTCAATCAATTATGTTAACTGTGATAATTTTGTTTTTCTTTCGTTTTTTTCTCTGCGGGCGAGGAGAGGTTTTATACGGTCGACAAACAAATTATACGCCACTTACACGCTTATTATTGGTCCGCGTTGGAACGCTTTAATGGAATTATGACATATTTTAGGTGATAGCCCGTCGGACTGTTAATTGGACACTCGGGAACGATTGGGGTTTAACGTTGGAACCGGACTCCTCCAGAGTTTACGACTCGACGTTTTTTATTGAGTTTTAATCGAGATGATGAAATACGATAACTTGTCGATTTCATCTTTTATTTTATTGTATTCAAGTTAAAGTAAATCAGGATTTGAAACTTTTAAAGACAAGATATTCAAAATTGATGTAGGGTTAACAACCTACCTACTATATGTAGCTATAGGTACTTTTGAAAAGGTGTGTCTTGTGCGAGACAATATGTTTTAGTTAATGCGGTTGATTCTAATGTACCTATTTGTTGACTTGAGAATAGAAGCTATAGAGATAAATTCTACGACCGCTAACCGCTAACTGATAGTCACTAAACACAAATTAGCATAGCTATATTCCAAACGGAATAATTCAAGACATAATCTTTTATTTACACAATCGTGCATATAACATATGAATCCTAGTGTAGAAGTAATAGTCTAGTTTATATTACGGTGGAGTAGGTACCCATCGAAGGGTGCAAGCGCTTCTGACTGGAACAGAACTGACAACTTAGCCATAAACCGTTAAACGAGTCCCAAAAACGCAGGTGTTAAAGACACATAGACGGAAAAGTGTCACAATTTCTGGCGAAAGAACTGGCTCTGAGAACATCAGCATTAAAATCTCATGGACATATTACTGAACAGGCCGAGGGGTCACCTTGTGATCTTTACCGGACAACTGCAACACACCAGATACCTACTTACATCAAAATTTTAAAGTAGGTACCTACTGTCATTTCACTGGCACCCGAACACCGACACAAAAAATTTCAGAAGAAGTTCAACTAAGTCAGTGCGCCCAACTTCTACCACACCTAACATTCCAGTAATACCTCCCCAGCATGTGGCGATCGGCTTCGATGGGCGCTCGACTGTGTGCCGGGCTAGCGCTGGCGATGTCGCTGGCACTCGGCGCCGGTCGCCGCGACTACAAGGACCCCGAGGGTCGGCACCACTCAGACCTGTCGCTGTGGATCGACGAGCGGCAAGTGAGGATGTTTAGCGGTAAGATGTTCTGAAAAACCTCCTCCTCCTTCTTCTGGTGTCAATCATCAGTGGCGTATTTACACTTAAGGCCAAGAGGGTCATGGCCCGGGGCGGCACGTAGACACTAATAGCTGTCTACCCTGCTGCCCAGATATTTTCCCGGTGCTAATATTATCGAGCTCGTTTCGCTCGCTCTTATCCATCCTAAATTATTTTAATTGTGAAGCTTTTTTGCATAAGTCGACAAAGTAACTCCTATATCTGTAAGAATTACCAAAAGAAAACCTAACCTATCCAAAGTTGCTAAAAGGGCAATTTTATCAGAATTTTTCGGAACAGACCATAGATACTTACATAACAATACTGGTGAAATGTTCACGTGTTTCAATCATGCAAGTAATTTATTAAAAGGGTTGGAAAATTACTACCTATAGTTAACCGTTAGAATGTAGGTACCTAATTTAGCAGTCTGAATATAGGTACCTACGTAAAAAAATATTAGAGTAGAAGGTATCCTACTTAATTTCCCTAAAAGATTTTGTATCCTCAAAGTTTAGTTACCTATTAGAAATACGTACTTAATAGGTACATTTTAGGTAAGTGTAAATGAGTTCATAATAATAACTTGAGTAAATATGTGAAATAAACAACAATAACTATCAATTGTCCTTAGTTCGGTATTTTCCTCCTACTTTTATACCTAGAAGTCCGTCTACATTTATTGCCTGCTGTTACCAGATTTTTAAGTTAGGTATTACTAACCAATTAAAATATCTCATTTCCAGGGATATCAATGCAAGTATTCGCAATAATAAACGGTCACGTATCTCCGTACGTGTTAGACCCCAACTTCTCCAACAAACTGCCAGTCATACCTTCAGAAGTCGGCTATGTGAACTTCACGTGGAAGTCGAAGAAGAGGTACTACTACGACTTCGATATTCTAACGTCATCAGATCTGACTATACTGAAGCCGCCTGTACTGTCGATAAAGACGAGAGGACGGGTGCCTAAAACATCTAAAGGTAATTATTTAAAAAATATATGTATGTATATAATGTCGAGTTTTGCTCCACAGCATCAAAATGTAGAGACGAACAGACTGTCGATATGATCTACACAACTAATCAAATTAAACATTATTTCAAGTGGATCCTGTTACAGTTGTTGTGTTTATTCTGAAACAACCCTTGTATCATTAAGATATAGTTTAATTTCTGTTCGTCCCTGTACAGTGTACAGGTTGCTCAACCTGTTACCATGGATTCAGTATTCAGAATCATTTGCTGAATTCTTGGTCACAGTTGGCGCGTCGATGTCCCACCCACCACCATGCCACCAAGTCTACAACAGACCGAAATATTCCACCATTAGGTCATACTAATATTTGTGTCGGTCACTAATAATTTAGCCAGGAAATGCATCGTTTACCTTTTTAGCAACAGCACTATCCGGTCCTCAAATAGGTAAATAATGTGTCCAAAAATAAATAACGAGTTTGTTCCAGAGTTCAGTATAATTCTGCCATGTGTCGGCAACAACAGCGGTGTGGCCACATTTGAAATAGGGTTAGTGCTAAAAAATGGCCGCGGACTGCCGCTAAAAGGCACCCCATTAAGATTACACCTAAAGAAGGAATGCGCACAGAGAGGTGTGTATTTAGAAAGGACAGGTATTGTATCGCCAACGCATTTTTAACACTTACACGCCTGTGTTCTTGTGGCTGTCTTGCATTCGGCACGTGTTTCACCTACCTACTAATGAATTAATCCAATTAACTTGAGTCGTCACTAAATTATTCAGAAAATTAACATCTCCAAAAACACAGGCGTAACGCTTATAACTTGATTTAAAAAATAACTTATAATTACTTCTCCTATCCAAATACAAAAGATCTATTAGAGTCCCTCAGCTTATTAATTCAGTTTCTCATGCTTAGCGTTCGAAAAAACGAAGTGTAGCGAACTTGAGTACCAGAACCGAAGCACTAAACATTGCATTTCATCTATTTCGAGCTCATATTGTTATGCTTACGCTACTAATAATACATTTATGGGTAGTTGGTATGAGCGAACGCTGTACCTTCACCTAATACAGTACCGTTCGCAGCATACGTCACCTCAGTGTTTGTGCCCATAAGTTCGGTCAGAACAATACAGCGATTGACATTTTTATTAGCGTTTTGTATTCGATTTTATGATGTTTTATTTCAGTTCTATGCAAAAACAATTGATAATTTAGAGGAAACAGTTGTAGGTTTCGTTCGTATGGTAATAGTTTAAGATTTAATAATGGTCTCAAAACATTACTCTTTCTATTCCTCCCTGTGATGGTTAACTGGAGGACTTCTTTGGAGAATCTCCTTTAAAGTGTTATTGGGTTAATCGAGCCCGAACCAAGGAATCTACGTTTTATATTTAAGATTTTTTCATTCAATCGCTGTACTGTTTAGCGCTCATCCATTCATTAGTACTAATGTCCGCTCAGTGTGTTTGTCTATGAAGCCTGCGACACGCGCCGGGCCATATTAACCGAATGCATTATTTTCCGGGATCCGCCGAGTGCGCTGGTCGGCTGATTACGGTGCCTCTGCTCACAGCATTGCGTTTTTTAGGTTCGTATCATATGCTTGCTTTCTCACTAATACATATTTTAAGGAAATTAATATATAATTGCGACACGTGCATCAGCAATTCATCGTCATTGTATGCATTCATTCTGTTGCCTTTCATTAACTTTAAAAGCCCACTTAAACATTTCATTTTAGTGTCAACAACTACAGTTTACAGTCGCACTTGTAAAGGCCTAAAGAATCACAAAAGCCGCGAAGGACTAAAGAATCACAAAAGCCGCAAAGGCCTAACGAATCACAAAAGCCGAAAAGGCCTAAAGAATCACAAAAGCCGCAAAGGCCTAAAGAATCACAAAAGCTGCAAAGGCCTAAAGAATCACAAAAGCCGCAAAGGCCTAAAGAATCACAAAAGCCACAAAGCCCTAAAGAATCACAAAAGCCGCGAAGGCCTAAAGAATCACAAAAGCCGCGAAGACCTAACGAATCACAAAAGCAGTTTGTGCCGACATAAAATGCAATGTATAAAAAGGGCACCCTTCCAAATCTGCCTAGTTCCTAATCTACATTTAAAATTAAATTAGAATTCTATTCTTTATCTTTTTAGTTTAGTTTAACTTACGAGTCCTCTCATCATAATCCATCTTCCCACTCTACAGGTCCAGACCCAGAATGTGACAAAAAATGTGCGAACCAAGGATGGTGCAATAACGAGAAGATATGCCAATGTCCTGAAGGGTACATGGGACAGGACTGTAGGACTGCGCTGTGTTACCCGCAGTGTATGAACGGAGGGAACTGTACCGCGCCCGGCGTGTGTTCATGTCCGCCTGGGTACCAGGGACGGAACTGTGAAGGAGGTGGGTTCACACTATTTTGTTATAGTAATCTACATTTAGACACACACATGACAATGTCCTGGACATGGGGCATGACTGTAAGACTGATTGGTCCTAAAGGTGCTCCCTCACCAGGAGCATTCGCGTGTAATTTAACATTACAGATACGACTTTGAACATTACATTACAATACTACCTCCCTGACTGATGAGCATTCGCATATACCTAATGTAACATTACAGATTCGACTTTGGGCATTACATTAGAATACTACCTCCCTGACTGACGAGCATTCGCGTGTAATGTAAAATTACAGATTTGACTTTGCGGGCATTCACGTGTGATTTAGTTGATTCCACATTATCAAACGAAACGGTCGTTGTGCTGAGTGCGGCAATATTAATCCGACATTGTTATTTACGTAAAAAAAAACCAGAAGAAACGATATTACAAGTGGAGCGCATTGATGTTACAAATTGTATCAAGGTATTTATTACACATTGTATCATTACAAGGTGCGCATTGTAATGCTCCGTTCTCCTCCTTCACTGATGTAATACTCGTTTTGTATCATTACAAGATGCGAGCTGTAATGCTCGATTTTCCTCCCTCACTGATGTAATGCTCGAATCTGTAACGTTAAATTACAGGCGAATGCTCCCGATGAGGGAGCACCTTAAAGGACACACATAGGAACAGTCCTATATGTGCCCTTTCGAAGTGTCATACCATGGTCCTACAGAGGACCATGGTATGACACTTCAATGTTGAAGCAGGTACAGTATTTTTGTCTCACGAAGCGACACGCCCTTTACTTGTGGTAGCTAAGTGCAAAAACAAGCTGTGAATGTGTTCGCCGTCAAGACAATTAGCGTCAGTACATAATACACACACACACTTCCGACTTCGCCCCTGTCTTGGACGGTACCGAGACCTCCGGCGCTTACACACACATTCACAGCATGTTTGTACGCTTGTTTACCACAAGTAAAGCGCGCGTCGCTTCGTTAGATAAAAAACAATACTGTACAATCCTCGTATATTTTTCCTAGTCTGGTACAATAGTTCTTATAAGAATCTATCTACTCTAGTTTTCGAGAAAACTTGTATGGTGTGCGCTCTAGCATATTGGGAAGTCTTGAAACCTCCTTCTCGAAATAATCAAGAAAACATTTCAATCCCCGAGTTCTTAGTAATAAACGAGTAAAGGCGTAGTTAGTGATAAAACGATAACTGTATTTAATACACAATTTATTAATTTAACAAAAATATAGATACAATGGTAGAGGAGGGTAAAAAGTAGTTTAGGTTTATGAAAATCCCAGACTATTTCCTGATATTTGGTCGGCGGGTAACTATAACAATGGCTAATGAAATAATACTTTTCGTTATACAGGGTGGCAGGGACAACGACGCGCAAACTGTAACCATGGATTCAGCACATGAGTTTAGACCCCATAGAGTCGAAATTTTTCGTCGGTTATTAAAAAAAAAATTATTGATGATCCATACATTTTGACCGCGTAGGTATTGCATTTTTATTTGAAACAGAAGATTTTTTTTTTTGATAACCGACGAAATATTTCGACGCTATGGGGTCTAACCTCATGTGCTGGATCCATAGTTACAGTATGCGCGTCGATGTCCCGGCCACCCTGTATTTATTACAGTCGATGTTTTATTAAATGCTACATAAAACACGCTGTTCCCTTAATTTCGTATATTTCATCGTTTTTTATGGCTCTGGGTTACACATTACAGATTACTGGACTACTTGGTACAAAACTAAATACACTATCTATCAAGTCACTTGGTTTCTACAGTTCGTTCACAGCTATTTTACCTCTGACAGCAACCTTATTGTAACGAGAATAAAGTTCACAATGATTTTTACAGCAACCTTAAATCAACCTTATTGTAATGACAATAAAGATCACAATGATTGTGACGGATTTGCCAGTGGCAGCGACCCAATACCAACCTTATTTGAATGAGAATAAAGATCACTGTGATTTGGACAGTGATGCAAAATCAGAGGTAAAATAATTGTGAACGGATTGTAGTGCCATGTCATGTGTTATGTAAGTATGGTCAGCAATTAAAGTTGGTTAACACTGTAAGTTTTACATAACATCTAACTAAAAAATAATCGATAAGTACTCTGCTTTTCAGCATTCAAAATAAAGGCCATGAATTTGTGTTTTTTTTTAATATCGTTCAGTTATGATTTTAAAAACTGAAGTGCTACAGACTTTTCTTGCTGACTGTACCTTACGGTAACTTATGCTACTGTAACGACATTATTAACTAAGTTCTGTTGAACTAGCAAAAGTCATGATTGTAGTTACTAGTGATCTAAACTCTATACTATCTAGCAGTTTGGGCTCTGAGCAAACATTTCAACTCTCTACAAAAATCACTTTAACATTGCAAAACCCTTTTCGTGAGTTACATTAATTTATTGAGTGTTAGTACTCACATGCATTATTTTCGAAGATGTTAACAACTTCATGTTCAGGAGCCAATACTTCATCCATCTTCTTTTCTATAAAACCTCTTTAATCTAAACCTGCTTAGAGATAGCAATAGCACATTTGCATCCAGCCTTAATTACTTCAGTCATGGCTTTATAGAACGGCGCCTGTTCCGCTCCATGGTCTATGCCCGTGTCGTGATGTTCCTGCTCCTCATTCCGGAAGTTGGTAATGGTCTCCAGGATCTCCTTGTCGATGTTAGGGTCCTCCATGAGGATTCGGAGCTGGTCGTTGTAGTGGTCCACTATGACGGTCTCTACGGCTACTGTGCAGGCCATCGCTGCTTCTTTGCCTAAGAGAGCTGCGCCTGTAATTGATAAATGTTGGGATCAGTCAGTTGTAAAATGTTGTAGCGAAAGGTGATAGTTTGAATAAGAGAAGCCTGTAAAATAAGTTGATGGAACAATATACTACTACAAAAACAATATATTATACACTATAATATTGTAGGAATCGAAAAGAGAAGACGAAAGGTTTTGATTCGAATAGGTTGCAAACAAGTTGATGTTTAGACTGACATTCATCAACAAAAACATAAAATAATATTCGTTTTATTTTTTACAAGCTAACCTAGGCGTAAAATATCTCAAAGCTTCTCAAAACGTGATAGTGGAGCAGCGTAACAAAACTACGAATATTGTTACGTTAATAGTGTCTATATTAGCGTACTGGAGTTGCAGGAATATTTTTTCTTTTTGGATATTTTGGTGTGCGAAATTTTTTTGTTCATAAAAGTTTTGAACGGTTTTCCGGTAAATAACCCTCCAGACCATATTTTGGCATATCCTAACTCGCGGGTTCAGAATAAATAAAAAGGCCTTTACCAGCTCCCAAACAAAATCCAGCTACATTCCATATCGGCGTCATCGCGGTCGGGCGCACCCTGTACTCGTTGATCAGCTCCTCAAACTTGGCGCGATGCTTCTTCTCCTGGTCCCACATGTGTTGGATGAGTGGGCCCTCCGCGGTGCGGCCGAGCACGGCCATCTGACCAGCGTAGATGCGGTCCGCGCCCAGCTCGCCAGCATGATCCACGCGGATGATTGAATCCAGCTGGAAAGATAAAGATTCGAGTTGTGTTAAAATTGAGCATGTAATAAAGGAACTTTCAGCTGTAATCTATAATAGAAAACTTCGTAAAGCTCTATTGCTATCTAATCCTAATGTGTTCTCCTAGCTTGTAGATATACGAAACTAGATGTCCATTGTTTTGAATAAAATATTTCAATATAATATTCCTATCATAAATTCAGTGTGGACTGCAAATCAATAGTACTTACGAAAACTTCTTAGTTGAACCTTTATTAAATAAAAATCTGACTTGCTTACTACTACTAAATGGGAGGCTTTGCTACTACTTGGGACGTGTGCTAAATAGAATCGAGGTTTCCAAGTCAATACAAGCGTATTATCAGTTTACTTACATGCGGATTCTTCTTCCAATACGGTCTGCTACTTGAAGACACTGTGCTGTGTGCGCAGCGTATCTGTTGCAACAACGGTGTTCGCAGCATCTTGCTTCACTTCTGAAACTGATAAATATAAGGTTATGTTACAAAAGACTATTTGTTGCAGGTATATGTGCGCAGAAATGTTTAAATGGCGGAAAGTGTATACAGAAGGACACCTGCGAATGTCCTAAAGGATATTATGGATTGCGCTGTGAATTTTGTAAGTATCCTTTCCCAAGTTTTTGACTTCAGATTACAAATGAAGTTTAAGCCTCTCTTGTGCTATCCAACCCCAGCTAACTAACTCATGGAACTGTTATTGTCATTTGCAGTTGTTCTGCAGGTTTCCCCTACTTGACTGACTCTTTCCCTATTTAACCAAACCTATTTTTTCCAGCTAAATGTGTGATCCCCTGCCTGAACGGGGGTCGTTGTAAAGGCGTGAACAAGTGCCGCTGCCCGGTCGGGCTCGGCGGCAACCACTGCGAGGTGGGGCGCCGGGTCGGGGACTGCACGTGTCGGGGCGAGTCGTGCTCCGGGCCCCACACGTGTCGGCACGGCCGCTGTGTGGCGGGTGCTTGTGTGTGCGAGGCGGGCTGGAGGGGACGCTGGTGCCATAGGTCTACAGGTACCAGTACCTATCCATGTCTATAGAGCAGACTGCAAGTCTTCATTTATAAACCTCTATCAAACGATGTATGCCAATGATCATATATTATCCTGACTGCTACACACAAAGTATTAAAGAAAAAACATCGGCCCCGAATAAATTGGGATAAGGACAAGAGAATGATGAAGATGATAACACACTTAAGTCTTTATTATTGTGGCAGTGAGTATATTGCTAGAGGTTGTACATTCTGACGTCATTAAATGGTATTAAACATCTCTTTACAATCACTATTTTTGCAATGTTTCTACCAACTATCACCTCTTCTAAAATAACAATGCTAAGTTTAACCACTAACTGCTTTTTTGCAGGATCATCAGAAGAATCTGGCGAATACAAAAGGCCACGATGAAACAAAAACAGACAGTTGATGAAACTACTTAATAATGATGTGATTTCTTTAATTTTATGGAAAATAAAATATACATACTTTGTAACATTAATAAATTAGTCATTTAGATGTTAAGTTCTACGCCACCTAGTTTATGTATTTAGATTTAGTATTATGAAATAATATAAAATATTAGAGATATACATTTAACTTCTTTTATTTTAATAACATTTCCTTACAGGGGAACCGCATAGCCTTCTAGAAACAATAACCTGAGCAGCACTTGGTGCACCTTATTATTGGAACCTAAAGTCTCTGAAAGAATCTGATAATTTCCAGAGGTATCAACTTTATCCTAGTGGAAATAAAGTTCAATTTAGAATTACTACTACTATTAGAAAAGTCATAAAAAAAACTGTACCGCAACTGCATGTTATGTGTAGGTAAAGTAATTATTCCTAAAACTCATTATGAGTTTTAGTGATGACGACTTTAGGATTAAGGCTGTTTACATGTTTGGAAACTAAATCGTGAATGCAGATTATCTACCCTCTCCCTCAACCTAGCTTAGAACCATTATCCACTGCTTTGGTGACCGCAGAGAGGAGATGAAATATATTGAACAACCAAAGGGTTGTATCGTAATAATTTATTATTTTTATTATTATTATTAACTTGCTTTGCTGAGGAAGTCAAGGACCAGAGATACCACCCTTACCTTCAAATTGAATCAAAATCAAAACTCATTTATTCAAATTAGGCTGAGAATCAGCACTTATCAACCGTCAAAATTACAAAAGACAGTCCCTGTCTTTTGTAATTTTCACCACTTCCTAGTGCTTTTGCAATTCGAATAAAATACAGTACGCCTGAAAATACTTGTCAAATTAGCCATGTGACTATTGAACTAAGTTAAAAAAATACTGATATTCAGGTGTAGTATCATGCTTGCTAAGTTATGATATTGCTTTGCTTGATTATAATGATTAATAAGATTTGTTTTTAGATTAACAGGTGGGTTTTTGATAGGTTTGAAGTACAGGTGTGGCCAGAAATTGTAAGCTACCAAGAGGTTTGTAAGGGGAGAGAGTTCCCAAGCCGGCGAGGCTTTGGCCCAGCAGTGGGAACAGATTGAATGTAGGTTAACAAAAAAAGAAAACGTTTCAATGTTTTGTTTACTTAACCTTGTAAATTACTTGGAACCCATAGTAATATTTGTAAACAAAGGGAATATTTTAATGGGTCAAACCAAAACTTTGTTTGCCGGACTGACTGAAACGGACCAAATAGTTTTTTACCCGTACTATTTTTTTAGTTTTTTTATATCAGTCATGGAAAGGATAATGTCAAGTAACCTCCAACATCAAAATTCCTTAAGTTTATCGTAAGAAATTTATCCACTCACCTTATTTGTTTTTTAGATGTACGGAAATATGTTACGCAATCTTCAAATATTATGAAAATAACAAAATCAACACGCGAATTCACAAAACTTGTTTACAATCGTGAGACGTCAAATATAGTTACTGAAAATCTCACTAGATGGCACTACAGTATGACGTGAAATGATCAATTTCTAAAATAAACTAGGGGTTTTTCCTGAACATCACACAACTTAAGACGTCAGAATAAATAAATAGCAATATTTGGCAGCCAAAATTGGTGAGTATCTTTCTCAAAATATGCCTCTAATTACTTACAAAGCTACGAATTCTTTCCCCCCTCAGGCAGAGGGGCGATTTCCCTTTCCATGCGAAAACCACACCGCGCAGACTCGTACAAAATGGCGACCCCTAGATACGAAGTTTATACGGTCCACATACCGCGCTTACCGATCGATACTAATGGAGGACTCGAATTTTTCGGGGACTCTTGTGCACTCCGTAAATTTTGTGAATTCAGTGTCTGGCCGAGTGCAAATGTTTTAAAAAGTGTTGTTTTGGACGGGTTACATCACAGCAAGTTCGCAAGACTTCTAATTGGATTGCAAAATGTGCTTCAAATCACGCAGGTGCGTACGCAGCCGTAGTTTCACCATTCTGTCTGAGCCTGCTCGAACGCGCGGCTCCCCTTCATGATGGCCATTCATTTTGGCTTATCCTTTACGCCGCCGCAAAGAGCTTGCGTCATGTCATGCGTCTTCGAAACTGACCTGTCGCGGGGCACCATGCACCGTATAAACAAAACATCAAACAAAATGCGTCATTGGTATAGGCGACTGCATTTATTCGCGCGTAAAAGGCAGAAAATTGTAAGTTGCAGTTAAAATTATGCACCCGTAAATGAAGATGGATTCCTGAAAACATAAATTGGTTCATTCGACTTGTATTCTTGTCTGTCCGGGACCTATTTCGTCTAGTTAGATATTCGGTGGTTGTGGGAAGCTCGAGTATTGATTTTTCTCAGCTAGGTGCCTACACAATAGAATAGTCCAACAGTTTGTACTCTGCTTTGCTATTTGTGTACGTTGGGGGTCGCCAAACGATAATTCCGCTATAGATTGTGGGTGAAAAAGTTTTCCTAACTTTTGACATAATCCTGATAAGTAAGCATAATTTCCAATAAGAAAATTTATTCTGTCTCTTCATATACTCCATTCTGAAAAGAAGCCGACATTTTCCATATCCAAAATGAATACAAATTGACCATGTATAAAGTAATAATTAATTACCAGTTTTCTAAAAATATTAGGTCAAAAATCAATAAATGTTGAATAGTAGCATTATTTCAACCCAGACAGAAATTTAGGCCTGAGTTAAAAGGTCAGGGTTGGCTTATAAAATATGGGGGACAGGTCTATTTTAGGCACCTTATTGAGGTATATTTATATGGGGAAGTGAGAATTGTGTCAAGAGGGGAAGTCATTGACCTCTATTGATTTTCCAGAGCAAGTACTTGTTATGTGAACTTATGTGAGCATTGCTAATAGTGTTGCTTGAATATTTTATGAGTAGTCTTATTGGATGGCCTAGGCACACTGCTGGGGTAGAAATACTGATTTTAAAAGCATCCTTTATCTTATCAGTTTAATTATTCATAGACAAAATGAAATAGAAACAGCTAGGCAAATGGAGACAGTGTTCATCTGGGTCTGCTATGTTGGGAATAAATCTATCAAATTTTAGTCAAGAAACATTCTGATTTAATTACATGTATATACATATATTTTTTAAATCATTTGGGATGTTTTATTTTCCTATTACAAAATAGTTTGAATAATATTCTAAGGGGCATTGAACTCAAATTAACTAGAACCGATTTTATACTTAATTCAAACCAATTACAAATCTTCCTAATGCAACATATTTGTTTTTATTATAAAATTGAAGCAACTAAATAATTTACCAATTCTTCAAGAGTACACAAATGTTATGTAAAAACTTGAAACAACAACAAGCCTAGTATTGATCTTGTTAGTTAGCTACAACATACAAGGTCATGTCCTTTAGTGTGATCTATGTAGAGAATGGTATGCTAATTAGACACAATTGAAATATCATTCTTTAAAAACATAATATTCTTAACTTGGGGTGATTTTTCTTATTTAAAAAATAAATATTTTAATTTGGCAGCTTTTGTATAGAAAGTATTTCAAACAAGCATAGCTTATCAAGTTGTCTGTCTATTGAAAAATTAGCCCTTAATCATTCACTATTTATTTACACATTTTACTTGCTGCTTACATAGACAATAATTGTCTGGGAGCTTCATTACAAAAAATAATACCTAGGTACACATAGACAAAAGTTGAAAACTGGAACATTCACTGAAATATGAGTGCATCAGCAGTCTCTTATCTTAAAAAAATACTTTCAAGGCAACAATATTAAAATAAAACAATGGAATAACAATAATAAAACTGAAATCTGTTATTATTCTAGTTTGAAACCAAAATTGCTGACTTTATAGATGTTATACATTTTTTTTCCTTATAAGGGAATAAGGAAAAAATAACAGGAATATGCAGTACTGCTACATAACTTGCTTTCAACTTACCAAAGACAACCAGAGCATTCAAGTCCACTAACAAATATTAGTTATACTTTTGAGTAGGTGCTATCTCTCTCATTGATCATGAGTTCACAGGTCGCGAAACGATTTTGGCTGTCGGTCAGGTCGAAACTCTGATTGTCAGGCTCTATTATTAGTCAAATAACATCAACAACATTGTCACTCAGGTCATAAAGCTCATCAGTTGAAGAGCACCGATCGCGTCGCAGTAGCACGCCGCGGCAAGTGCGCAATCCAATGGTTCGGCATCTGGGCAGGCAGGACGAAGGCGACCCAGACTACGTCATGAATTCAGCCGTCAGCACTGAATCCATGGATATGGAGGGGGAGGTAAGAAAATAGCGATAAGATGACGATTTTTCTGCGTAATACTTTAGTCGTGGACTGTTGAATCATTTTCCTGGGACTTGTCTAGCTTCATTGTCTCGGCGCTTTTTTATTTGGCCGCCGCTGAAGTTTCTTGAAAGTACGCTTAGTGCTCATGCACACGAGCGACACGCGGCAACTGCACCCGTCGACACATCGGCGGCTGCAGTTCCCTCAGCTGTTGACGCGTGTTTCTCGTGTTTATGCACACTTAGCGGAGAATGGCACGACGAGCTAGACAATATTTCATCATTAGTATTGGACTGAAATAGCTGGAAGTCAGGGGAGGCCTTTGCCTAGCAGTCGTATGATTCAGGCTGAAAGTAACCAGTAATACCTAGCATGATAATCATGAAAGGAGAGCAACGGAAAATTATGAGTTCATTTTGGATCAAGTAAAGCTGCTTTTTAGCTGTGCTATGGGGTAATGGCGTAACACACTAACAGTAGGAATGGGTTTCATTTTGACAGTACAACAACATTCATTTCATTCAACTACAACGTTATTTGGTATGCAATGGCTTAGCAATATCCTTCAAAATGATTCGGATTGTGATTGATAGTGAGTTAGGCAATTAGGCTGCGTTACCATCCTTTGCTTGCTTCAAAAGAAAACCGTCGTCGGGTGTAAACCAGCCGTGATTGAAGGCCAAACCAATTGGACGTGTCATGTAGAGCGTCCTTGGAAGTATGTTAGCTCGTCTCTTGCATACCTATGTACAGTAAGCAAGAAAACCGATAGCAAAGATTACACTGCCGCAACTACTCGCGGACTATCTACTTCTAAAATCGGATTCAAATATGGCTTCAAGTCTCAGCAGCTCTATTCTTAAAGTTGCGAAGAACTTATCATGGTTTCACAATAAAACCATTGTAAAAAAAAATGACAACTTCTTCGAAAATTTAAACTTGCCTGAAAATATTATCCCGAAATTATAATGCTGCGCTTTAGTCGTACGACGTAAGCACGTAGTCAGTAGTTCAATATTACGTAATACCACTGGTATTGATTACTAGCTGCGCCCCGCGGTTTCACCCGCATAAGTTTCGATCCCGTGGGAATGTCGGGATAAAAAGTATCCTATATGTTAATCCTGGTTATAAACTATCTGTGTGCTAAATTTCGTCAAAATCTGTTCAGTAGTTTTTGCGTGAAAGAGTAACAAACATCCATACATCCATACATACAAACTTTCGCATTTATAATATTAGTAGGATGACTCTGGAGCAGAAAGTCGAACAAACTAGTCCTGAAGAAAACTAGATAAATAATAATTGTAACTTGGAGCTACGTTTTATTGATACCATATTACCTTCTTTATATTGTATATACAAGAACCATTTAGAATTGTTCAGTTCCCCAAAGGTAGCAAACTATCTACAATAACCCAATTTAGTGTTGTTTACAATCCCGAGAGGTCGAGGCTTCCCACAGACAGACTCGCGTAACAGTCTGGCTGCTGGAGTTCAACAAACGTAGTATACGCATCAGTTCGCGGAATACCATTTCCGCGAATTTCCGCTCTATATAAATATAACTCTGATGCGATACCAAGGTGTTACAACTCAGAATATTTGTGAGGTGTAGCTTCCTCGAATACATCCGGAAACACAATAACTTAATAATAAAGGTTAAATTCGATAACTTGATGGCACGATTAGCGCCATCGTTGGGAGATTGGCTGCTGTGCCCGCGACAACCGCCGTTTGATCCTGCACGATAAGAATGTTTGTGTTAATTCTACTATATCAGAGTCACCTGGGTATTCAAATGAGTGCATTTATAAAGTTTGTCTAAATAAACAAACCAACTTTATAGGGCTCTTTAATGATCAGTTAGGCTTTCTCCAATGTTTCTTCGACTCGATAAATCGGCCAATAATTAAAAGATTTTCCAGATAATAGTATGCTCTTAGATGCTAACAGTACATATAATTCGCAGGACATGTCACAAGTAGACGGATGCGGGCTCAGCGGGGCCTCGGACGACGAAGACGACTGCGCGTCTTCGCCGGCCGGCTCCAACTACGATGACAGCGCCGATCTCATCAAGAACGCCATGAGCGATGAAGTTACCAAACAGTTGGCTGCCGCTGGTGAGTTTTGTTCGTGATATCTGCCTACTGTCCCTTGGCTTTGGCACCAATCCCACCGCCGACGAGGAAGCGACAAGCTATCAACTATTTTCTCGCTCAAGAAAGTATAACAGATATAGGTCCATGTCGGTCAAAGACATAATAAATTAATAATTGATCGCTGATTGTTCATGCCGCCGGCGAGAACTCTCACTATTTTACGTTTCTTGAGCGATAAAATAGTCGATATCTAGTCGCTTCCTTATCGGCGGAGGGACAGAATGATGCCTTTGACAGACTGAATATTGATCAAATGTAGCAAGGATGCCTTCGAATCTAGCACTGGTTTATGTCTCATTGGCGCTGCCTAGTTGCTGCGCTAGCGTCGCATGAACATGAATATCGATCACGTTACGTTTGAGCAGCATTAACCTACTTTCGGCAAAAACCTACGTTAGACGCGAAGGGTGCCTTGGTAGGCATGCCCCCTCACGTGCGTTGTATGTGGTCGGGATTGAGAATTAAACTCGAGTATGATTCACGAACTTGTTGTGGGCTGCTCGTGATAATGGACTCTGCTTCAAAATCAAAATATTTAATTTCACATAAACCAACATGGGCACTTATGAATCGTCAGAAGCTAGGTGCACGGTTCTAATTGGTCGTTTCCTATGGAGAAGAGCCAGCAAAGAAACTCCACGGTTACTCTTAAAAATAATTGGCTTTTACAATGTTTTCAAATTACAGTAGGTATGGGAGGACAGCGTAGGCACGGTAATAATATTACCGTGGCGTAGGTCTCTCAACAAGTACTAGGTACTTGATAAAATAAAAAAGGGAATCGGAAACTAGTCGATAAAATCCACGTGAGTAAAGCCATATTGAAGAAGTAACCTACGTCGCCGTCGGTCGCCCTTGATGAATCAGACTTCTACTATTACATATTTCAGTGTCGCGTGTTCAACTTTTGCTTAACCGTTTTGACGTTTATATCTGATTCGGGGGCGTTCGTGGTCTTAAATTCGGAGTGCAACAAAGCTAAGCAAAAGCAAGTAGCCAACTTAATAAACTGCATAGGTTGCCGTCTTTGATAATATTAGACTTCAATGTATTTAGTCCTCAGTTTTCACTGGGCTTGTAAAGTGTCTTCCAAGATTTACAAATTCCATCAACCAACAGGTCCGGTCGGCATGGCCGCTGCTGCCGCTATAGCGTCCTCAAAGAAACGCAAGCGGCCGCACTCGTTCGAGACAAACCCCTCCGTCAGGAAGAGACATCAGAATAGATTACTTAGGAAACTCAGAGTAAGTTGCGATTATTATTTAAACTGAGAGACAATAAAATTACTCTCGTAATTTTAAGACCGTTCACAGTCCGATGTCAGTCTCAATCTGTCAAAAATACTTACTTCAAATTTCCCTACATTTTTGACAAGTTTTTTATATTGATTGTAACTGAGATGAGATTGCAACTAGATTTTGAACGTTTTTAATTACGGAATAAAAGAAACATCTGTGAAAACAGAAGGCCAATTGCTTTCTGTTTTAATTATATTTTAACTGGACCTTAGGCTAGAGTACTAAGCCTGTCTCTTATACTTGTAATGTTACCTGTTAAACTGTAGCACAGCAATACTGCCTGGTGTTACAAAATACTCCTGCTGCAATACAGTAATACTTTTAAAGTCGAGGCCTCTTACAAGGATGTCGTCATCGTCAGCCTAGGAGACATAGGCCTCTTCAATGCTCGCCCGAACTCGACGACAACCTACTAATTTAATAAATAGTAGGTACTACAGTACTGGGAGCTTTAGTATTTCGACAAAAAAAGGTTATTTACTAAACAACATTCAATTCTTCACCAACAGCAAACCATCGAAGAGTTCGCGACACGGGTAGGCCAGCAGGCTGTAGTTCTAGTAGCAACACCAGGCAAGCCCAACACTTCGTACCGTGTGTTCGGCGCCAAGCCGCTAGAAGATGTGGTGCGTAACCTGCGCTGTATGATCATGGAGGAGTTGGAGAACGCGCTCGCCCAGCAGGTAAGTCGGTTTCAATATAACATGTGACGGGTTTTTGATGTTGGGGTCATTCTTCTGTTCTTGTATAGCCGCGGGCTGAAAAAGTATCTCTTGCTGCAGAAAAAGTGGTTGTCAAAATCAGACCCATTTTGTAATATAAAATATTGGTGATTTTCAAATTGATAATTTTAATTAGACCTTCAGGCGAGTTTTGAAGTCAAAATTGACATAGAAAGAGAATTTAGAATTGCCTATTCGAAAATGAAGTTTCCCACGGAGAAGAATAGGCAGGCGACACTACCGTCATACAAGTTTCGTATCACTTGCACCGTGGACGATTTAATGAATGCCACTGATGCCGCAATCTACGTGGCCACCTACTGATGGGCTCAAACAATATAAAATATCGAAGAAGAGTACCATCGACACGAAAAGAGGAATGTCGTGAATGCTGGTGTAATGTTCGCTTATTTGAGTTGGAATACAAACAAACCTATCCACATGAATTATGTTATTTAAGAGAATCCATAGGCTAGCCTCAAAAAAATTTTTTTTGAAAAGGTGTTGAATCGACATCAGATCCCTGAACATGTTTTTTTTTTTAACGCCTTTTTAGCAAATTATAAGTATCAGTATAATTAACTGTGAAAGCCATTCATATACCTAAGGGCTTATATGAATGTCGTCCATTTTTAATTACAAATGAAAGGTCTAATGTTACTATGTGTGTTTAACTAAGAATATACGAAAATCTTTACTAAGTTGATATATTGTTTACAGAACATTCTAGCTATACCTACTTATAACATGATCTTTTTTGGCTTCAGTGAGTCGAGATTATATCACCAGTAACCGAAGTTTCTCTTACTAACCTAAGTTAGAGAAGTACATATTTTTTTTTGTAACACGACACCTATCGCAAAGAACTAACTTATTCAATACATACAATAAAAATACTCATTGAAAACTCGCTGAAGCCATTTTGATATTTTAATTATTTTCTACAAATGCTTGCGACCTATAAATGTTGTTTTCCATCCCCCTATGACTCATTTAAAACATCGCCAAATAGAAAAACAAGTACCTTCCGTCCTTAGCTTCTCGTCCACATTTAAGCTCGAGAATTCAGGACTGACTAGTTCACCACATGAGCTAGACTGCTAGAAGAACTCTTAATAAAAAATCAGTCTTATTGAAAAAGTGTTTACCTTAAGAACGGAAAGAAAAGCTGTTTGCTATCCGCCCAAACGGGGCGGATAGCAAACAGCCCCGGTCGGTTCAAACGGTATATTGCGAATGGTAGGCTCAGAAACTTGGCGATAATGTTGGTACACAAATGTGTTGGTCAAGTAATTTGCGCGGTGATCTAAATGAGGCTAAAAGATACACGTTGACTTTTTGAGTTATTGTTCGTCTTAAGTCTGTTCTTCGCTTTGGTGGAAACTGGCTGTAAAGGTATTAAAAGTTAGAAAGTAAACCCAAAAGGTGGACGTGTATGTCGCACAGTAAAATAGTTGCTGCATTTCACGAGCGCTCGTCAATCGTACATAGTACAGGGAAACCAGAAAAGGTATGCGCTTCGGTAATCTTCGTGTTTCGGAATTAGCACGAACGTCGCGCGGCAGAGTAAAATAAGAGTAACAGAGGCAATGCTTTTAAGTTTTGTACTACCGCACTTGGTAGTAATGCACCTGTCTTAGTTATCTCAGTAATTCCATGGTTGAAATAACATATTAGATCTCATCGTCGCGTTCATGTTTCTGAAGATAGACGATGATTCCCGAAGTGCATACTTTTCTTTGGTAAGCTGTAATGAAATAGTTTATCTCAATTTATTTTGACTGGCTCTTGTCAAGCTTGAGATTTCTTCAGGTCATTATTGATGACGGGAATCTAAGTTAGTCTTCATTGTAATTTAAACCTGATCATAATGCAATTTCCGCGCGCTCGTGCATTGGCCATGTAGTGGTAGTCTGTGTCGTATGGGTATGAAGTATATAACGAGTCAGTTCGGGCTGGGCGGCGGGCCGCAGGCGCCGGCCCCGCCGCAGGACGACCCGTCGCTGTTCGAGCTGCCGCCGCTCATCATCGACGGCATCCCCACGCCCGTCGAGAAGATGACGCAGGCGCAGCTGCGGGCCTTCATCCCGCTCATGCTCAAGTATTCTATGGGTGAGTTACACGCACGTCGCATGTCAACATTTTCTTAATCCATTAATTGAAAAATTGTGCTCAGACCGAGAAAAATTAAAAGATGTAATCTGAACACAAAAGCTCATATTTGTTATTTAACAAGCAATTGCTTACGGTTACCCAAAGGGTCTAGTCTTAACTATACTACCAAACCACTACTTCGTTGATACTTAGTAGAGGTTCGGTAGTTTAACGTAAAGAATAGCTAACAGTGCGATTTGAATAGAATAATGATTCATTCAACCGCAAGACGTCCACTGCTGGATATAAGCCTTTCTACAAGCATCGCCATAACGACCGGTCGTGTGCTTCCCGCATCTAGTGATGATGATGTTGCTTTTGCGTCCCCCCCCCCATCATTATTATTACAAAGCCATCAATTCCGCGACGTCTCAAGCAGCGTGTGTCCGCAGTGCGCGGCAAGCCGGGCTGGGGCCGCGAGTCCACGCGGCCGCCCTGGTGGCCCAAGGACCTGCCGTGGGCCAACGTGCGCATGGACGCGCGCACTGAGGACGAGAAGCAAAAGGTAAAGGTAACACTCGCATTAATACTTACACACGCTTACTTGTAAAGTTTTCCTTTTTCAGGGTTTTTGTTTTGCCAAATATTTGGCCTTAAAAAGTTATAATTTATCACACACAACTTTTTTCATTCATGATTGCAGCAGGTTAATATTTTTAAACTTCAACGCCAGATCCAGAAAGGACGCTGACGCAACAAACCCCATCTTTGCGCAGTATGTGTACCAAGTGAGTAGGAAAATGCCGAAGTTTTTCCACTTATTCTGGCAGCAGGTATAGAATAACTGTCCTACCCTACCGAAGACAAATTTTGTCGAAACGAGATAGACTGCTTACGCATATCGGTCTGGGTTACCCTAGCCCTAGGAAGAACAATCGTCGGTTATAAGTAAATTTCGTGCTAATTAATTGTGTAATGTTTTCAGATGTCATGGACGCATGCGCTGCGTCAGATCGTGATCAACTGCTACAAGTACCACGGCCGAGAAGATCTGCTGCCCGCATTCACCGAGGAGGATGAGAAGGGACCTCCTACACAGCCTGTAAGTCATATTATCCTAGACTGCAAGGCCACAAAATGGGTTCTTAAAAGGTTCTAGCCATATTGTATAATAGTCTGAAAGTTAACCTATGTAATGTGTGTCGAAAACAAAAACTAGACGTCATAGTAATTTTATAGCACCTGTTGGCACGCATAACAACCACCTGAAGGCCAATTCTCATAATTTAAAACGTTCAAAATCTAGTCGCAGTCTCATCTCGGCGACAACAAATTTAAAAAAAAATGTAGGGATATTCGAGGTATTTTTGACCGATTGAGACTGTGATCAGACTGTGAACGTTCTTAAAATTGCGAAAATTGCCCCTCAGACTTAACAGCGGTAGCTACTGATTACGAATTTAGAGTAAAATATATCAGTAAAGATTCGTAAAGTGTAAATATTGTAGGGCAAATATCATACATAATCCCGGAATTGCTATTAAAAGCAATAAACATACAACCAATACAATAATTACATTATTGCCACAATCAAACATATTAACATTATCGTGTGCGTCAAGATACGATTTGACAGCACTGGGAATCGAACTGACGACCTCGTGTTTGCCCGATACTAAAACATTCAAGGCTATTTACTACTTAATTAACTTGAGTAGACTACTTCCATATACAAGCTGCGATTAAGACTTGTGTTTCTTCGATGAAAACAAAATCACATACTCAAAACTGTCATAGTTGTAAGTTATTTTGCTCATAAAAACGTTGGTAAGGGAACAAAACCTGTGTCATTGCTCCCTGAAGGCACAAAGTGCGACATTCAGGGCGTCAAACAATAAGTAACGCCCACGCTAATAATTGTGATAAAATTATTAGTGGATTGTGACGTCAACAATTAACATTTGTTAGAGAATAAAATACGCTCCCAAGCAATAACCCGGTAATCGAAAAATCAAACTTTTACAGGAGAAAAGATTTACTGATTTTATCAAATATCTTTTCAACAAGTGGGACTATTGAAGTCATTGATGTAAAAAAATACCTTTCATTTAATACATCAATGACTTCAATAGTCCCACTTGTTGAAAATATATTTGATAAAATCAGTAAAATCTTTTCTCCTGTAAAATTTTGATTTTTCGATTACCGGGTTATTGCTTGGGAGCGTCGTGACAGTTTTATCCCGTATTAAAATTGCTAAAATATTTACTTCGTCTTAGAAATTTATTACAAAGGTATAATAATGAGAGAGCTCAATTAAATATGTAATCAATGAATGAACACCCCTTGAAGAAGCTAATAGGTTGTTATAATAAAAAGTCGTGGGCAATGATGTGTCAAAAAAGTAAAAGATCAATTATTATCGCAAGGTTTTATTTTGAGCTAAAAAGCTTTATCTTAGTCATCCTTAAGTAAAATTAAGAGACTATCCGAAGTGAAGATAAGGTTTTAGATTTCAAGATAACGCTACCCCATTCTCGGAATGTGTGAATTAGAAAATTAGAGATGAGTGGAATGGACTACAGTGAGACTACATAAAGATAGACCTTACTGACGAAACTTCAAATTGATAGACCCTACTGACGAAACTTCAAATTGCCCTATTTCTGCAATAGTAATGTTTATATTTATGGAATTGTATCTAAATTATATTTACTGTTTATTAATGCTGTCTCACATGGAATGCTGCCTGGATTTGGTAACCCCTTTTTAATATTTTAATCACAACATATTATCTATTATAACATATAAAACGAAAACTTGTGTGGCTTACTGTGATATAAAATTGTAACTATTGATAACTACGTGACGGAACACGTCCATTACGCCTTCCCCACGCGTCACGCCTATCCCCCGCTATATAGATATCGGCTTGCATGCCGAACGCGAGTAACAACACGTCTTCAGGCTCGTCGTCAGGCGCCGGTCGCAGCAACCAGCAGCAGCAGCAGGCGGTACTGACTTCACAACAAGTCTGCATCGACCAGATGACGCTCGCTGATGTGGATGTACGAATTTATATGAAGCAATGTGCCCGATGGGATCTCCCATCGCCACAAATTATTAACTTCCATACAATTGCATACCCTGTTTGGCTCGTTTAGGGATTCAATTTTCAAAAATCCTTCCTTAGTGCTAACTTTCGTTATAAGGAACTCTTGTATAAATTGTATCCTTTTAAACCTACAGGATTGGGCTCTGCATTGTCTGTTAATGATTGAATGAATTAAGATTTTTGTTAAGTAGATTTCAACCAGTCGAGGGCAAAAGTGTATCGTTTACTAATCCAGTTGTTTGGGTAACTTAACAGTCCTGTGGCTTGGAGATGATAAAACTGGAACTTGTAAAGTAAAACAGTTTCATTGGCCATAAAATTCAATTGATAAAGATTTTAAGTGTCTCCATAAACATAGTTTTGTCAACTAACTAAAGCAATAACTAATACCAAGTGACTCGTTAAAATAATGCTTGGAAACAGTATGTAAAACAAGCAATATTTTGTTTACACATTAATAATGTAAATCGTCATCCTATTTTAGTGAAATGCTGAATTTTCTTCCTGCAGTGAATAATGCATAAAAACTTAGCAACTACAACCACTAAATTAAGATGTTTGCTTAAAAGGTGTGCAAATGCAGTTATTAAATCTTCCTTATTTCTACTTAAAAATGTAACAACTGCCTTATTCCACTCTTAAAACTAAGCTATAATGCTGTCTTTTGACTTTCAAAAATCTTTAAGTTTGTATTGTAACTAAAAATACTATCTACTACACCATACAGATGTCACAGTACGCGCCAGCGGTGCTCCAGACCATCACGAACCCCGACGGCAGCGTGTCTCTGATCCAGGTGGACCCCAACAACCCCATCATCACGCTGCCAGACGGCACCACTGCGCAGGTGGTACGTACCATGGTAATATGCATTCTTATATCGCCACTAATTGGGCGAGAATAGCTCGTGGTGACAATATTAGCTAACCAGAGGGACAGCACAGGTTGTATGTACCATGATAATACGAATTCTAATATATGGTATTGCTACCAGCTGGGCGAGAAGCCGAAAATGGCTCGAAGTGACAATATAAGCTAGTCAATTGGATAGCTGGGCTGCGCAGATGGTACATGCCAAAAAGAAAATACCTACATTTATTTGCATTTATCACGCTTAAAGAAAAAACACAAGCAAAAAACTGGGTGAGGATTACTATGTTAATATTTATTCTAATAATGATATCACCTAATATTAGTCAACCAGTTGTGCTTATTCACGTAGTAAAAGGTCACAGGGAAGTTTATATTTCTAGATTTGTAGAAATACTCGCCACACAAAATGACCGTGGTGAGGTAAGTACCTACATGCCATTTATTTTACATAAATACTGTTTTCTCTTTGTGTTCCAATTTTTTAATTAAGCTGATTGGGTTGCTTAGAGGTGCGCTAAAGTACCCACGATTCTGTAAAAAAACGCACTTGTTATGGTTGCGAATCATCTTCGATTGACAATTTTGATCAACACACAACCTAATATTAACCTGCAAATTTCAAATAATGTAAGAAATTTTGATTTCCCTGAGCTACTCGGGCGCTTTCGCCTTAGGATAACGTTTCCATACGTCAGTCGGTACATCTTCCTTCCTCCCCATCCAGATCCACAGCGGCGAGGGCGGCGCGCACCTGTCTGCGCTGGACGGCGAGGGCGCGGTGTCCGTGGACCTCAACGCCGTGGCCGAGGCCACGCTCAACCACGACGGACAGATCATACTCACCGGCGAGGACGGACACAGTACGCGTTCTTTATTCATCCTTGTTTTCAATTCACGTTTATCATCATTCATTACTTGAGCCACTGCTAGACATAGGTTCGATGCATCTCGCATCCACGGGATTTCTGCGACCTTTACAAGGTCATCGGTTTATCTTGTCGAGGCCTTCCAACGCTACGTCTGCCGGTACGCAGTCACTACTCCGGAACCTTTCGGCCCCATCGGCCACCTGTTCTGCGAGCAATGTGCCCTACCCTGGCACTTAAGTTTGTCAATTCATTGGTCTATGTTGGTTACCTTGGGTCTCCTGCTGATCTCTTCATTTCTGATTCAATCATGTAGACGTCCCATTGACGTTATTTCTGCTTAATCAAATATAACTTTCGTGTAAATTAAGTTGATAATTACAGTATTGTATGGCTAATAATAGATTTCCCTGTTTAACTAGGATAACATAAAATATGCCAACTCATCATTCTATATTGTAACATTCCAGCCTACCCGGTGTCAGTGTCAGGAGTGATCACAGTTCCAGTGAGCGCGTCCGTGTACCAGTCGATGATCTCGTCCATGCAGACGCAGGACGGCAGCGTGTGCATGGCGCCACTCGTGCAGGTGCGGCCCAAGCTCGAACCTATCGAACACGACAATGTCACCGCCTAGCCGCTCATGCTAGCCTAGTATTTGTGACACGTCCTAGAATTTTTAATTTGCGTTTACTGCTTGCTACGCTAAAATAATTAACTTATGCCTAATTTAACCAATGAAACTAAACGCGTACAGATTTCCTATAAACAAAAACTGATTGTGTTGCTGTCAAATTGGGTATATAAATAGATTCGTAAGCTAATTTAACTGTGATAACTACTTCCCTATGGGAGGGTCTACTATGCAAAGCTATGAGATCTTTGCTTCATTATTGGTTTACAAGATCTTCATTTTAACCAATAACGGTCCGTAAATTATAGGAATCGGCCATTAGCCGCATGCAACAGCTGTCAGTGTCAAAATTGTTATGAAATATTGACTCACAGCTCTTAGACGCGGTTTATAAGTGCTGAGCACGTAGTTTGATTGCTACAGGTGTGGCCCAAATGTAGACTTTTTTTATTTTGTATTTCTGGCCGTGTTGCGTCGATAGCAATAACTTGCGTGAAATGCACTAATTAGCTATGAGCAAACATGTTTCCCAACTTCAATTTACTGTAGTTTTTGTTATCTTATGTTGAACGACCAAATATTTAGTCAGTTCCACATCTGCAAGTTTTTGTGTGCACGTCTGTAGGTACTTCCCGCACAATTGGCGGAGTGCAAAAGTGGCGTCCATTGTTCCTCGACCTGTTTATTCTCTTCGTTCATTAGCTTTTCAAAATAAACCTTCCATCGTTCTTTTATTTCGTCATCTTTGTACAGAACTTTACCGGCGTTGTCTATCATAGATTTAATGTGAAGAATATCTCTCGTTCACCTTTCTCTTGCTTTTGTAATCCGGTAGAGCTCCTTCTGGCCTGTAGGAACTTGATTATAAGGCTTCAATAATGAGTTTAAAGCCTAAAGGTAAATACACATAACAAGATACGATAGTATTAACATACATAACTGTTGAAAAAAACTAGATGTAAAAAGATGCTAAAGCAAAGAAAAAAAATATTTACATGATAATATTATTATTAATTTTAAGATAGATAAACTCCAAAAACTTCGTCCACTAGTGCAGTTTAATGAACATGCTGCCAAAATATAATATTTACCCAAAGAGAACTATGAGTATAAAATATATAAATGTCGGAACTTAAGTTCGAGAACGCGTGCCATTTGAGTCGTTGATAAATAATACAAAATAAAATGTCCTTGTGACTTGTGATATTTTTGTATATAAAGGGTAAACGAGTATGTTTGTGGATCTCGGAATGCTTAATAAGCTTTTATTGTTTATAGTTTAGTCAAATTATTTCCTAAAGGAACGCTTTTAGAAAAGTGACTGAAAGTAGGCCTTTTCGGTAGCAATAAACCGTAAATTATGTGACCTTCACTTCTGCCAGTACCAGACTGTGAAGCCCGTACACATGGCTGTAACTTGTACAAAGTATGCGAGTACAGCCCGATTCAAACTTTATGGCGGCTCTGAAGTGCGCTACTCCCTGCGCAGTACCTCACCCCCGTTGACAGGTGAATTTGTTACTGCGCAGCGACTCGCCTCATGTTCCGAGCCGCCGTAAAGTTTGAATCGGGCTGTAGATCGCACGCCGATGTGCCATAAATAACAACTTCTTATTTGGTGAATGGCACATCGTACTTGCATAGTTTTGTACAAGTTTAAGGCTTGTGTATTATATGGGCTTTATTGACAAATGCAAGTACAAAATGTTCTTTTGAACATTCGATAAAGTATTTTGTCAATTTTCTGACGAATTATGATAGACTCTAGATAAATGCTTGTTTCTTTATGCCAATATTTTATTAAGTATTATTTTGCGAGGCCTAGATCTTGCTTTTTATTATTTGAATTGACAAGTAGAAAAATTATTTGTGTCAGATGTGTTACCAAAGTGTAATGTTTAGTGAGCTAGTTACTGC
Organism: Apamea crenata; assembly: GCA_949629185.1. NCBI lineage: Eukaryota > Metazoa > Arthropoda > Insecta > Lepidoptera > Noctuidae > Apamea > Apamea crenata. Next base: position 2,726,834 of record OX451353.1, on the reverse strand, counting down.
CAAATATGCATGGTTTTCGTGTAATTGTGTATTTATTTATTGCCTTATTGTAGTCGGTAAATACGTTTTCAAAAGATTCCAAGTAGTCATACTTAATTTTTTGTTAGGATCACAGTAGTACTATCGCCAAAATCTATATCTGCCCACTGTAAGGACTATTGCTGCTTGCAGCGTATATTATTAGTCGACCTAAAAAGGATCCTCTTTTGTTTTACTTCCGGACGTAGCTGTGGTCATTACGTGCACGGTATTTTGTTTTCAAAATGGTCAGATATAGGTTTTGGCGATAGTACTTATCATAGCATATTAAACCCCTTTATTCTATCAGCGGGAAGGCAGATGTGTATTAGTCCCATCTAATGGGATGCTAGCCTATTTCAGTAGTGCTAATATAAGAATTGTATAAACCCCAGTGAATTAAGACAGCGTATTTACCAAGTGCGAAACCAGGCCTAGTATTAATTTAGTCACATGTTTTTTCTTTGCACATAGTGCTTGTTTTATTCCACATTATATTTCGTTGCCTATGATTTATGCTAACCTTGTAAATATGTCAAGAATTTGCAATGTGTGTGTGTATGAGATTTGTAAAGTTGCCACTCAGGCCGAGAACTATAAATGTTACTTAGACATGTTCGGATGTTCCCGTCTCTATCTTGAACTCGTAATTTCATAGTTTTGCGGCAGTGACGGCCTGAGCTAATGTGTTGCTAGTAAAATTGTTTAAAAACAACTTTATGGCAATATGGATAAACTTTGAAATATTTTCATCATCACTGTATATTTTTTTTAATATTTATAGAATAATTCGTTCCATGTAAAATACTGGTATTCCTCTGCATCCGGTTTAACTGGAAGCCGACCCCAATATACATAGTTGGGAAAAGGTTAGGTAGATGATGATAAAGAATAATTCGTTTTACGTTGTGCATGATTTTAAAAAGTAAAATATTTATATAGATAAATAGAAAATTGTACACCAAAATACAGGGTGGCAGGGACACTATTCTGGACCCCCCTGCGTCAAAATTGTTTCTATGAAACCGACGAACAATTTCTACGCTAGGGGAGAGCTCTAGGGTCATGTGATGAATTCATGGATTGAGTTCAGTTCGACGTTGACTCCCGTTACAAAGATTAACTGTATCATATGACTGAAGATATTTCTTGTAGCCTAATCAAATGTGTATTTATTGCAATTTGCCATATTACTGCCATAATAATAGCGTGCCAAAGACTACGCAATTGCTTTAGAACATCACATATTGAAATGACACGTTACTTTCACTACATATAATTATTATTTTGTTATGTTTTGTGCCTCAGAATATGTTTACAGTGACTTTTACCATATGTAAGGTATTGTATAGAGTTAAATAAAATTTTCTGATACAGTTTATAAATTTAGAAAAGTACAATTTCTGAGGCACGCCTTGTACATTTTATTTGAAACGTTTTATTTTCAGTTGAAGCTTGTTATGTTTTGTGTTGTAGTATTGTTATAGTGTACTCTAATGCAACACCGATAAAGTCCTAATTTATTTAATCCAGTATTAAACTATACTAAACGTCAATACGGCAGTTGCGGTCACGAAATGTGAGAGTAGGACGGTGAACATTTAGTTTAGGAAAATGCTATACGCTATACTAAGCCTCGTTTCGTCTCGCTCTCACGTTTTCTGACCGCGGCTGCCAGGATCATTGACGTTTAGTATAATCAGTGTTGCATCAGAGTAGGAATGGATTTATTTTTTATTTACGTGTGCGAGTGCTGCCGTAATAAATACGTGAATGTATCGTGTTGTTTTATTTGCACGAGCGAGGCTTGATCACTGTGTGTCTGCATGACAGGTGTGTATATTGAGTTTTTATTTGAGTTGTTGCTTGATTTAGAGTACTTGTCTAAAGCAGCGGGTTTTCCGCTACAGATAGCTGCAGGTTTGTTGATGAAAACGGTTATAGCGTTTTATAACTGTGAACGCATAAGTTAATACTTTACTACTGGGCACCGATTACACCGATCGGTGCCGACTTGTCTTTATGCAAGCACCTTTACTGTCGGTCCTCTCAATCTGTGTGGTTCTTTCCTCAAAAGACCATCTCAGACATCGACCTGCATGGTCTTCATATGATCTGACCAAGATTATGTCTGGAGTTTAAAAGAGACTGACCTCTGAGTTTGTTTCGGCCTTTCTTCTCAGACTAGTCAGATAGGAAACGCCGACCTCATATAGTTTTAAAATATGATTGACGTGTAAAAGTGTTTGTACAAACCTACTTACAAAATAAAATCATTTATCACTGGCTATAGGTGCCACACACTTGTTCGGGTCGGCAAGCGGTAACATCGAACATATTTATTTAATACTTCAAGCACATCAATGTACAAAAGCGGACTTGCGTGTCAACCTGAGGTATTGAATGTTGCCTCCCGAACGTGTGTAGCACGCCTTCCTGGTGGGGAGGTCCTGTGTAATGAACCTCTCGTTCATCCTATTATTCACAAATTCACAGTCGATTAATTTATGAATTTTGTTTTACATAGATGTTGGCCTGCCAATCTACCATAAATATATTTCTCGTACATGTTTTTTTCTCAACCTTTTCTTTTGAATCGTAGATAAGTTTTGGAAACAGTTAAATGTTTGTTTTCAAATGTTTCTCTCCCCAGTTCGGTTCCTAGCCTGGGGCGATTACAGAAGATCCTGGTTTATAATTAGTTATTCGGCAGGGGCCGGCGCTGATCTAGCTTAGCCAGCGGGCGGTGCGTTTTCACTGCCAAACAAATATCAACAGTGGGTTACTTGGAATAAAGTCGAAAATAAATTAACTACATAACATCATAGCGAGGTGCACTTTTAGCACTCCCAAGATCTGTTGGGCAGTGACTGTCACACTGACAATTAGAATATTCGGATTCTGATTGTCTCATTCTGCCGAAAATACAATCAATTTACACACATTTTTGATAATTTTTAAATATTCATCGTTGCTGAGAGGAGATTGAGACTAGATTTTGAACGGTTTTAATTACGAGACTTGGCCTTCGGTTCTGCGCCGGCCCTTACGTGTGACCATACATACCACCAGAATTATTTATTTTCACTAAATTTACTCACGGTGGGTAAGTTTTTAACCACTGTGTGTTAGAAACAATCAATGAATACAAAGCGCTGTGTAATGTATGCTAAAGTTTCAACACCAGGTGGAGCAGAATGGCGAGGGGCTGGAGACGATCTCGATGGGCGGCGGCGTGGCGCAGGTCATGCTGCAGGGCGGCGGTGAGGCGCAGGTGCTGCAGGTGCTCAGTCTCAAGGACGCGACCGTGCTCAGCAAGGCTATGGTCAGTACACCGTGTTTACAAATGCTTCTTTATGCCATGACAGACAAATTGTCAGGACACAAACACCGGTCAATCTATTCTGTAAAAATCTGACCGTGTAAACTTTGAAGTGAGCTCATTCCACCTGATACTAGACTAAATTGACAAGCTTCACCTAAATTTTCACGGTAAGATTTAACAGACTAGGCTTTTGTTTACTTATAGCAATTCGGATGCAAACCGCACTTACTTTGCGCGCCGTAGACTTGGACGCTCATGCGTTCCGGCCTAGACGACGAATCTATTTAAAAACGTGTGCGGTTGGGGGACCCCCGTCACGAACGAAGATCCTTACGCGATACTCGCACGCACACGCACTCGTATAATAGAAAGACGGCGAGATGGAGGGGCATAACAGTATTTCCTTACGTTACGATTTCTACCGCTTCCCGAAACCACTTACCGAACTTCGTTCTAAAAAAATATATCAGAGGGGCAATTCTCGTAATTTTAAGAACGTTCACTGTCTGTCATACATTTTGACAATTTTTTGACATGTGTTTGTCGCCGAGATGAGACTGCGACTAGATTTTGAACGTTTTAAATTACGAGAATTGGCCTTCTGGACTACTATAGCAGTTTATCAGTTTTGATACACCCCTTAGGACATTTATTTGTCGTTTCTTGGAGAACCAACTTATCAGTAACGATGTTAGTTCCACAACTGTGTATTCTATTGCTTATCTATATTTATCTAGTAAATAATCATAATTTATTATCACTCATCCAGGCCATGCTTTTGCTATACGGTACTCTAATACTTAGGTACTGTCCCTACACAATCATTCACGTTATCATTACTGATATCTGCTTATCTGGAATATTAGCCCACGTTCGCACGGACATTAATATATCGTGGCCGGATTTTATCGGGCACTTAATGTTCAAGTCTCGGTGTTGAGCCGAGCGTTGAGAATCCAACAGAGCACATCCCAGCAGCGCGTCCAAAAAAACACTGTTGGATTTTCAACTCTCGGCCCTAATCAGTACGTTGAAACTCCAGTGCGCGAAAAAAAAAATTCGCCGCGGGGAAAACACGCCCGTGCGAACCTGGGCTTAGAGCGACCTTATTCTGTAGCTTATAATTGTGTTGTTGTTACAGCAGGTTAAAGCCGAACGTGATGCGGTCGTCACAGATTCCTAGCTAATAACACTGGTGGCGACCAGCCCGCCACCCGACGGAGCCCCGGACTGCCCCGAACTGTAGCATAACCCCGACACCACACCCCACCACCTAATCAATGCGATTATTACAAGTATTTGACTTCACAGCGCAGATCCAAATGCGATTTATAATAATTCCGAAAGTTAATCATTAATACGCACCAAAGGTGGCGACTCGAATGCACCACGCGACTCGGAAGGCGAGGCGTGCTATCAGCTGTTATTGTTATTCTAGAATTATTGAGTCTAGTGTTACCGTCAGTGAAGTCAAACAAAATAAATTAACTAAAGTCGCCTTTGGCGCAAGTACCGCGCGTTACATTCACTGCGCTTCGAATTGGACGTTACGTGTGCGGACCGGCCGGAACCCGGGACACCACGCTAACGAATAGCAATCATGGCCAGTTACTTCGGAGTGACTTTGAATTCTAGAAATAAATTTACCATTATTAGGCTTAAAATTTTGCCATGAAATGGGATTTAATTTATTTTAATTATTTCGATGTACCTATGTAACTTATTTATTTATTGATATGAAAAATAAGACTAATTTATTTTATATGCAAATCTATGATAGGTGGGAAACAGATTTGTGCAATATATATACCAGCAGCGTTTATTTTATATAGATAATTTCTTGTGCGGTAGAAGTATTCAAGGCGCACGCGCAAGGAGTTTCATATAAATATACGTAACGTAATAATCATATACATTCCTGTAATTTTATTGAAGCGAGTTTGTTGTGTACATTTGTTGTTTATGTTTAATTTAATTTATCTTATGTTTGTTATACCAACCTATTTATTTATTCTAGTCTAAACCAAGTCAAAGGGAACCTATTCTAGTCCGAGTGAAATATATTTAAGAACTTTGCCGAAACTTTTCTAAATGTAAGTTTTGTAAAAATAAATGTAATTTAACTTGTCCTTTATAATGTAAATTCATTCCTGCGCAGGGTTATACATAGATGATGACGTTAGTATTTATCGGTGTTTAAAATCTTAGAAATGTAAAGACTTATTTCGGTTTTGTCATGTCTGTACGAATCTAGCACCTGGTTTCTGAAAGGTTTATTATGATGATAAGGATTAACACAAAAATTTGCTATATGACAGTCAAACTCGATCACTCAAGCAGTCAATCGCTGTAGATAACACTTGGGCTTCGAGTTAAACTGTGCCGCTGTGCGTTTGTGCGGACCGGTCGCTACAGCTCGATTCAAGCTTTATGGCGGCTCTGAAGTGCGCTACTTGCTGCGCAGTACCTCACTCCTCACCTCCGTTGACAGATGAATTTATGTTACTTCGCAGCGACTCGCCTCATGTTCCGAGCCGCTATAAAGTTTAAATCGGGCTGTACGCCGCGTTTGTTCGGCAATGATAATTCGTTCAGAACAGATTCGTACAAACCCACAATAGAACCAGGCCGCCTTACCGCACGGACAAATACAAAACCAGCCTTGGACTTGCCCTCGTACGCACGGGCGATTTTTAACGCGAAGAATTTTTATCTCACTGGATTTTCTACTCTCGGTATTGTGCCGCGCATTGAGACCACTCCCTCTCGAAGAGAGGAGGCCTGTGTCCCAGCAGTGGGAACATTATAGGCTGATATGCATAGAATCCAACAGAGCACACTCTTGAATTTTCAACTCTCGGCGCTAAGCAATACGTTGAAAATCCAGTGCGCTAGAAATTATAAATTCAATTCAATTCCATTATTTCAATCAACAGTTGGATCATTGTCGTCGCGTTAAAAACTCAACGTACTAGGGCTTTTAGAGTCATATCTCACTGGGACGCATGGCGGCGCAGCGACCTACAAAATGTATGGTTAGCTGCTCAACGAAACCACCCACTTTAAAGCTGTATACATTTAGTTGGCAGCGCCACCTGGCGTCCCGGTAAGGAATGGGTTTTTGAGTCTGAAAGTGTATTAGCATTTTAATGGATCATAATATCCTCTCAGAACCCTTGTGTAAACGTAGTGTTTCATAGTCAATATTGTCCAACATTCAACGCCGGGATTTATTTTCAATATGCCTATACTTAGTAGGCTTTCCAATGTAATTCAAGTTAAATGTTAAGATTTATAGTCGGGACTAATAAGTAAGGTAGAGGTCATAGAAAGTACAAAAGAACTAATTGTGATGTGCGAAATAAAATACTTTGTTTTTTAAGACACGACCGAATAGAACCTATTTACTTAGATTTGTTTGAGTTTGGTCCGAATTTTATTTTTGTTTAATTTACCAAAGAACGTTTATGTTTTGTCCTCTATGATAGCATGATATAGCACAATTTTGTTGTTAAGTACAATTTGTGATTGTAAATAATGGTATGACTGTGTGAATATGGCAATCATTAAAGTATTTACGTACATTTTCTTATTTTTTATTTTGATACTTAATCTATTCGTAGGTACTGGACACATGGTACCTACTACTACAACCGCGATGCATCGTCGAAGCAGTCGAAGAATCAATCGAAGCAGTAAGGAAGGACAGATATTTACTTTGCTAAGTAAACGTTTCTTAGGGATAGGTAATACCGTAGAATGTTCATAGTCGTATTTGAGCAAACGTCAACAAGTCTTTCAAAGGAATATGAATTTTAGTTGTATTCAAATAATCTTCATATTCGTTTAAGACTCTTACTTAGCAAAGTGAAATAGAAGTGCGATCTAGAAATCTCGCCGGCCGGTTTTTGTTGTTCAAGGCAGTGGCATAACAGCGGTGGTGGCAGGAGGGGCAAAACGCCACGCACGGTCCCCAGCCGGAGGGGCCCCCGGCCGGAGGGCCATGAGCACAGAAGGATCTCATAAGTATAGAAATGCAAAGCTTTTTCGACGACCACTAAACCAGCGCAGTCAGGTATTCAATTTTGTAGGGGAAATTACTAAATCTACGCCAAAATTAGTACCAGTAAAAAAAAATGAATCCCAAGCCGCGTACGCACGAAGGAACAAAAACATGGTGAACACGAACATCGAACACTTTGTTCGCACGTGCCTACCACTAACTAACATAGTGTTTGATGTTCGTTAGTGGTAGGCACGTGCGAACAAAGTGTCACCTATTTTTTTCTTTTGGTAATCAAACAAAAAATGACGTTAAAGTTAAAGCACGTCAAAATTTGGGAGTGAGGGGTCGTGACGTTCCGCATACCGGCCCATTGTGCTGCTCGACGAGGTTGGCAAGCTCTTCGAGAGAGTGATTGCGGGCCGCCTCGTCGGGCACCTGGTGGGGACGGGGCCGGATCTTGCGGATAGTCAGTTTGGCTTCCGCAAGGGGCGCTCGACGGTGGACGCCATCATGCGCGTTAGAGCCCTCACGACGGGGGATGCGGTGTCCCGGGGCGGGGTCGTCGTGGCGGTGTCACTCGACATCGCCAACGCGTTTAACACCCTGCCCTGGAGTTGCATTGGGGAGGCACTCCGGTATCACCGGGTGCCGACCTACCTCCGTCGAATAGTCGGGGCGTATCTGACGGATAGAGCCGTCATCTACCCCGGTCACGACGGGAACTGGAGCCGGCGAGAGATGTCGTGCGGTGTCCCACAGGGATCGGTTCTGGGGCCGCTCCTGTGGGACATCGGTTACGACTGGGTGCTGCGGGCAGACCTCCCTGATGGCGTCAGCGTAGTTTGCTACGCTGACGACACGCTGGTCCTGGCGCAGGGGAGGTCGCATCAGGCGGCGGCCGACGCAATGACACGCGGGGTTGCGATAGTCGTGGATAGGATCCGGCAGTTGGGTCTCGAGGTGGCATTGCACAAGTCCGAGGCCATGTCCTTTCATGGGCCCCGGTACGGGCCACCTTCGGGATCTCAACTGATGGTAGGAGGGGTTCACATCGGCGTCGAGACAACGATGAGATACCTGGGTCTCGTCCTCGACAGCCGGTGGAACTTCGTCGAGCATTTCCGACGTTTGGCCCCCAAACTGGAACGGGCCGGGGCCGCCTTAAAGCGGCTCCTGCCCAACCTGAGGGGGCCAAACGCCTCCTGCCGGAGGCTTTACGCGGGGATCGTGCGGTCCATGGCCCTATATGGGGCCCCGGTGTGGGCGCGTTCACTGCGGCTTCGAGCCGCACACTACCTGAACACGCCCCAGAGGGTGGTAGCCACAAGGCTAATCCGGGGCTACCGCACGATCTCGCGCGAGGCGGCAAGCCTCCTTGCCGGACTGCCGCCATGGGATCTGGAGGCGATAGTCCTCGCGCGCCTGCATGATTGGCGCGCGGAGGCACTACGCCGGGGGGAAAGTCTGCACCCGCGGCAAATCGCTGCGGAGCGGACGGACCTCCGGCGCGATCTCATGGCGGAATGGAAGGCGCGACTATCGCAACCCAGCGCAGGGCACGCCGCGATAGTGGCGATAAGACCCCTCTTTGAGGAGTGGCTAGAGAGGCGTCACGGCGTTCTCACCTTCCGCTTGACGCAGGTCCTCTCCGGACACGGATGTTTCGGGAGGTTCCTGCACATCATCAGGCGGGAGGAGACGCCCGGGTGTCACCACTGCCAGGATCGCCCGGAGGACACGGTGGAGCATACGGTGGCGGTCTGCCCTGCTTGGGCGGAGCCCCGCCGTGTCCTCGTAGAGGCGATCGGCAACGGCGGCGACCTCTCGCGTCCGGCCCTGGTGCAAGCCATGGTCCGGGGCGAGAGGGAGTGGGAGGCAGTCACCTCCTTCTGCGAAGCAGTCATGCTAGCGAAGGAGGTGGCTGAGAGGCTGAGGGAAAGAACCTCACGCCTCAGCCGCCGCGGGAGACGCTCCGGGCGTCGGGAGCCGCGTGACGACTCCCGGCCACCGTAGGCGCGGGCCTGCGGGCGGTGAGTAATGGGTAGCTCACCGTCTGATCAGGACCAGGCCCGTGCCGGACGGCGCGTTGTGTTCCACGCGCGCCTCAAAGAGAAAATGTCAGCAGAGGACGGGGCCCCATAGCGCCGAAGCCTGCCGGGGCGGCGGGATTTTCCGAAAGGTTAACCGCTGCCCTGGAACAGAAAGGGCTAAGGAAGGAACACGGATGGGTTTTAGTCAGTAAAAGTCTGACACTCCCTTCCGCTCCACCCAGAGCGGGAGGGGTCATTTGATGATTTCCCATCCAAAAAAGGGGTCGTGACGTCACTTGCTTGCAAAAGTGTCGCAAGCAAGTGACATCACGCGGAACTATAACGGGCGATATCTTCATTTTTTATATACATAATTTCATTGACAAAAAAAAATACGGGTTCAATATTTTTTGATAATCTAACTGACGGACTAATTAGATTTTCTTAGGAAACTAGCCTATTGGTTCTCAATGGATAACGCAGATTACCACTTATTGAAAACAAGACGCTCAATCTTTAACTACAATCGCACGGAGCGAAGTTTATACGTTTTTAACCTATACAAAGGCGTAGTGTAACTATAAACATGGACTGCGCTTCTGTGCCTTTCTTGTACATAAATATGCCTCCTGCTATCTAACCAAATTGATTTTGATGTCAAAGTATAAAAATGTAACTGATACAAGTAAACAAATTGCTTTTTAAAAAATCCTCATCTACTTTATTCATAAAATACTATGCACTTACAAAAAGAAAGTGATGTAATGCTATAATATTTTTTATTGATAATACTAATAAGTACATGTACTACGAACGGACAAGGAATTGTATAAAAGGGACAACAGATGACAAAAAAATGAAACAAGGTTCATTATTATATCATATCATATTCTTCTAATGTTTACACATTAGATAAGCATGTCGGTTTTTTTAATGATGGCCCAAGAATATTTCTAATTGAAGACGCAGCTTCCCACAATTAAAAGTAAAAAAAAAACTCGACAACAAAACTATTATACAAATTTTCTACAGCTTAATTTGATATTTAACGGTGACCTTACATGTCATAAACATTCTCTAAAGCTAGTTCTGGTTTGTCGTACCCAAGCTCCTCTGGTGTCTCGATGCCAAGTTCACATAATGTGGGTTTAATTTCCTGGATGATATAGGGGTAGATTTCATTGACTTTATTGCCGCACTTGTCTTTGCAGGCCTCAATGAACCTGACGGCGAGCGCATAGTCATTGACTCTCCTGCAAGCATGCAACGCAGCCTTGATGATCCTTGGGTCGGGGACAAGGTCCATACCGCACAGATCATTCATGCCCTTGCGGATTTCCCATCCGTCAATATCTTTCCTGTTGAAGAAGCACTCATATCTGAAAACAAAATAAAGAAATATTAATTGTTTTTCTTTGTCTTTAAAATAACTAGGAATTGGGAGATAAATGGGATATTTTTTGTTGGTTTCTGCATCTAAACCTTTTGCCTTCCGCTAATAGGTAGTTTCAAAAAGTACATTGAAACTTTGGAGTCAATCCTATTGTTAGTTCTAGAATATCCTTTTGATTTTAGAAATAGTATTAGTATTTAGAACTTGAATACTTAGTGCATCAGCACAAAAACTGATGACAACATGAATAGTCAAAGGAAAAACTTCTAAGGAACACTGCTGATAAGTTATTAACAAAAAGGTGGATAGTTCCCATGCCACTCAGATTGAGGAACAAAGGAAAGGAGGGTTTCCCAGGGGTAATTTGGGTGTTGTGAGTGAAATAACTTTTTCGATGACTTGTCTTACAACACTCTTGGTTGATTTCACATTTTAATTAGAAATATTTCAATGTTGGCAGATATCAGATATAGAGAAATGCACATTGACCTCAGTGCTTTCTTTTCGTTAGGAGGAAAAACTGATCAATGCCACCTTCAAGTTATCACATTTTTTTTTAACTTGGTTCATCTTAAATAAAAATATTACTGTCAAATAAAAAAAAAAACTTTTTATTGTTCTGATTAACGCAAAACAAGTTTTTGTTTGAGTTTTAAGGCATTGACTGTCATCCCGGTCACCGGTGACCGCCAACAATAGATTTTCTATTGTGTCTGTTGTCTGGCAGTCAACATGTTAATAAATCGAATGAGATGAGAACAGCTGTCCATAAGTAAGAAAATATATTTCAATTATCAATTAAAAAGATAATGTTATCATCACTACAAAAAAATAATCTGCTAGGGGCTACAAGAATGATGATTTAAATCAGTCAATATTACCTAAATAAATAAGAAAGGGTGAATAATATTTATTGAAAGGATCACAATAGAACAGTGATGATGTGGCCTAGTTACAAAAATCAATATTCAGACATTATTTTCCACCCCATCAAGCAAATACCCAAAGTGATAAGCAAACCTATTCGACGCAACACTTGTATCAAAAACAAGGAAAACAATGATTAAAATATAAAGAGGTTATAAAAATTACTCATGATCATTTCACATCACACCCAATATGAAAATCTGTCGGGGATTTACGGATAGGTACAAAATAACACCGAGCCAGACGTACAATAGAACATCACTCAAACATGTTGAAAGCTGTAAATCACCGACAAGATTACCACATATTTTCAGTTACATAACGTCAAAAGTTCCGACAGGGGACTAACTTGCTATCAAATTCCTCATCGGATTCGACGACTGAGTGCGACCGCCGCAGGGGCACAGCGCTGACCCTTGCCGCCGGCACCAGGGTCCTTCTCAAGACATTGACCAGTGCACCAGAAGTTGATTTCAGCATTTTGATCAGACGTTACACGGAGACTTTGGCAAGAATAACAAATGGCTGCTCAACTATAGACTAAAAAACCTGAGTGCCAGTCGCGCTCGCGGATCGTGGACGCAGAATTTGACGTTTTTAGTGATGCGCGAAACTATTGATTTTAGTAAATTTCATAGACATTTCATAAATTGTTGCCAATGTATAAATATTTTAATCGATTACTCACAAAGAATGGTACAAACGGCTACACATCAAGCTATACATTTCCAGTTTTAGCTGACCTCGCATTGTGTAGGTTTTTCGTACAATCTGAAGTCAGCTTATACTTACTACTTTATTTAGAAACTTTTATTTCCTGGGTAATCTTGGCTACCAATATGATAGTTTTAATTCCTTGGTATCTTCTTACTTTTATTTAAGGTATATTTGTAAGACAGCGTACAGGAATTTATATCCACTTGTGAACTGTACGAACTCGCACTCGTAGAATTTCATGTACAGTCAGCTACGTACTCTCGTAGAGAGCGAGCTACGTCGACTCGTAGAGGCAGCTACGTCCACTCGTAGAGAGGTGGCTACGTACTGTACACTCGTAGTCCGTAGAGGCAGCTACGTACACTCGTAGAAAGAGATCTACGTACACTCGTAGAAAGAGATCTACGTCCACTCGTACAGAGGTAGTTAGGTCCACTCGTGTTCTTCCTCCTCTCTCCTACTTGATCTATGCTGTGCCCGACAGGTTCCATAACTGTGACTAATATAATTACATATTTCCTTACCAAACTATATGTGTACATTATGATACGCAATAAAGAATTTAGAGCTACGTACACTCATAGAGAGGAGAGAGGTACGAACACTTCTAGAGAGGACTGTTTGTACTAAAATATTTTGATATTGAATGACTGTATTTAATTTGTTCCTTCATCACTATAATATATTATAAAATAAAGTCCCCTGCCGCGTCTGTCTGAACGCGATAAACTCAAAAAAAACTACCGGACGGATTATTATACGATTTTCACCAATGCACGGGATTCATGAGAAGGTTTAGGACACAATTTTTTAAGGTTTTGTGTAAATTGGCTGAAATATGACCATGATTGTTGAAGATGTCGGAAAAAAAACTAGTCGACTGGAGCTTTACTGCCGTGCGCCGCGTAAACCATTTAAGTTACCAACATGAAAACCATGTCTTATGTATTATTTAAGTATCTGACTTGTGGTTACATGCATGGCCGCTGTTTTGAATAAAAAAAAACAAATTGCGCGACAGTCGGTATGCCAAGCCTCCATATAAAAATCTTCAATCCCCTTTGTACGTTAGTTACTCATAAAAAAGGCTGAACGCATTTGGATGAAATTTGGTATAGGCAGATGGTTTGTAACCTAGATTAACACAAGATATTTTCCGGCATACACGCGGGCGAAGCCGCAGGCAAAAGGTAGTAGGTACTTATTAAATAAAACTGCTGACATATATGATAATACTTTATTCTTAAAGTATTGTGTTGTCAGTTAACAAAAGAAAATATACTGTTCACTATTAAAACAACAAGTAAAAAATTCATTAGTTATTTTATTATGTCTAGTAATACAAAACAGGCTTACACTTATGATATAAATTTCTATTTGATATTACCTCTTTATGAATCTTGGTATTCATGATTACCTATGCAAGATTTAAGGCGCTTTGGTCCTTTTTACATTTTTCTTCTTCTCTTTTTCTTATGGGCAGTAATACTCTCCTGCCCGCTATCTTCTTCAGAGCTGTCGGAAGAGCTGCTATCACTATCGCTACTGGAAGAACTACTATTAGATGAGCTGTCCGAAGCTACACCAGTGCCTTGGCTCAAGTCCATGCCACTAGCGATCTTGTACAGGTCAGGTTCTTTGGTCTCCAATACTTTGATCCACTTTTTGGAGAGTTTAGGGCGGCCGCGCACAGTTTTGTGCCAGACGACCGGGAAGTTGGTGCGGCTGCAGAAGTTTTGAGTGACAGCCACCGTGTAGTCCAAATTGAGGACGACATGCCACCAGCCTCCCGGCACGAACACGGTTTCACCAGGTTTCTGCAGAATCTCCACCTGTGACATAATAAATATTTTTAACCAAACAATGAATCCAGTGATAATGATTTCAAGCTGCATCTTCAAGTAGTATGGGAGAGCTGTACAACTAAAGTTTGAATACAATACAATGTTGGATTTTGTTAGTGAGATGTGATTTATGCAATGCAGAATTAGAATCGATTTTTAATTAAATAAACTGAATACATACTGGTTTAAATTCTTTGGGCCATGTTTCTAATTGAGTCTTAGGATAAATAAGTTTGAACCATGTGACAGCTTCATCTCTTTGTTTCCCGCCCACTGCTCCAGTCACCTTGATCAGTTCTCTAGGAGTCTGGGTTGGGAATAAGCACCATCTTTTATGACCAAAAACCAAAGCGTTCCAAGCACTTGTCCCTAGAGGGTCTATGTGGATGCCTGTCCCAGAACGCTGTGGTCCCATCACAAACCAGCGGTAAGGCGGTCTCCTTTCCTCACCGCAATACTTAAACAAATCATCCCTAAAATACAAAGGGGCTTCATAGTCTTCCAAAATTTTCTTTCTCCTCACATGCTCACCAAAACTGCTATCAAAAATATAAAGCGGACTGTCATCAGTCGTTGTCCTCATGTATTCTACATAATACTTCATTTTCATCTTAACACTGTAACCCTCATTGTCTTCACCACATTTAAATTTCTGGTTCCTATACTTTTTGGCAAGTCTCTCTACAGTCCATTTATGATTAGCCTTCCAATTTGTCTGTACATTAGTTATAACTACAGGTTTGTATATTTTTTCATATTTCTCTATAAATTCATCAGGTGTTACTTCATTTTCACTTATTCTGTCAACATTGTCATTACATTTGAGAAATTCATCAAAGCTTGTAACATATTTCAAGGCTGTCCATTGATACTTGTCTGCTAATTCTGTAACAAAAAGTGAGTACATAGGATATAGTTATTATTTTGTTGAATTATGTTATAACTATTATTTCAACAAATACAACTGCTGGATCACTTCCTAAGGCTATTTTGTCATGAGTTAATCATAAAAATGATAAAATAGAACAATACATAAAATTCTCTTGTTAGTTCTTGCTTCATATAAAATACTGAGCCATGACCAGAGAAAGTTTAAGATATAATCCTTATTTAAAGTTCTGTTTGGTGCATGCAGTGTGCATGATACTTTTCATCATTCTCCTGCCCTTATCCCAAATTATTTGGGGTCGGCGCAACATGTCTTTTTCTTCCATACTCCTCTATTAGCCGCCATCTCGACAGTCACCGCCTTTCTAACCATATCATCATTCACACAGTCCATCCATCGTTTCTTTGGTCGTCCCCTACTCTTATAGCCATCGACATTCATACTCAACGCTTTCCTCACGACATTTTCCTCATTCCTCCGTAATACATGCCCATACCATGACAACCGGTTTCCACACAACTTTTCAATTACCGGTGCCACTTTCAAACTTCCTCTTATGGCTCTTATATACTCATTTCTTATTCTATCCATTCGTGTAACACCACACATCCCTCTCAGCATTCTCATCTCAGCTGCATGCAATTGCCTTTCATTCATCCCTTTTGTGGCCCAACATTCTGATCATGCATGATACTTTTATGAGCTGATTTACGATCTGCTCTCAAGTCTTTACAATATTTGTACTTAACTGCAAAACTATGCTAATATCATACTTATTGCATAATAATTGTTAATCTTTGTTATAACATAAATGATACCTACAGCAGTGGCCATGACATGAAGTGCTAGTCATTTGTGGTGCAAGCAGTGTAAACATTAATAATAACTTTAAATAACTTGTAAACAGTTTTCAGAATTCAGTTTTACATTAATATGTTTGATATTGCACTTCTATCTTGTATCAGGTCTTATCTGATCTATTTGATTATCAAAATTGATGACTTAATATCCAGGAAGTATTGACATGGCATGCAAGTAGTATTGAACCATGAACTTAGAGGATTGGAAGATGCAAGTCTATGCAAGTAGGAATAGAAATTATGTAAATTTTATTGGGATGAAATTAGTATCACTTCTGTAGATCTTACACTTGTATTATTTAATTTATTCATCATTGTCATGGAAGATATGTAAGCTAGAACAGTTAGATTTACAAGAATGGATAAATTATTAATCATGCATGCATGCTATGAAGTAGCAGTTCCTTACACTTCCCAAGGTTTTTTCATAATCAATTAAGTTTTAGTTGAGTGGGTTTGAAATAACTAAGTAGGTAATGATTTATTATTTGGTTGTAGATTCATATTAAGACAAGCTGCCGATTCTTGATATTTTATCCATTAAATCGTGATGCTATTTAAGTTATGGATTGGCCATTGGCATCAAGGCTGCAAACTCAAAGACATCGTGCTAACTGATTGCCACGCTAACGAAGATCATTCTAGAATTCCAGATTTTGTCGGCTTCTGCTACTGACAGCCTCAACAGGCCTTCGAGTTTACTCGTTGAAGTAAAGAATCATCATCAATAGACTAACTAAAAATGCTGCTCGCCGAGTGTGCTAATTACCATGAAGCTTTGAGTACCGTTCACTTACCGGGTCTTGCTTTCCTTTTAACTTCCTTGATACGCTTTTTCGCTTTATGCGACAATTTGTGCTCACTGTCCATTCTATTAATAATATACTTTAGTTAAAAATCTACTAGATGCGATACCTAAATTGATAAAATAAACTACTGAACAGCGTTGAATCAAATTGACAAATTGATTGACAGGCAGGGCAGCTGATGCTGAGGCAGCCCTGCCAAATTCTGTTGTCTATGTTTCTAGCTAGTGATGTAGTCAAGTAGTCACTACTCAGTATTGTTTAACCAATAATAATTGATTGATTGCCTAAATGACCATTTGCCAAGTTATTAAATTATTAATTACCTGAAATAATTGAACAATGCGATCCTCAAAATGACCTAAGCAAATTCCTGGTGTTGACATGTTTTTTTTTTAATTCTGAAAACCAAAAGTGTGTGGCAATATTTTTTTCTGCTGGCAATGAAACATTTTCGTTTCGACGCATTGGCAAACTCACAAACTGATAATTTTAGAATTTCGCGTTTATAACCGAAATAATTTGAACATTTCTGGTTTTTTCAGTTTTTACTTACTTTACATTTACAATTTTCAAATCAATCGCGTTCTTTTAAAAAGTATTATTATAAAGTGATTGATTTGACTCTTGTAGTGAAACAAATTTCAAACGTTCCAGTCTGAAGTGTGTAGCTAGCTCGATATAACTGTCAATCTGGGTGTAGAAATTTATTTTGTAATTTTCACCGGTTCTCATGTGTAATTTCTCAATGTGTTAGACTATTTTTGAACAAAGGTTCTTTGAGAAATAATGTTATTTAGTGTATGTGGTGCCTAAATTTGTGCGAAAATGGATGACGGTACAGTGAAGATTCAGTCCGGAATTAACATCAACATAAAAAGAACAGATGGTAAGTGCTAACTTACTTAAATATCTACAATTGGTGTGTATTTTCACTTAATTCGTTGGTGAAGTTGCATTTGTCGAAGGTGCATCATGCTGCGTTCGATGACTTGAGGGTATCCTATGATTCATTTGATGGACTTGAGAGCTGCTTTTCCCTGAAGGCATTGGCATTAAAATGATTTGCTATATCCGTTAGCCAATTACCTGGCACAATATTACTCATGAAAGTGAAAACGGTTTGTTTGGGTTTGTTCCTAAACAATTTTTAAAAGTTATGTTTGTTCTACAATAAGAATTTCATAGACTCGTAAGTTCTAATAAGAGATAATAAAAAGAATTATATGAATCATCATCACTTACACTAGTCATAATCTCACAGAATATTCTAAAATGACATCCGTGACCTAGCCTTGTTATCAAATATTTAAAAAGTTGTAAAAAACTGTTAAGTCTTTAGAAGGAATTCTCTTTTTAAGTGTTAAATACACTTGTATCTACATTCTATCTATCCTGAATACTACTAAACTTAAATTTTCTCTTGTAAAACCTCCATAGATTATACCGAAAGTAATAACAATAATGAAATGCAACTAACCTAATCACTTTGATAGTACTGTCATTCATGTAGCAACTTCGACGCTAACCCTGACAGGATGAGGCTATTATTTGATTGCCCCTCACATTTCGTACATAATTTGGTAGGAAAGCATGAAAGTTTCAATTTCCATGTCATAAATGCTAGCTTAATTGGTTCATGACATAACAGTGGAAAAATGAGACTTCTTCTCATTTTAGATAGTACAGACTAGAAACATGTCAACATGGCCACGGCTATCCAGTTTACAACATACCTATAATACCTGCCTATTATCGTCCCACTGTAGGGCAAAGGCCTGCTCATACGGCAAAATTATTATCGTTTGACATGAATAGACAAAAAAGGAATATTATAGATAGTTGAAGCAGCAACTCTCAGTATAATTGCAGTTTCTTGCGTGGCAGGCATCACAATAATCTTTAACTAAGAAGAAAATCATTTCTGCGGCAACACATCCATTACATTAGACGTCCGGCAAAGGTCCTATAAGCTTGGCTTTAAGCTGCCTTTATTTTATAATATACTAGTTTTTGCCCGCGACTTCGTCCGCGTGAAGCAACTTTCTTAAATTTTTCTTTCCGTAAGAACCATCCTCATACATCAAGGAATATTCTAAAAAAAGAATTAGCGAAATTGGTTCCGCTGTTCTCGAGATTTGCGCTTAGCAACACATTCAGCTATTGATTTTTATACTATAGATTCATCTTATTTTTCAATAAAACTGAAGTGCCTACTTGCTTCCTCAAACACATACCTAAAATAAGGAAATAATTTACAAAAAAATTATAATAGAAATATCCACATTACAATACCTCTGTTCTTTAAATAAAATGCTAACCATTCTATGAATATGATCTCAATGCAAATTGCAATGATGCAATAAATGACTATTCATAGCATGTAATTTATTAGTTTTTTTACTTTTGTTGTGATTGTTTAAATTGGTGAAGTTATGTCATGTTGTTGTTGTGACATCTACCAACCCGCACTGGGCCCGCGTGGTAGATTTCGGCCCACTCCCTCTCACAGAGAGGAGGCCTGTGCCCCAGCAGTCGGATCATTATAAGCTGATTATGATGTCATGTTTACTGTATTGATCATAACAGTCCAAATATCAGTCGGTCAACTTTTGTTGACCAAGTATTGTGCATAAAATAATTTTGTCACAATTTTACCAAACTATGAGAATCTTCCTGAAATCAAATCTCATGCCTGGCGCCATAAACCTTGGCATTAACAACATCCACTCATAAAACAATATCCGCATATTCATCCCAAATTCCTTATAAAAACTTCATTCTTAAAAACCATGGCTGGCTGAGGAGTTTAAAATATTTTTAAATACAATGATGGCGTTGGGGCGGCGACTGTTCGGCCTTGTTGCGTACCGCCAGCTCCATATACGGCACGACCAGCGCACGCGCCAACCGCAACGACAGCGCGGGACGATTCTGTTGCCATTAATTGCTTATTACGAGTTCAGTTTAAAAATAGCAGTTACCTCTTTGGTTTCAAATACTATGAAATCATTGAAAAATTATTTATTTTCGTCCCGGTTGTCGGATACCGACTGTAAATCGAAAATAATTGATTTCCCTGGCAGTGCCTGACTAAAACACTTTTACAAACCTATCTATCAATTTGCCGCGGTTCAAAGGTCACGGTAAACCGTAACGGGAGTCTAAACTCTTAGAAAACATCTTACTTGAATAATGTAGGTTAAATAAATGTTGTTACTTCAATGACCAATCCTAAATGTGGGCGTAAGCGCCAACCGCCACTTCTTGTCTTCCATTTTGGTTGGTTTAGAAACGATTTATTGAATTAATTTGTGTCTTTTTACACACAGAATAATTTAGGAGTCTGTTGTTGTTGAGTTATGGGCTACACAGAGTAACCGTCACTTGAATTATTGTATTTACTTCAAATAAGTACAATTTATCTTTGCGACCCTAATCCTCCTGTTTCATCATAGCTATTCACTGTATACATTGACTTCTCATCATCACAGCCATTGAACTCGATCCTCGGCCACTTTTATTCAGCTGCTAACAGCCAACCTACGAAAAACATCTCCCCCCTAGGCAGAGAGCTCCCTACACTACCTTTGCCAATTTTCCGGCTTAACAAATCCAAAATGGGTGCTACATAGTTTTATCACGTGAAATTAGCAATGCTGTCGAGTCCAATGCGGCGAGCATACTGCACCACAGGAAGCCATCAATATTGCCCGTGTGCCACGCATGGCAATAAATAGGCAAGGTTACGACCAACTAGTCCAACTGGCATTTTGGACGAATTTCCGATGGTGATTTTTCACTCTTCAGGTTGAAGTTGCAAGATCGAAAGTGATATATCAAGTTTGAGATAAAGTTCGCAATGTAGAATCCCACTGAAGAAGTATTTACAATCATAACCTCATCAAGACTCAGACGGTCTAATTCAACGGATATTATCTATGATGCAATCGGTCTTCAAAATTCCGATTGAGATACAAATTAAGTCGATTTAAATGATTACAGACCAACTTTCGCATTGCAATATTTATTAGAAAGCCTTTTCGCTATTACGAAATTTCTAGCCAAAAATCTAGACTGTTTCATAATTGATAGTAGGAAACAATCATACAGTAATTCATGAAAGAACATGTTCATTTTATGCTCACGTTCGTGTCGGGCCATTTCCTGGTCGCCCACGAGCCTGTCCAAGGTTGCGCCATCGATCTGAGGGCCTCTGTCCTCTACTAATAAATTATTATCTGATTTGGTTATTTTTGGTATTTTGGGTCTATACAGAAATTAAGCACAGAACTTCCAAAATTATCAAGGCGTAGAGACTTTTGTTTCAAGTCTGCTGCGTAAAGTTTTCCGTTTCCTTTAGCCAAATGGGTTTTTGAAATTTTTAATTTGTTAGTTGCTTTCTTCAGCCTATTAAAAAAAAACTTAAACGTCTCGAGAAAGCCTAGTTAAAGTCAATTAATATTCCTCTTTGTTAAGGATTTCAATCTCGTCCGAGAAAGCAATCGTCTGTGTAAATTACTAAGAACAAGGTGACTCTGTCAATTCTCAGTTTAAACGTTCTTCGTCAAGAGGTTTCTTTGAAACTGTAGGCTTTACTTGAACATCAAAGTGAAAAGCACTGACCTATTCTTTTGACAGCCTTCTTTTAAAAAGGTTTTGATTATGTCAACTGTGAAAATCAGAATCGGAATACTCCGAGTTTTCTTTAAGAAACTTGTAGTGACGCTTCCAAAAACCCCATTATAATAACAAATTCATCTTAAACTATTCATTACGTCATGTAATATTATGCCGTGTTTTTATTATCATTTATCGGCAACAAATAACGCATCAAGGTCCCCGAATGGTACGCGTGGCAACGTTGCGAACAAGTAGTGAGTCACTGTACAACGGCTTCCCTCGCTCGGCTGCTGACCGACATACGAAACGAGAAACCCGACGTAACAGTACTATCAACGTTTTTATACTTGAACCATAGACATTGATATTAGAAGTCGCAATTGAACTTGAACATGTCTCCTTCTATGGCCCAATTTTCTAGAAAGGTTTACTTAGCATTTCCTGTCAGGCTTCCTGTTACATTTCTTGCTTGGCACTGATCTTGGCACTAGATCAGGTACAAGTCAGCTTGTCTTGAGAATCATCAGTTTTATGAACTTTCGCTTGTTTCGTTTCTGCCAGGAACGAAAGTGATTACAAAGTTCCTTCTTTCTGCATCGACGTAACACTATTTAATGAGGAGCTTGCATTTTTGTATCAGCATAGCTTCTGATCAAGTTGAATAACACTATATTAAACTGCTGTTCACTACAAGAATATATTCGCTTTGTTTTATACGTGGGTGTCTTAAGTTTCATATTCTAGACCTGTTGTTATAATGCTATGCGCCGACGCCATTCAATGTATTCACAAATCATATTTTATACTGGGTGACTTGTTGACTGTTGTGATAGCCTTTAATATTGCTTCACTGTTTGTGAAGGATTAGGAGAATAATTCTTGCGCCTGTCAACACGCGTGCGGTTGCCAATTAAATGTGATAGTAAATGTCCGAATATGAGTGTTTGAGTAATTTGTAGCTTAGTCTTCGTTTCGTATGCTACCCGTACTAGCTAGGATGATCTTGATTAGGATCTTGAATCTCTTTGATCTTGCTGTATAAAGCTCGGTAAAGACACATCATCATTTGGTCACATACGGTGACCAAACGCGTTCTTTATTATGTGCTAATGTCATACTATGATTTACCGTCTGACGTCGCAGATAGCCCTGATCTACGACGTATCTCCGAAACACGTGGATTACGGCAATATTTAATGAGATATTGCTGTAATCCTAGTGTAGGTGCAAAACATTGGAAGAAATGCATCCCAATCTTTGGCACCTATTCTGAGAAGCCCGTACCATGAGTTGTCCACATCTTATGAATTTGTTTCGTCTTATTAACATGAACCATCTGAACTAGTTGGTCCAGTAACCTTACATGTGTTGCGTCAATACAATACGTGGGTGATATTGTCCTGTGCTCCAATCAGCTGCCCGTAGCGAAGCAAACGAATTGATTGCGCACGGTAATTCACGAATTGGACGTAATTCAGCGAAGTTCGGTTGATCATGTTGACCTCACTGATAATAGACTTTTTATTCGTTAATCATCTATCTAATTACTAGATTCTAGAATAACAACGGTAATTTATATATGGGGTCATTGTTTCGTTTTGGTCTTGAAATAGACGATATTTTTTTCTCGTTGGTGAAAAGTCAACAAAAAGTTTACGCCTTGAATGGTCGATTTATCTCTACAGACTGATAACTTACTACAGTAATTATGATCATTCATTGAACAAGCAATGGGTTTCCAGGGACTACTGGCTTGCTCAAGTCGCATGTTAGCCGATCAGCTGGTAATTACGGAGCGTTTCATTCCGTTAATTGCAACCACTGATTCAAATAGAGATAAAAACCCACTTTCGATTGTACTGATGTCATCAGTAGCTCATGTAGGCGTAGTTACTATTAACGGATTGGTAATAAGCGGTAGTCTTACACCTAGTGGCCTAGAGACGTCCAAGTTATTATAAATGACGTAAAAAACAACGAGACTAAATAGTGGCTGTTTTTTTAGACCACTGAAAACTAGCTAGAGTGTATCTCGGAAGATCTTAATTTGTCACGAAAGCGTTAGAGCCAATTAGCAGACTCTAATTAAGGAAACGATGTCAGAGACAGATAGTGAACATAACTAGAATGCCAAACAAATCCGAAGCTCTTTTAGAAAGTAGTCCATTATATACTTTTTCCTGTAATCGATAATCAATTGGGGGTGGGCAATTCAGGCCGAGCCTATTTCAGGTCAATAAGGAACCAACTTAGAAATGAACTAGGTACTTAATGATGAATTGGTTTTTACCAAATTACGATTACTTAAACCAGTTCAACAACCATCAGATGTTATTGTTCCATTTGTAGGACAGGACGAAACTTTATTCTATTGAAACTTTGTCTAACACTTTGAACTTTTGTTTGAGACTGTTTGTTGTTCTTGGCAGACTGTGGCCCGCCCATTTTTATTATGAACTACCTGACCCGGCAAACGCCTAAAGTTCCAATACACATATACAATACACAACATTTGAAGGGTTTTTTCCAATTTTTCTTTCCATAAAAACCTAATTCGGACTATTATGAACTTTTTAACAGCAAGATAGGTCCAGCGGTTCTCAAGTGATGCTTTCGACAACGAACAGCATTTCATTTTTATTTGCATCATAGATGACTAAAAAAACGATAGTCTTTGATTCTTAGCAGCACTTGGCAAAAGTGACATAATACTTGACTAACAAAAGATGGAGTCTAGAGGGTCGTCGACAATATAAAGACTACTTTGCTTCTTTTAACTTTCTCTTAAACATTTTCATAATACTAGTTATATTGAATAAAAAATATCCAACACGTAGAGCGGTTTGTGGTAAAACTCGGTATTTATTAGATCTGCTGTCTTGTAACTTGCGGCTTTCTTCCAACTATCTGTTATTCGATATCTTGTTTCTATTCGAGTATCGTAAGGAGTTTTATTGGTAATGTTATTAGTATTCTGGAGTCAATAACCCCAATTATCTATATGTCCCATTTCACCTTCATAACAGATGTTCAAATTCTCGTGTTCTGGGTGACTTAACTTGATATTCTCTTGACTATGTTTTACGATTTGTAACTAGCCTTCGACACCCACGTTCTAAGATGTTACGTTGGTAATTCTATGGTCATCGGAGAGCAGTACTTTGCTGGCATTACGTTAAAATGGTCCCGAATTTTCGATTATTTCATGTGGTGCAACGATTTCTTCTATCAGTTTTCGCATTTCTATGGAGATTTGGTAAGATTAACCAATTTATTTCCAAAATTATGTTCAAAAGTATATTGTTGTCATCAAAATAGTAAGGTCATAATAAATATAGAATTGTATATACCGTATGAATCGTAACTGACCTACAAGGTCGAGAAGACCGATCGTTTAGTATGACGATGTATAAATGGCATTCAGTCATTTGAAATGGTGACCTTTATCTCAAATAATATTTGAATATGAGCACTGCGCTCATATTCAAATATTTGCCGATGAACTCATGCGTTTAATAAATTAATTCAACTTTGTAATGTAGTAAGACGTCTTTTCTTTGATCTGTTTGTAGCTTGATTAAGAAATTAGCATGACTTGTGTGCATGCCCATGTTCGGGGCTTAACTGGGAGGGAATCATTGTAACTTGATCGTTTAGGCTCACTTCATTTTAAAATCACATTATTACTCATTCTTATTTATACATTCCCTGGTCTAGATTTGCGAGAGTTAGCTGGTTTCAATCATGTTCTAATATTAAGTCTTCGTTCTTAACACATGTGTGACGTATCTAGACTTCAGTTCATCGACACAAGTCGTTATCCTCAATTGGCAGAAGTCGTTTACAGGAACAATTATCATCTTGTGGAGTGGTGTCGTCCTATTTATTGGCGTTGAATCATCGTTTTTCGTCTTGTTAGCAAGATTTATTTGCCTCTTAGTACATTCTGGTTCTACGAGTTCGCGTGTTTCATTTTTGTCACATTGCGCTGAGATGTTTCCCGACTATTTATGTTATAAAATCTCTTTAGAAACGTTTCCGTTGGCTTTGGATATTCCAACAATATATCTTACGATTTATCTGCGCCACAACCACCCATGTTTATTGATTAAAGTTTATTTGAATGGCGTTGGATTTATCAATTTATTGATTAACGATCAAGTTTATTGCAATTCTCAGTCGATTGACATCGGTTTCCTTTCTAACTGCCCAGTTTGTGCTTTTGTTGGACAGTGAAATTAATCACAATTAGGAATTAGTTTTCTGATCGTGTCTGATAGTGTTGTAAATTGATTGGGTTTCTATTTAACATGCTATAATGATATTGAAGTTAAGTTCTCTATTTGTATCTCATAAGCTGACTTCTTCGTAGTGACTCCCCCCGTTGGTCTCATGGTTGCAAGCGCGACTGGCGAACGTGGCGTCCTGGGTTCGATTCCCGGGTCGGACAAAGTATTATTGGGTTTTCGACTAGGAATTTCTTAGTAACAGGCCGGAGTTTGGAAGTTGGCGGTTTAATACCCCCCGTGCCTCGGAAAGCAAGTAAAGCCGTTGGTCCTGCGCCTGATCTCTCCCCGGTCGTGCTGGATTGCCGTCCCATTGGACCATAAGAGTAAAGGCACAGTGAGTGCACTTGTGTTTACGCACACACTTGTGCACTATGTCTATAATATATCCTGCGTACCTGGCTAATCTCCGTTGAGATTGGCCACCGTGACCGAAATCGGTCGGGAAGCGGGATTAGTGAAAAAGCTTATTAACTTGCCTAAGTTGTATATTGACAAGCCTGTCATCAACCGCGGAATTATAGATAATTCCGCGCTTGATGACAGGCTTGTTGACTGTGTAAAAATAAGGTGTGCTAGAGCACACCTTATTTTTAATTCATCCCATACAGTTTCTAGTTCCTAGGCTACTTCTTTTGTATTACTCAAAGCTCGCGCCATCTCTCGAGGCAGTCGACCATCTGAGCCAGGGTTTCGCAAGGCTCTCGCGACGTGGGCGGCGTGTGGGTCGCGAAGTGGTTCCGTCTACTGATGTCATCAAGCGGCCTCTCCATTGCAGGACTTGATGCCCATAACTCGCGGTTGACGTTTAATTTAAACCTCTTTCAATTTCGCTTCAGATAATTGTGTTATGTTGGTACTTTGTAGACTTAAATGTTAGCGCGGTTCTGAACAAAACCTGCATTGCTCAGTACTTTATAAATATTATTCAGCATGGTTTTGGTTAAGTAACCTCTAGAATCTACATTATTTCCTATTATGAAATCGTATGAATAGTGATCGAAAGCAACCGACTTTAAAGTCACGAATTTATCGAGTATTTGCACAATTTATCTCGTCCCGGAGAAGTAAACTTGCTGAAAATCAAACAGCTCTTTGGATTTGGTCCAATCCAATGGCTTCGGATATTGCTTTTAAAGCGGGATTTTGTGTACCTACCGCGTCAGGATAAAATGGAGAGAATCAGCAACTTGGTGCGGTTGGACTTTATTGAATTTACGAAATAGAATGTGGCTTCAGGAATACGTTGCTCTACCAAAAGCTAATTCGTGAATTCGTGATGTTAAAACTGGATGGATGGATGGAATTTTTGATATTTTAGATATCGGGCGGACTCCTTTTGTATCGATTAATAGATACCTTTTATGTTATTAACACTGGTGTGCCAAGAAAGTGGACATAATGCAATTGAACTATTGGAACGTACGAACTGCGTCGTTTCGAAAGGTCCAAGATCTTTCTAATATGTCATCATGTTTCGAACAATTTGTTTCGGCTTATTCGGATAAATGTGTTGTCTCCAACTAAATTGGTGTGATTGCCAAATTATCATATGGTTGACCGCGATTTATTGTGATGTTGATACATCTATTGTATATGCATGCTCATTATTTTGGTACTATCCGTATTTGTAGTTTTTCTTCGGATGCATCCTGTTTTCGACGATTCGTTCATGGCAACTGAAGATAGTTTAAGGTGCAGGCTGAATTCTATGCCCAATTATACATATTCAAAGTGAAGTATTAACAAACAATATTCAAATCTATTTTCCCCATATGCAGTGCCACTAGTTTCCATTTCATTTCTATTTGTGGTGCCTACTGTATGACGTGGGCTATAAGCCGCCTGATATGTTGGACTATTTGTTTTATTGCTTTTCTAAAGGGTCCGATGTCTGAGCCTTTACGATGCTATTGACATTCCGACCTTGTGTCAATAATTCATGTTTTATAACCTACATTTTGCTTATCAAGTCCAACATTTCAATCTTTGTTGCTATCTCTACATGTATATCATATGTTTGCTGTAAATTAATGTGTATAATATTCTGTGTCATGGTCAGCAGAAAAAATGATACGTTATTCACTATTTACCTAGTCTATAATTGCAGATCTTTTTACACTGTTTGTTTATCGTCATGGCTCTTTTTATTGCGATGTGAGATCTCAGAGGGTCAATACGGGATTACTGTTACTCGATGTGCCTAGAATTAATAATAGAGGTTTAGTTAGCCATTGGATCTTGTATTTAAACTGTATAACGGACCTCCAGCTACTGTTGGCAGCAATTCTGCGTAGCTATTGATTAATTGATGGATTTTTGACTACTTTAATTGATTCAAATGTTACTCCCTCCACCAAAGAGGATACGGTGACAGCTTGTGCTATTGTCTTCACAAGACATAACAACGCAATGTTTGGTGTTTACTGTTGTTCTAGACACCTTCGTGAGAAATAGACAGCTGATCCATTTCTTTGCGGTTTCCAAAACATTTCGGAACAATGCAATTCCTAACCCAATTATAACACCAATTTGAATAATAATGCTTCCTCTATCTACCTACATCTAACGCGTAACTCGTTTTATGAAAATGGTCAAGAAAATGATGCTAATCTTAAGATTTATGGGCTGTTGAGCCAGTTCCATTCGTATGCGACCTTCCGAGGCAAACACAATTTTCGGGACCGTTCACTTGAAGAACTCCTCAAGATGGATAATTTGAATGAAATAAGTTCTACGCGATTAAGTCATTTATAATGGTCACTCACTGAGGTCAAGAAGAACACAGTAATACAATCATAGGTTATTTATGAATTTGACGCAATTTTGCCACCTTTTTGCTGATGTGGGAATTGTATGAGAAATCACATTGTTTTGGAATTATGATTATTTATGATTGATGCCTCTAATTCCTAGTTACGTCCTTAAGCCCATCGTGTTAGAGGTTATGTAAGACGTAAAAATAGCAATTTATGTAAAACAAGTACAGTAATCAAAAGGAGACTTAGGGAAAATATAATTGGCACATCCTATCAAAATCAAAAATCATTTATCTATATATATAAAATTCAAAGTCCTGACTGACTGACTGAGACATCAACGCACAGCCTAAACCGCTGGTCCTAGAGACATGAAATTTGGAGGGTGTATTCTTCGTGAAGAGTAGGTAACCACTAAGAAAGGGTTTTCCGAAATTCCACCCCTAAGAGGGTGAAATGGGGGGATTATGTTTGTATGAAAAATCTTATTCCTTGAGTTAATAAACTTGAAACTTGGCACGAATACTTATCTAAATAAATTATGAAGTTGGGCATTTTTTGTTTTTATAAACTACCCCCTAAAAGGGTATTGGGGGGTTTCAAAGTTTGTATGGAAGAATT
The DNA here is from genome assembly GCA_949629185.1 of Apamea crenata. NCBI lineage: Eukaryota > Metazoa > Arthropoda > Insecta > Lepidoptera > Noctuidae > Apamea > Apamea crenata. The sequence continues at coordinate 2,697,730 of OX451353.1, read as the reverse complement.
TTAGCGCGCGGTCCGATTTAATTGAAACTCAGTATTTATACCTAAAATTGAAAGAAAAGAATAATTTGCATCAGGGTTTTTCGAAAATCTACCCCTGACGGCCTGAAAAGGGGTAGTCAATTTTACAGGGGAGGATTTTACAGCGTGGCTTGATTAACTCGAAAATTGGTATAAATAATCTTTGAGTCAAGTTATGAACACATCACAAATGATTTTTCAAAATTCCACCCCTGTGGGGGTGAAAAGCGGGGATACAGTTTATATGAAAAATCTTATTCGTTAGGTTAATAATCTTGAAAATTGGCATGAATACTCGCCTAAGTAAACAATAAAGTTTATCATTATTAATTTTTCGAAACTACCCCTCAAAGGGGATATAGGGGTGTTAAAGTTTGTGTGGAAGAATTTGAACGCGCGGTCCGATTAACTCGAAACTCAGTGTACCGTGTGTGTACTTAAGACTAAAAAAAATAATAACACGTATGATGGTTTTTCGAAAATCTACCCCTAACGGGGTGAAAAGGAATAGTTAATTTTACAGGGGAGGATTATAATAAGTGGCTTAATTAATTATAAAATTGGTATAAATAATCTTTGAGTCAAGTTATGAATTTTTATGATTTTTTTTTTAATTCCACCCCTGTGGGGGTGAAAAGCGGGGGATACAGTTTATATGATTTTTTTTATTAATTTAGTTAATAAACTTGAAACTTGGCAACAATACTTGCCTAAGTAAGTAATAAAGTTTATCATTATAAGTTTTTCAAACTACCCCTCAAAGGGGGATATAGGGGTGTTGAAGTTTGTGTAGAAGAAATTGAATGCGCGGTCCGATTAACTCGAAACTCAGTATTGATACTTTCGATAGAAAATAATTAATAATAAGTAGGTTTGTAAAGTTGTCGAACATTGACCCCTGACGGGGCAAAAAGGGGTAATTCGGTTTTTAGGGGAGGATTTGAACTTGAAACTGTATGTTACATTTTCACGCCTAAACCACTGAACTTCTGATTTGGCAAAGAGATAGATGGCATCCTTGGGAAGCACATACTTTTTATCCTGGTAGCACGTTACCGTGGGATAACTTCCGACATCCACGCGGGCGAAGCCGCGGGCAGAAGCTAGTTACATAAGACAGTTCCCTAGCTGAGAAGAAGTGTCGCAACAAACTCCCCAGCACACAGCTGTTTGCTCAATTAGAAGAAAGAATATAATTTTGGACTATAAGGTTCTAAAGCAATTAATCTCCTAAGACCTTTGAGAAACAGCTTTTGACGATACGGATAACAGATACTGCAATATTCAACTGTCATCCCAAATATCTTAATATTGTCTTGTCCGAGATTAATGAAAATACACACTTTATAATTAATAATGTTTGGAATGTGGTCCTCATTTTGCTTCTCCAGCTAAAATTAATTTATTCTAGATTGTGTTCATTGAACTTGTTCTAGTTACACTAATCGGAGTGTTGCGGTCTGCCATTCATTATCATTTCTGAGAAGTAAAATCAACAAGTTTTATGAAGTTCTTGGATATTTTAATTAAAGTGTTGTTTTGACGTTTTAAGCAAGAAAAATAAAATACGGTTACTGCATAGCCGAGTACAGCGTCAGATAAATTATAACCAGCTTCACTTTTGAAACGCTTCAAATCAAACATCTGTGGGTTCCAGGAATCCTTATCAAGATCGATCACTATGTCTTCTAAAGTAAATTAACCTATTAAAGTGACGTGTTTATGTTAAGTCTTGATTTTTATTTATTAGCTGCTCTACAACATCAGCAATCTGTGCAGTCAGTGGGCTTGTGCGGGCGCCGGCCGTCTAGCCGGTTTGCGCCAGATCGTCTGACTCACCAAGTCACTATGCAATTAACAAGGATACAGAAGGTGCATTTAATGCAATATCAGTGACCCAATAAGAATGGCGGATACGAATACTATGACGTGTTTGAGCCATCATTGTATCAGTGAGACAGAGATGGAGCTATACATGACGAATAGCACCATCTCATTCGCAACAGATCAATGATGGCTTTGACAGCAAAGATCATCTGTAAGGTGTGCGTATAATCTTGTTACCGTGTTTTCTCTAATCGTCGTCTTGACATTCTCTACCTTCTTACCTTGTGATGTAACGTTCTAACGAGCGGTGTAAAATAATAACTAAAATATGTGCTACTGATTTGCGACAGGTTTCCGCTGCATTTATGAATAGCTCACGTAAGAATGGATAAACAGTGTCTTGGATAAGATCAACTGCACCGTCTATGCGATGTGTAGGCATGTAATTCTTATAATTGCTAATGAAGTGTTAAAGCTAAGGACTTGAAGCGATAAATGTTCTGTAACGTGTATCTTACTGATTACTGATGCTAAGTGAAGTGTAAACGGGGTTCTAACTGGATTATTTTTTTTACGAGAATTAGCAAATCAAAAGACTACACGAAAATTTAGAACCTGCGGGGTAATTGCTTAACACACTCACAGTAGCAATGGGTTTATATTTTGACAGTTGAATGAATGAATGTTGATTCATTGCGTTATTTACGTTCGAACAAACGAAGCAATGGATTAGCAATATCCTTCAAAATGATTCAGATTGTGATTGAAAGTGTGTTACGCAATAAGAATGCTGAAGTGCATATAATAGTTTTAGGAAATACATACTACCATATTTACGTCGTACATAAATATATGTATTTTAGTACGTAGGTACTCCTATTTACAATTTGCTTAATATGAAAATTGAGCTGTTCCATTCTTGCGTATAATTTAATCCAGTGTAACACGGGTCTTCCCAGTTCCACCCACCCTCGGCTCATATAGCAGTCGGACTGGCCACGAGGTCTTTGAACCCCCTGGCATTCGTCAGGGAACCTACAGAACAGCTATAGTCTACGTGGTTAGATTAAGTACCAGTTTCTGGGAAGCATGCGTCTGCGTATATATTTCCATTTGTTTTAAGGAAGTTTTAGCTGCTTGCCTTGGAAAAATATTAGATTGCATATTATGGATTTATATTAGTCACGTTGTGTGCGTTTGTCAAGGCTCGTTTATCTGATGTTTGTACTTGCATTCGAAGATCGTTTGACGATTTTTATATTGTATCTTACATGTTATGGTGGAGGACACCCATTTGCCATTCATTTTTTCTTGAGCTGTGGTTCAATTTTCTCTTAAAGCCAGGCCCTATACTGTGTACATAACAGCCAGGCTCTACATCATTTTCTGGGACCTAAACAAACTAAAAACCGTCCAAGTGCGAGTCAGACTCGCGCACGAAGGGTTCCGTACCATTATCTATAAAAATCACGTCTGTTGTATTCACATACAACAGACGTGATTAAATAAAGTGAAGAAAGAAATAAAATTGAAGAAATAAAATTAAGATTTAAGGTTGGCTCACGCCAACTTTAAATATTAATTTTATTTCTTTCCAGGGATATTATTATTAAATATTATTTTATTCCGGTTTTAGTATTTGTTGTTACAGAGGCAACAGAAATACATCATCTGTGAAAATTTCAACTGTCTAGCTATCACGGTTCATGAGATACAGCCTGGTGACAGACAGACAGCCAGACGGACAGTGGAGTCTTAGTAATGAGGTCCCGTTTTTACCTTTTGGGTACGGAACCCTAAAAAAGGCCAGCTGCCAAAACTCACGGCTCCTGACTAACTACTGAAATAAAAAGAGAAACAATACAGCGTCAAATGCCGAGGCGGTTAATGAAGCATTCAAGATATATATTTTTCACTTTAGAGCGAAAGTTTATAGCAGAGCGGAATGTTTGTCTGTAAATAATGATGTATTAAACATCGTCTTCCACTATGTGGGCCACGGTCGACTCGCGAAATTACCACTGAACTCATTACCGCTAGCCGTGATTGTACTTTTACTTTAGTGTTAAACTTGGGTGCAGACTGGCGGCTTTCAAAGAATTTATTGTAGAGATCTTTTTGAATAAATTCGAGCGCCCAAGTGTTTTGGCCTCTTGCAAATTACTAGTAGAACCCAGCAACTGGATCTCCGTTCATAGTTTCGTGGTTATACCATACTCGCAATTCTATAGTCAGGACTTCAGGAGACCGATTCTCGTACCTACTTAAAAACGTTCAAGTTCAAGTCGCAATCTCATCTCAGCGACAATCAATGTCAAATATGTATGTAAATCGATTGTATTTTTACAGTTTGAGACAGATTAGAATGCGATCGTTATAAAAAACACGAGAATTGCCCCTCTGATATCCGTCAATTTTCTGCATTCCTTCGTGTTTAGCCTACTGAAATAATTACATAAAATATTTGGTTACACAAATAATAACCTGCCTTTATTAAAGTAACCGACTCTCGCTAAATACTTCTAGTCCTGTGATTAGAAGATAAATGCTCGTAACTAATTACGTAAAATAAGAAGCTCTCAGCACTAAATGAAGTCGTTAATTAGACATTAAAGGATAGCCTTGGAACCCAAGAATAGACTTTGCTAGGGATGTTCTTTGCAATCACTAACTTGACGAAACACGATTCAATCACAATTTTGCTGCTTAGTAATGGTCTCTGTATCAAGTTTCGAAGCACTTTGTTGTTACTTGTAGTTTTGCAAGTCTTCGATTCGGTGTTCCGAATGTATGTGACTCGATATAGTTATGTTTATACGAGGGTATCGGTATGGTCTTGCCGCCGTTCGTTGCTTGTGATGAAGCAAGCCGGCTAAACATAGCGTCTAAAACAAAGCAATATTGTTTTCAAGACAAAATCAGGTGTTTTAAATAGTTTTGATGACTGCAATGGATTTCATCGTAGGCACCGATAAATTATTTCTCCAGGAATTGTTAAATGGCTACATTCACGGTTTTTCCGATGCGAGCTGTGAAGTTATGTGCTTTTATTTTGCGGAAAAAGGACTGACTAATAAGGAAAATACGAAAATACCTAAAAATAAACATGCACATATTTAGGTAACTTATGCCAGTAACATCTAATGGACATGAAGTTATAACAATATAGCCAAATCTTCGTAAGTGAATCTAATCAACATATAAAAGGCCATTTATGTTCCAGTTTTGCCAATGAAGCGGCCCTGATTACGATATTCTCTTATTTCGTGAACTCATTTCCTTGTATCAGGTTTCGATGCCCCAATTCTGTCTTTCAGGAGCATAAACCGAAACCACACTAATGTTTTAATCTCCCATCTAAAGTAGAGCTTTACAGAAGCTTCAACTTTGACCTCGTTTTAATTCTTATGATGAAACCGATCCTGAACCATCTAGATTCTCATTCAATTTTATCGAATTATCTTCAGACGCAGTATGGCATACTAATGTTCATTTTCGATAAAGAATAGTCCATAAATGTTTCAGTTCGTAAACTTTGCCGCAATGCTAACATTTCCATTGCTCCAGAAATTTTGATGCGGAAGTATTGCGGCGAAAGTCGCTATTGACCCTAGGACTCGGAGCTGTTTGTAGTCGGCCCATATACGGAGTAGCCTCGCCTACTGTCGCCAAGATCTTTGACCTGTGTCGTCGGTTCGTCGCTAGTTTGACGCTATTACCTCGTTTGTTTAGCTTGTTAGATCTCGTTAGCGAAATATTTGTTGGTTTGCATGCAAATTATTAAACTGTTTGCTTTAAAAATATGACAAGATAGGAGAATCGTCTTGGATTTTGGATGTGATGACAACATTTCGGGAGTCAGCGCATTTCGATAATCGATTCTTCGACACCGAGCTGAGATTTTAAAGGATCGCAGGCCTTCTCGTTTTATATCTGTTTTATTCATAGCTTCAGCTTGATTTGTTCATAAAAGTTAAAGTGTCATTATTCAACCCTCTCAAAGAAGAGTAAATAATTAGTAAAAGCTTTGAAACTCAAACACTTAAGTCACGACTGCCGACTAAAGTTTCATTACACGAAGAAATTTCTTAGCCTTCCAAGTAAAGACGCCACGATTGTTCATTGAAACTCAATCTAATAAAATTATACATATGAATGATTGCATTCACGCTTCTCTAGTAATTGCACGCCGCTTCGTCTTCTCTCCCTTGTTGCAATCTTGACCGTGGGAATAAGTACCGCGAGCTGGTTTCTTTTCTACTTTTACCTGTCATGTAATTGTAGGTTAGAATGTTACATCGTGCTGCTTTGTGAGTTTGATACTGGCAGTTTATGTTTAAATTAAATTATGTTTAACATCGAGCTTTATTGTGCTGGACATGTTCTGATATTTCAAATTACTATTGTCTCTAGGTCAATACTTTCTTTCTTATACCTGACTCCATAATCAGCTTTATGCCAAATGGGTAGTCTTATGGAGTCACTGTTCATAGATTCATACACCAGAACATAAACATTTTTCAACTAGGTATGTGACTCGCTTCTGTGTTTATGTTTAGTCACAGTTTTAGAACTGCGATAAGCATATTTTCTACACTCGGATTTCGTTCTTTCATTGGTCTTGATTTTTTTGAATTCACTTGGAGGTTGCCAAATATTTCATTGCGGTAGTGTCTCGGCATATTATGCTACATTAATTTGCAAAAGCATTTACTCTGCGCATTTCTTCCGCTTTATCCATTATGATTTTAATTACTTTTAATAATGAATGTACCTTATAATTCTGTTGCTCGTTTGTCGGACTTCAGGAAATTCTTTCACTTGAAAGCAAATTCATAACATGCTACATAAAATACGCCTCTAATTTTACTTTCCATAAAATCTAATCCTGGCACGGATTTTACGAGCATGTTAATAAGACGGAGTGGGCTAAGCAGAAAACCAGAAACTAAAACGAAATATGCTCACATAAGGAAACCCACCCGATTTATAATTAGCTAAGCGATGTGTTAACGGGTCAATGACACGCAGCCTGATGCCATACGAAATCGTCACTGGCCATATGACCAGCGTATAATGATCTCTTATTTCCTCATACATACGAACGAAGAAAGATTTCAATAATGTGGTCGCAGGTACGCTTTTGGCACTACGCCACGTATTCAATGGTTCAGCTGGTGTTTCCTAGGATTTATTTAAGGATCGATAGCTGATCATGGATCTTGGACTACCGTAAGAGACACTTGAGTATTCAGTGCGTAAGGTAATGTTACTATGTGTCATGTGAACGGGGGCTAGTGACTACAAACGATATCCTAAACTTAAATTTTTATGAACATTACGACCCTGCCACAATTTTAACGCGGTTTTCAGTCTATATTTACATATCAACCTAGTAAAATTAATTCTAACTCATCGTTTACCTAATGACCTATTAATTATCATGATTAGTAATATCACCTACGTCACGTAAAACGTCACGCGGTTTGCGTTTGATGCAATAAACGGTTCTGAACACATGGTATTTGTAATATATATACAGCTTTTTTCGGATTTGGTTTTACAGTCCACTGCTCCTCTATCATTCTAAATATGAGCTATTAAATGCTTGTTACCTCAATTACACCTGTAATAGTAACAACTGTTGATGAGTGAGTTCTATTGTGGAATGATCACTTTACTTTATTGTTGCTTTTTATCTGATTCATCTTAATGCGATATATCATTCTCACGATTTTCATTTATTATGGTTACGGATTATAGTCTAAATTCTTTAGGCCTACTCCGAAGTGCAAAGTGCGAATGTTCGGATCGGACCGACACATGGCCGAACCGAATATTATTGTAAAATGCGAAAAAAGTTCGGGTCGGCTCAGTTGGGTCGGGACCATAGTCAATATTCGAAAGAGTGTAGGAGTGTAGGATCGGGACCGACCGAACCAAATAGTAACTTCGTAGCAGGAAACGGCCGAACATTCGGCCGATACTACTTCGGAGTAGACCCCCTAGTTTCGGAACCGTGGCTTTTACAGTAAAAGATATATATCCAATAACCGATGCGTCAAATCATCGATTTTTTATTTCAGTCATCATTATTTCCTTGTGGAGTATTTTGATTCTTACACAAACAAACAACAAATCATCGCTATGACGCGGATACAACGCAAATCTTCGCGTGACTCATAATCTTACAAGCTATCGCAATTTCTATAACGTCAACCCCAGAAACGGTTGAGCTTATTTTTTCTTAACACGGCACAGCGTTAACGATTTCTTCTTGAAGAGTTTATGCGACACGTGCAGAAGGAACAATGGCGCTGTATTAATTACTGTCATCTCCGAACCGAATGCTTTCAGTTAGCGACGTGTTGCGTGCACCGTCTCATGCGATTGTAGTCATAATATCCAGTTTTTGCAATTTCTTTGGCCTGTGATTTACGTGTTCTAGTGATGTTTGCACTATACTTTTAATTATAGGTCATGTGCTGTTCAAACTTCTGTTGGTAAACTAAAAGCTGGTTTCAATGACCATTTGGAAACAGTCAACTTACAAAAAATATATTGTAAGTTGACTTTTGGTAATCCATTGATAGCTAGCATCCAAAGTATTTCTTTTCGTGCATCATCAGTTCTGTGCATATGTGTCTAGACTTCTACAAAAGTAGCAACAAATCCAACTTATACAACTCGTTGGAATTACCTGATAGACTTGCAGAGAAAGCAAACTCCATTATCAGTTTCTGCACGTCCAGATGCCGTCCATCAAACATAAACCAATCGCCCTTGACCCAGCAATCAGGTAACGGCCATACTTCAATTGGGTCAGATGCAAGCCCGTGATAAATTGAAACTACACGCCCTCCACCACTTGACTATTAAATTGATTATTATGTATTAATTAGCATTTTACTCCGTTCCCGTACATTAATTCTGAGAGCAATTATGATGTAGATATTTATTACAAGAGAGCAACTTGTATTTATTTATCGCTGTAGGAAGTGAAAATCGATTAATGATGCGTATTATATCAGGTTCTTCGATATTATAAAGACCATTTATATTCATGCCATGTCTTATCGCTTTAGATAAACTTCGATTATTATAGCTATGCATAAAATTACGTGCGTTTATTATCCATGAATGCTGTGTGTGAGTAGGTACTGCTTTCGGTCCTGTTGCCAAAAGCTGTTGTACGATGTGTGTACTTAGTTTCAGGAGCTAAAATTTTTTCGTCTTATCGTGATACCCATACACGAAATGAATGAGAATTTTGGCGACATCACGAATATTCCGTTCTGCTATTGGTAGTCTGGCCTAGGGGTATGAAATTGCTAGTGTTCCCCAAACGTTTTCCTGGCCCTTTGCCAGGTTTCCTTTCGCAAAGTGAAGAGGATGCAAGCATACGACCACTTCCTTAATTAAAGATATGGCTAGTTTTACGCGAAATTGTTACGGTTCTAATTAGTGTCTTTAGATATTTGCTGGTTAACAGCTATTGTTTAGTTTTTTGCATCGTCTATCAATATCCTGTCTTGTACTACAATAACATTCTCATGGCATTCGCTGTTGGACATTTTAAGATAAAAATAAATATTTTATTTTGAAATACCACTGTATTTTTTCATGTGTTCAATCAAGTCAGTTCTACGAAATAAAAGAACGATGGAAGGTTTATTTTGAAAAGCTTATGAACGAAGAGAATAAATGGGATGGTGTGCTTAAAGAGGTACAAGTAAATATGGGTTTGGTGAGGGAAATTAGCATGGATGAAGTAAGAAAGGCAGTTCAAGGTATGAAGAATGGGAAGGCTATGGGCCCAGATGATATACCAGTAGAAGTATGGAAGTGTTTAAAAGAAGATGGATGTATGTGGCTGACTTTATTCTTCAATAAGTTGTTGCATGAAGGTGGGATCCCACAAGAATGGTGCAATAGTTCGCTAGTGCCCATCTTCAAGAATAAAGGTGATGTACAGGACTGCAACAACTATCGAGGGATAAAGCTCATGTCACATAGTATGAAGGTATGGGAGAAAGTAATAGAGAAAAGACTGCGAGAGGAGAGTGAGATTACCCCAAACCAGTTTGGGTTTATGCCAGGTCGAGGAACAATGGACGCCACTTTTGCACTCCGCCAGTTGTGCGAGAAGTACAGACGTGCACATAAGAACTTGCAGATGGTGTTCATTGATCTGGAGAAAGCGTATGATAGGGTACCTCGGGATGTTCTGTGGTGGGCCTTGAAAGAGAAAGGTTTGCCCGTGAAGTATGTAGAGTTAATTCGTGCTATGTACAATCGATCTCGTACCTACGTCCGATCGGCTGCTGGCAATACCGACGAGTTCAGTGTGGCTGTAGGCTTACACCAGGGATCGGCTTTAAGTCCTTACCTCTTCCTATTGATTATGGACGCTCTGACGGCGGACATACAGGAAGAGGCCCCCTGGTGCATGCTGTTTGCCGATGACATTGTTCTCGTCGGTGAAGATGGATCCGAGATCCAGAGCAGATTGGAGAAATGGCAACAGAAGCTGGAGGATGTTGGCTTGAAAATCAGCAGAACCAAAACTGAACATATGTTCTGCGATTTCGGCGGTCTCTCCAACTCTAGAGCCATAGCGCTTGATGGCGCGCTTCTCCCAGTCTGCTCCGACTTTCGGTATCTCGGTTCACTCGTGCAAAGCGATGGCGAAGTAGATCGGACGGTTAAGCACAGAATTAACACTGGATGGATGAAATGGCGGCAGGTCACGGGAACAATCTGCGACTCCCGCATTCCCCTTAAACTTAAGGGGAAGATATACAAAACCATGGTTAGACCTGCTGTCTTGTATGGATCAGAATGTTGGGCCACAAAAGGGATGAATGAAAGGCAATTGCATGCAGCTGAGATGAGAATGCTGAGAGGGATGTGTGGTGTTACACGAATGGATAGAATAAGAAATGAGTATATAAGAGGAAGTTTGAAAGTGGCACCGATAATTGAAAAGTTATGTGGAAACCGGTTGTCATGGTATGGGCATGTATTACGGAGGAATGAGGAAAATGTCGTGAGGAAAGTATTGAGTATGAATGTCGATGGCTATAAGAGTAGGGGACGACCAAAGAAACGATGGATGGACTGTGTGAATGATGATATGGTTAGAAAGGGGGTGACTGTCGAGATGGCGGCTAATAGAGGAGTATGGAAGAAAAAGACATGTTGCGCCGACCCCAAATAATTTGGGATAAGGGCAGGAGAATGATGAAAAAATGATGAATCAAGTCAGTTCTAGTCAATACCGTTATTATCTATTACTTTCACCTCTCTCCTTCATCTTGCCAAAACAGATTTTTGGAGAATAGTAGCATTCTTCTTATACAGATAGATATGAAAGTCCGTTTCAGCATTCCCAGTAGTCACCAGCGCCAGCAAGACAGGTGTCGAGTTTCCTGCTCAATGCAGAATAAAAGACGCGATAAACATTTATCTCGAGATTCATCGTCATTAATAACATCGATATCATTTAAACGCTCTGATTTATAGACAGCCATTGTTTATTTTTTTTCTCGTATCGTTGTCCTGTCATTGCATCGCGATGGCACGTCGCCTGCGTCGGTATGAAAGTCGCTAATATCCGGATGTTCGCACTTTCGCAGTTCTCCGATGAGCTACGATTCGAACTAGTTTTTACAGTTGCTTTTTTTCTTCGTTTTATTTATTACCATCGTTAAGATTAAGCCAATTAGGCTTCAGAAAAACTTGTGTTTTTATTTCACTTGTTTCTTTTTAGCTTTGGCTTACTGTGTTTCAATCAACGACTACTGAATTTTTTTATTAGAATTATAATTTAAAACAAATTTTTTTTATCTTTAAGTGGCTCGATTAACTTGTTTTGTTTACACTATTCAACATAAACAACAAATGGTCGAAAAATGGGGAAATTTAGACGGACAACTTACAAACATACATACGAACAGTGCAAGTTAAATAAAAGTTATTCAAAACGACCTTTAGGGTGTGTACTCCAAATAATGTTTGTAGTAGTATTGCCTGTAGCTATTTATCCTTAGATCTTTCCTGTTTTGACCAATTAAAGGCTTACTTTCCCTGTAGGCTGCTGTAGGAATATTCCTTTGAAGTAAACACGTGTTTACCTACCATTATCATGCACAAGACACAAACCAGTAATTTAGATCTTCATTCTCGAGGCCAATTTTCGCAAGGCACCCCAAAATTGTTAGCCGTTTTGCAACCTAACCCATTTGTGCATAAACGGAGGTGTTGCTGTTGGCTAATATTTGCATAATTACACCCACTTAATTTAGTTATTACGTTATATGTTTTTGAACTAATGTCTATATCCCTGATGTTTGGTTTTGGACCTTGTAATAGCATAATCTGCCTATAAACGTTCCCACTGCTGGGACACAGGCCTCCTCTTTATGAAAGGGCGTGGGCCATAATCCACCATGCGAGTCCAGTGCGGGGTGATCGATGGACCTTGTGTATTATTTGTATATTGGACAGCACGATTTCGAGGTGTCGTGACAATATCCATTCAAAGCGTGGCTATGATTAAAATTAATCATGATCTAACGGTATATGAAACATGACTGCGGCAATTCAGAATGACAATGCCAAGCTTGTATAGTTCTAATACTAATTGTGATTGGTGGCGCCATCTCTGACAGTAGATGTGTAGTTTTAAAATATACACATAAACACTTTATTAATATCTCTGGTGGAAGAGACAGTACAATTTCGCCAATACCACGTAGATATTACGATAGACTTTCAAACGCTGGAGATTGATCGGTGCATTGTTTTTTTTGAGAAGATGCGGTTATGATCTTTGGTAGCAGTCGAGACATTAACAGTGCCAATTCGTACTAAAACCTACATGATTCTAGAACTTGAAAGAAACACAGCAAAATCCATCACAATATTTTACGTATAATTAGTGGAATTGAAAAAGTCATCGTATTCGTTACAAGACTAATCAGCGTTTAATACATTAATCAAGCTGTATATCAGATTGGACATCGCACAAATCACGCCACTCTAATAAAATATTAATTGATTTAACGCAACAAATGAAATTATCAGATGAGAGTGAAATCAGTCGTTGTTCGAACTTCTGACGTCATTGATGATCATTGATTGAAAAGTGACTAGTGATAACCGCAGTTGGTTGGTTGGTAAGCAATGGACAGGGACCATAGTTCTAAAAACAAAGCAGAGACATTGTAACTTGTAAGTGTATTGCGAATTCAAACATTTCGTATGCATATTTTCCCTAAGGGTTCATTAGAAAACCAGCGTCAGACAGCATCTGTCTGGCATTAATGCTGAAATGAACCTTTTTGGCGCAGCCGTGAGGCACACACTATTGTTGTCTGAAACATTTTTTGTTATTTTATTAATTTTGTATTTTGTGTTTCACGAACTGTGTCCAAATAAACGTTTTTCTTTCTTCTTTCTTTCGTATGCTTCGGTAGTGATAATTTTTAGTATTGTAATCATTTGAGTTAAGGTCCAAGTGGAATATAAAATGTGCAATTATTCTTCAAGGCGACATCAAAAACTTGACAAAAATGTAGGGAAATTTGAGGTATTTTTGACAGATTGAGACTGAGATCAGACTTTAAACGTTCTTAAAATTACGAGAATTGGACGGAGAATTGGACCCTCAGGTCAGGACGACTTGGGAATTTAAAAATGTTGAATGAAGAATGCTAAATCTATAAAACCTTGTTCTATTTGCGTTAACCTGGATAAATTATCTTCTAAACCTTGAAGTATTACTTTTTTCCTAGAAGTACGGGGGCGTACTTCTGGGGAAAATGACGAGAGTGATGGGATCCTTCGGCCGAAAAACCTTAATTATAATCAGACCTGGGCTAGAAGAACGTAGAGCTTCTGTTCAAACCATAATTTAATTCGCAGAACAATATGTCCAATGCACCGTCAACGTTTGTTCACAAACGTGACCGGTGGACGTATCGCAAAGCATATTTCCAATAACGGTGTTTTTTGCTTGCTTTATTTCGGCGATTCGTTCCACTTTCGTTGGGTCCGCCGAGCGTAACCATGGTGACGGCAGTGTGTTCAATATCTGAAGCTACTTACTGCGAAATGGGGAAGTGAATGAAGAATGTTTTTTTAAGTATCTGGAGTTGAATATACATATTATCTTTTATGCATGTCAGCTGTCAGTCAAAGAGTACTAATCAAAATCCTTTTCTCCAAGACAAACGATGACAGTGATTTGATGAGTTTTTTCTCTGACATTTTAATCTTGAATATAACACTTTTGCTTTTCTGTTTTTATAAAACATGATCAGCATTCAATTTATTTTTGTCTACATAATATTAGTTTGCTTTGACAAGAGCAGAACATGTCTGTCACGTCTTAAGCACGTGCTTTTTAATCTATATACAATATAAAAAATAATCCCTATTTCCCTTGGTCACGCCATAACTTGAGAACGACGTTACCGGTTTCATCCATTTTTTTAAAGTTTTCTAATACTTTGTAGAAGGTTCTTACAGAAAAAAAAATTAAGACGTTGCGCAGAAAATTGGAAAATTTAAGAATTACGTTTTTACGCTAAAACTGCTGAACGGATTTAGATAAAATTTGACGCATGGGTGGACCATGATCTGAAGAAGGACATATGCTACTTTTCATCCTGGATCGCAGACGAAGTCGCGGGCAACAGCTAGTAAATAATAATAAATTTATTTCTGAGCATATGGTACATTAAGGTATTAATATTAAACAGTTTCACATACACTATCGTTGCCGGTGTAGAAATATTAAAATTAACTTACAACTTCAAAGTGGGCAAGTGTTGATAAAATGTAATGTAAAAATTTATATTTAAAAATAAAAAATAAATAAAACAAAAACAATACAAGTCAATAGGTACACACACACAAAGTATTGATAAAAATGTAATATCAAAATTTTTATATTAAAAAAATGAAAAGATATATCAAAAACAACACAGGTTTTGTTGTTTATTGTCTTAATTAACATAACTAGTCGCGTTATAGTTTTGCGTAGCAATGAATGGTTATTCAATACAAAATGTTTTAGGTATTTTTCTTTGTTATTCATAGAAACATAATTTGAATATATAAAGGTAACGTTCCCCTTGCAAGCCCTTAAATGTTTGTTAGTTTCCGTTACCCATCTATGTTTTCCGTGAGCAGTTTATGAACCTTGTCCTGCAAGGCCCTTTCATTTCAATTTGCTGTCATTGAGTTCATCATCTTCGTTGACATCTTTGTTACCTACTGCTAAGTATACTTAGTCGTCCTTTTCGAACCATGCTTCCTTGTTCTGAGCTTCTCGCATGCAGGTCTTACCCATTAATGGATCAAACATGCAAATATCCAATTGCAATTCAGAGTCAACACAATCGACAGTAAAAAATGTCATGCCTACATTGACTACACATAAAATGCCTATGTGAAAGCATGAATTATTACGATGACAGTGTAGCTGTAGTCTCGTCTGCGGTATTCCGCTCGGATAATTTATTACTGGCTCAGTTGATGCGTACGACCTTATCACAATGGTCTGCGAACACAATGTAAGCATAATCTGTTCTGCGTACATCGCTTTTGTTCGATTTTCATACAAAAAATCGCTTTCTAGGTACGTTTACGAGGTGACGATTGGCTTTGTAATCAATGTAGCGTTGTTGTTTTAAATTCTGGCGGGTTGCAAATTGTGTCCTAAAATCTCACTATTCTTTAAACTAACCATCGACCATCATTGATCAATTTGCGTGCAAAGGTAGCAGAGCTTTTAGCAGTCATCGAACTACTCTGAGGCTTCCCATTAGCAAAGTGGCAATTATGCATATTTGGTTGTGCCATATCAGGGGCTTAATTAATCTGTGTTCAAGCTGTAACAACTCGATACCTATATCCACAATATGACTGGCTCTCTTTATGGCTTACTCTGGTTTCTGACTCTTCATATGTATGTTTATGTTTTATTTTCATCTAATTCAAGTTTTCCTTCATTCAGATCAGCTCAATATTCTATGAACTATCTCAATCGTCACTTCAATGCAATGCAGCGTACAAAACGTATTCAACGAGTCGGTCGTCGTCAGGTCGATAGCCTTGACCCGATAATATTTCAGCGTTTACATCATTCTGGCCGTTGGCCTATTATTTAATAATGCCTTGTTTACCTATGAGCTAACTGTTTTGACTTTCAAACGGTTTCTTTCTGTTTTTATTTACATACATTCTCTCCTCGGTCTCTCAGGTCTTTGGTCTCATTATATTCAATTCTAATGACCTCGCTGTTACTCTGGTGTGTGTGCACAGGTCTTAACACGACACATGACAGCCTTCTGCTAAGCTTAGGTCTTCAACTACCACTTATCTTATCCTTAGTAACCGGTGACTCACATCAATCGAATAAGGCAATAACTTGATGCAAAGCGCTTATAAATTACCATAAACGATCTGATCGATAAGAAATAACTACACAAAACTCAGCAATCATGCAGGGCATTTGTATCTAGGCGTAAGTGTAGGCTACACATTTTACCATACTGCTGAATCTGCTGTACAATATCACAGATGAGAAACCACCCGACAAGAGGTGATCACAAACACGGGTGGCCATTATAAAGCCAACAAAGAACCACTTGATTCTGAACAAGGTCGGAAAACGAAATTAAAACTCCCCATTGTTTTAGGTGATACGTTTTCAAATTGTTGTTCGTTTTGTTTATACTCACGCTAATAAAGGGGCGCGTCGGGACCACAGGGTACTGGGGAAGGTCGGCGACCTTGCCCCGACTCTATAATTAGCTCTTTGTTTGCTTTGACATTACACTGTCATTATTGTCCGTGATCTTTGTAGGAATTGATGAGGATGCTGAGAGGGCTGTAGCAACTCTATTCTATCTTGTTTTTTTTTGTCTGAAACGTGCTATGCTAGCTGTCCTAGCCATATTTCATATTAATATGTTCTCAAAATCTCTACCAGCTAGAAAAAATACGTAGAAAATTCCCTCACTTGTGAATATGTCGAGGATACTTTTATCAAATTATGTATGTGAGTCTTCGCGTTTTACGTTCAGTTATGATGTGTACTAAAATCCGCAGCAGTGACTGACAGTCACGCCAATATTAACTTTCCTTGCTTGGATAATCTCCATGAATTTTGATATCTTGTTTTCTTGTGTGCTACCTATTTTAAAATAAAGTATTTTGGGATTCTTAGAAGTTATTGCGTCTGTAGCATTCGCCACATCTGCAAAGTATTCAAAATAACAATTCTTCACCAAATATTTTAAAGAGATCCTGCATCCATTGCAGACGGGCTGTAAAGCGGTTATTTATTCAGTAAACATAGACTGAAATCATATTAGAAAAACAACAGTTTCCTGCGTTTTTATAAACCGTGCAGCCACACAAGGCAGTTTGTTTAATGCGTCTAGTCACCCCCCTTTTGTCGCAGATGATCCTGTCCCCCTGTCAGCATATACACAGATGTACTGTCAAGTCAATGTGTGTTTAATTAGACTGTGACTTAACTGTTACCATATCGTCTAGCCTTTGTATAATTATGTTTGTTGTGTAATGGACTCTCTTGTTCTATGAGTTCGTTTTGTTAGGACATATTCATTGATTAGGAATTCGACGGTTTGGCAGAAGAAAGTGGAAGACAAATATTTTCGACTTGAAAACTGCTCTTCCGAAGTTGTTCTTCACAAAAACTATATTCTGGCTATCGTTCTCGAGAAAATATATTTTTATTAATCAAGATAATATTTACATAATAATATAATCTAACAGACTTAAAATAATAATAAATATGTACATGTGTTATGAAAAAGAGAGCAGAAGGATAGGGGATCAAAAAATTCGTCCGCATTACTGTCAACAGGCTGGTGGCAGCATTGCCACGTTGTGTGGCGATGCTGATTCTTTGGCCAAAAAACAGGCCAGCCCTCTGGTCACGTGAAGAATCGACCAACCGCTTGGCGATATCTTGAAAAACCTTACTGGCTATCTTCCTCAAACGATAATACACTTCTGGACTCCTAAATCGAGCCATCGTGCATTTTCATGTAAAGTATGTATGACAAACAATGTTGGGTTCAAAGTCAAAGAAATAGTTTAGATGCAGTATTGAAGCCGACATACTGGCCATTATTTTTGTGTTATCATTGTTCCGAATTTGAATTCACTCCCGTTTAAGAAGTCATAGAACCATTACAAAAGAAAAAAAAGGCAGGGTGGCTCGATTTACGACTGAAGTTTAAACCGAGGGAACACATCCTATCCTTGTATGTCCAAAACTGATTACAAACTTCCCAAGCGGGATGCTCATAATTTATTGTCGGACTTTGCACCAAAATTGTGGCGCCAGCATTTTCATAATGGTTTTGGCATCATATTTTATTTAGTCATGTCTAACGAGTCCATATTCCACCCTGAACATGAAACCTTCTTTGGTGAACTTGTTTTTGCCAATTTTTACAGACTTTTACATCGTTAAATGTTATTAAGGAAAATCTTTCCATGGATTTATACATATTACAGCAACTGTTCAAACTTGCCAATGCCTTTGCACTTATACATGTGTTTGTACAGCCTTTTCAAGAGGTCATTACTATGCTGTCTGTTTCATCATGCTCATGCATGTTAAGACTTACAACTGGGTAGAAGTAAAGGTTTTTTAAGGCTTAAATCAGAATTGAATAATGTTTGTCTGTTATAATATAACCACTTATATAAGAAAGAACATCTGTGGTTGTATTGTTAACCCATGAAATAATAAAAATTAAACTTCTCTAGAGAAACATTGCCGACTTCCTTGAAAATAGTGACTAAGTAGAAGGACCTTGCAATAATTGTTAAATTTTACCATTTCCAGGCCGGATCCATTCGGCGATCGTCTCCGGGGTCAACATGGAGACGAGGTCGGTCACAGTGGAATGGTACGAGCGCGGTGAGACCAAGGGCAAGGAGGTGGAGATTGACGCCATCCTGGCCCTCAACCCGGAGCTCGCAGTCGGACCCCCCAGACACCACACACCACACTTACAGCCGATGCCCAACAAACTCGCCAGGGTAAGGGAAACACCTCTTCAGAATTTATGCGCGCCTAGTACTTCGATAAGAAGTAGGTCTATGTTAGAGGTCGTTTTATTGTTTCCTTTTTCGTCAAGCGTGATTGATTAGTGGGAAACATTTTCATAATGCTTGCATTAGAGTGTTTTATAAACATCTCTTAGTAATTCATACGTGTCTAGTCAAAGTCACATGATTTTAGTCGTTTTAGTTAAAAATTTTCGTCAAGCGTGATCGATTAGTAAATCTTAGTAACGAATAAATATGCTTGAATTAATGTTAGAAACAGCTCTTTAGAAGCTATGCGTGCCTAGTACTTACTTCATTTAGAAATTAAACGTTAGTCTTTTTCCATTCGATTCATTTGTACGCAAACTGTGATAGATTAGTTCCATGCTTGAATTAGTTATGTGTTACTAATAGTATCATCTAAGTCGGTGATATAACAAAATGATTTCATTCATTCATATACCCAACCATGCACTAATCTGTAATTAACACACATTGCATCATGACTGTTTTGAAATTAATATTTATACCAATGAGTACATTATTATTATACATAGGTGATGCAGGAACGTGGCAGCCTTGCTTTCATTACAGTCCAATTTATTTTAGCCCCGTTAACTCTATTATAAACGTCAGTGCAATAAATTCTAGTTGTTAAGGTCTGTTCATATTACTTGGCACGGATCGGCGACTTCAAGTTGCAACATAACGTAGCCTATTTCATGTGGAGGTGATTTCTAATCTTCCGAACCGTAGTAGATTCACAACATTGTGAAAAGTCTTATCCTAATTTGTTGTGTACTGAATTATTGTTCAGTTCAATTTCTGAATTGCTACTGTATCAGTAAGAGTAAGTGAAAAGAAGAAGCTTGCCTTAACATAGCGTAATAGAAACGCTATGTGACCAGACCTTAAAGCATTTCCTCACGGCAACAACAGAGGTCAAATCGACCTAATTTTTGCTGAAAGCCTGCAGTCGCCATTCGCTTGCTTTCGCCTACAGTTTGCGCCTCTAATCAATTGTTAACTTTAGCGATAAAGCTAAATGAAAGCTTTAGTTAGTTCTATCGATTAGTAAGGGCGTCCGAATCGCGTACCAAGCCGCGATCACTCTCATTGTTTGGGTTTTGGAGAACAGTTGCTAATAGACGCCACACCACAGTTGTGCTGACATATCCGTGTAAGGCGAATGTGCCCTCTGCCCATGACGCCTCGAGACCTGTCCCATCTAACTATAATAATATTCATTATGAACTTTTCTAAATCGCTCATTTAGCAAAGCCGGCTTTTGTTGGGTGCAGTGTTGAAATAAACGAAATCATGTCAATGTGTGACAAAACTTGCATCGGTGTCACGGCTGTCGCACAACCGCTGGAGAAAATGTAGAAATGTTCCCATACATCTACAGTTTGCAGGTGACTA
Organism: Apamea crenata; assembly: GCA_949629185.1. Classification (NCBI taxonomy): domain Eukaryota; kingdom Metazoa; phylum Arthropoda; class Insecta; order Lepidoptera; family Noctuidae; genus Apamea; species Apamea crenata. The sequence continues at coordinate 2,677,357 of OX451353.1, read as the reverse complement.
TTTGCAGCTAGCACGGTAACGATCATCGCTTGACGAAATGTTTTTCTTTTTGTAAGATGCACCGTTGCCAAGGCGACGCAGTTTGTTAGAGCACGCCGCTGTGTAATCATCACGATAAAGCTCGAACACTGTTTAGATATAGGTACAGCGTTAGATAAGTGACATGTATCTAGATAATATCGATGTTTACGAAAGCACCGGCTGATGGTCGCGTGCTAAGTGTGGCCGGCTCTCGGTCCCACGATGATTGATGGTTAGACGTATAGACGACCTTCCAACTAATATGGGTACCTACCGACGTTTGACGCATGCCGGACACCGGTCGCATCGATTTTCCACAAGCCGTGCAAGCATTTCAGTTTCACTTTCAACTTGAAGCTAGTCCATTAGGGACGCACCTCGTTTGTGACTCTTGTTTATAATAAATGACGCAGGCGGAGGGCGAAGCGCCGGAGCGTTCAGTAAGTTTTTGCACCGTGTTTTGTCATGTATCATTGGCACGTGTATGTTTGACATGGCCGCGAAGGACCCGTCTGGCTCGTCGTCGGACGACGGCGGATTCCTGCGAGAGGGCGCCGAGGGCGACGCCGCGGCAGACTCCGGACACACGCTGCCCGTGCGCAACTCACGATCGGTACAGTTTACGCACTTACTAAACGCATCATTCGCACGCCGGAGCTGAACGCGCACGTACATCGTGCTGCGCCACTCCGATACCACCTTATTTTTTTATTTTCACTCTTTTTTTTCGATTACGTTGCTCCACGATCTATGATTTGCACACGAACGGCTTGTTATGGTGTTTTGTTTGAATGTAATGGATTGCGCTTTTGTCACGCCTGTTATAACTCAGTCGACAATGCGATACGGTTTGCGCAGCGGCTTCGGCGTCACAAAAACTCAGTCCAGTCGTTATAATGTTATAATGTAGTTTGTATAATGTCAATGTACTGTATATTTGTTGCACTCATTCATTGTATTGGACTTTTTGACCGATTCGGGTTTATCTTGTAAGAAGTTGAACCAGAAATCCAGTTATCAATGTGTTGCAAAGATGCAAAATTAGTGTTTATGGCTCATTTATCAGGTGTTTACAATAAGCCTAATTTGGTCATCATCAATGACATCAACAGATGATTCATCTTCCCACGCCGCTCTGAGTTGTCTTATCGGCTCTTAATGGAAATTTTCTTACGTATATTGTAAATAATGACCAATTGCATTCGCCTGTTTCGGCGTAATTGAATCAGCTTAAGCTTTTTGGTTTTTTATGTTTGAGAGCTACTACAAAAATAAATGATTTGGGCTTGCGAAATGCTCTAAATTCGGTGGCTTGAAGGTTTCTCATTTTACCATATTTTGTTTGATCTTTCTTTAAGATTTGTGTAAGTTAAAATGATAAGATTATGTAAAAGAACAATTTTATTTTGAGTGTACTGTCGAATTTGAAGCCTTATTCCTCAGTTTACTATGACTGTTAAAAGGAAGACTCCACTGAACGATGAAGAACTACATACGTAGGTAGAGGTACCTTTAGTTATTTTAACAAAACTTTGTATAGAAACTGATCTACTTCCACAACTGCGCAATATAATAGAAATCTTCCACTTGCACTTTTCAAATTTAACCTAATGAATGAGAGACAAATTAATAGGCACCCACATAACTCTACTGACATTGAAGAAAGTCGTACCTTGCAAAGAGAATACGTAATGAATGACCAAGCTAACACTTATTACGGATTCCTTGCAAGGTTGACGCAGATGGAAAACACATTATGAATAATATTATTTAGGAATCTTTCATACTTGATGCTACTTATGTTAAATTTTACGAGTGTTTGCAGATATCCCAATTTCATTCTCTACTGCAGCACTGATTTAGATGGCGGATCTACTGATTTAGTCGTAAGGAGTGGGAATAATGATGAGTCCTTACTCCCTAATCTTCCTAGGACCTAAGGAATATCTATTCTAGATGACTCGCTTGGATTGTTGTTTAATTTAACAGCTCACAAAATTCTATCAATGGCAAAGAATAGGAACTATTATGTACAGCATATGGATAACTTAGATATAAATGTAGGAAACTCGTATGGCGTTCCAACTTATTTTTAGCCTTAGTAAATTACTAATGTACAATTCAGGTAGCTACAATTTGTGTCACGTTAATAAATGACAGTGACATAGATACTTAATAAAGGTACTTATCATACAAAATGGTGACGTAGGAAATAAAACTAGTCGAATGTGAAGCATAATATGTATACTTACTGAAAAATCATTAGTCAATCGAGTGGTGGCATGTTTAATGGACTGGGACTCTTTGATTTCCAGTGAGTTTTCTACACCCGTAAGCATTTTATGTAGCAAAAGTGCGGATATATTCATTGCACGGTTTTGTAGAATAAATAATAAAGTTTTTGATATGAAAAGCCGCAGAATGGTGACGGTGAAGAAGTACAAACATATGACCAGTTCAGAAATCAATGTACATGGTTTTCACATGATCTGACCCAGATTATGTCTGGACTTTAAAGAAACTGTGCCCTCTGAGTTTTTTTCGGCCTTTCTTCTCAGAGTAGTCAGATAGAAAACGCCAACCTCATCTAGTTTATGATTGACGTGTAAAGTGTTTGTGCAAACCTACACAAATAAAATTATTTATCATTATATATAGACACGAGATTATATACAATGTATTAATGTATGTACGTAACCATTAATAAATTGTGATGCTAGGATTAAGGATATAAAACTGCCACACGTAACTACTACACGTGTAGACATTACTATTCATTGTTCTTAAGAATTGTAACAGACATCCCGTTGTTACTGTAATCAGCTTGCGTTCCAGTACTCAAGTAATACGGATAAGATGACGACGGATTTTGTACAGAGATCCCACTTGATCTTTGTGGTTTGATGAATGTCGTATCATTGTTTGTTTAATCTAAGAGTGGAGCAAATGAAACTTAATTTCTCAAAGAAATGAGCAATGTATCAAGAGATGACGGATTCGTCTGAGATAACAATATTATTGTAGTGACGAAAAATATAAATTCAGATATATGTCAACAATGTCTGTGGAAGAATGCCAGCCATATAATCCATTGATGGCACTTTTTTAAAGACTTAACTAACCACGCAAACTATAAACATGTTCCTCGTGTCAGAAATTAAACGTTTATAGACCATGTCGCATGTGAAGAATGCAGACAGTATTCTTTATAGAAATATGTTAGTTCGTCGACTCTGAATACCTAGTTTTATGATATTGGTTCACAGTATATGTGGCTATTATATTTGATGGTCTTACCAACATTTCGAAGCCAATCCAAGAATGTGGAAGAACATTCTGACTGAATTTCCTCTTACAGTAACTTAAGGATCGATATTATATTATCTCAGATTAAAATATAAATCAGTATTCGAAAAAGTCTGTAGACAAACAAAATGTTTAATGAAATGTTGATAGAAAGTTATGAATTTGTTTACATCAATGAATATCTTATCTATAAGAAACGTGATGCATTTAGATAAGATAAGGTATGTTCCGGTATGAATCAATTAAGGTGATATTTAATTGGAAGGTCCAAAGTCACTTTAAACATAAAAAAACAAAGATAAGTATTGACGAGTTGAAATTCTTTCGCCACATACTGAAAATGTAAAACTTATTTGATTACCACAAGATATTTGGAAAGCACACTTGGCAGGAAACCAAGTATTGGCAAATTCCAAAGGACACATGGCTTCCATCTTAACATATCGTATAATATTTAAAAAAGATAGATATAATTATAGTCCTGTTAAAGGATTTCAGTTTTAATCCTATGTCGGGTAAATCGGTATTGACGTTAGCCAAAGACTCGTAAAGCAACATAAACTTATCTCTCAAGCTGTGCTCTCAAATTCGGATGAAAACGTTTGCCAATATCTCCAAAGTTAGTAAGTCGTAAAATGAAAATATGTGTTTTGGTACTGTTGTAAAAAATGAAAGAAGAAAGCAGCAGCAGCAGCAGCAGTTGTGATAAGAAAAGATAGAAAGCATTGTAATATGCCGGGCGCCCAAGGAGGCTTTGGGAATATTATATTAAAAAATAAAATCAAAAACTTTTGGGACTAAAAGCTTGATTCTTCAAGCGTTACTAAATTCATGATTTTTCCAAGATTAAATAAAATCCAGTTCCCACTTCCATTCGCATTTTTACTTAACGGTTTAACTATTTCGTGGTCTACCGTTCGTCTGGGAAATTGCCCGTGGAATCCACTCCGCTGGAAGAGATTAGAGTCCTGGCGTTACCGCGGTACCGCGTTGGGCGCCATTCATTGCCTCGCCTTCCGACCGTGATAAATTGCTTCCCGCTCGCTACCAGCTAATTGCTTCGTACTTATTTCCGAAATGGAGATAAGTTATCTGTCTTCGGATTCGAAGACGTTTAGGTAATCGTTGAGTAGGTTTGGCAAGGTAGAACTTAATTTATATGGGAGAAAAGAATTAACGATATCTGAATTAAAGCTTTTTTATATAGGATATCAGTTTTTTTTAATAAGATATCCTATTGGGTAAAACTACTGTCTTTATAGAATTTCTGTAGATATTCAAATGTTCTCATCCTCGTCTTGTATTTTTGCAAGAACCGACTGAGAAATGTTATCTTTTTTTATCTGTTTCTTTATGTTTATTACTCAGCGATGAAAATCTTGATTGACACTTCAATCCTTTATTGATGCTCCGAGAAAGACGTTACTTTTGCATCTGTCCTGGTATATGTTGTATTTATTTATCATTTGGACTACCTGCAGTAACGAAGCCACCGCAACGTTTTGGATTCCCGAATCCGACCTAATCTATCATTTGATGGCCTACAAATATTTGTTTTCAATTTAGACTTTTGTCACGCCCTTTATGCCTGGCTTTTATTTAGGTAGTAAGTTTTTATTTACATTTTAATTTTAATTAATTATTTTTTAGCTTGAGTATGCATAGCTTTTATTATATTTGTTGGTATAATGGCGTGGCTAGCTGACATATGGCAAATAATTTAATTTAATGTTATGTGTCTTGTAATGAATAAAATAATTACTTAACATACCTATTATTGTATACAATCAAGTATTTTCTAACTGAAAAGACAGCTGTGCTGCTGGGGAGTTTGTTGCACTACTTCTTCTTCCCAGCGATAGCACTAGGAAGTGGTGAAGGGCGGGCGTTTTTGGGGACTGTCTTTTGTAATTTTGACGTTCGAAAAGTGCTGATTCTGAGCCTAATTTGAATAAATGATTTTTGATTTGGTCACGACGTGTCAGATTTTCTCTATTTGATATTGTCAAAATGCTATAATATTTCTACATTTAATTTGCAGTTTATTCTTAGTAGCTAGTTTATGTCATACACTCTCGTCATCCCTCTCCGTATTCTAAACAAATACATAAGAGCAAATAAAGATACAAATCTGCTGCAGTCAGATAAACAGGAAGAGAGCAATCAAAGTGGGTTTATACTGCATTTCGCGAAGGAAGCGCCCGTCAGGTGCCGTGAATAAGGAAGTACGGAGCGTCGTACCATTGGCCTGGATACATTTCTAGGCTCGGTTTGGGTGTGCCTCGAGGCCCCGATAGTACGAAATACTGAAGATAAAAATGTCCTTTTAGATAGTGGCTGATATTTGTGGATAAAAATGTTTAAGTATTTATTGTTTACATGATTGTTAATGTAGAAGTACCCTATGCTGTATAGATAATAGATTAGTCCTTTGAATGATAAAATAAGGAAACTAGAATTTCTTACAGAATTTGTGAATTCTTCCCTATGGTGGGCACTATAGGAAGACGTTTACTTATTATACGGGTAAGAGCTTCATTCCGGTGGAAAAGTGGAAAAGCTATATACAAAAAACCTCGTATATACACTTTACAATTAAATAAAACGTTGCTCCAAATTGCTAGCATGTGGCCTACCCACATAATTATATTATCATGACAAAAGAATCAAAATATGAATGTTTGCTTTTTGCCGTATCACCATACATAGTATCCCTTTCAGGCAATGGTGTTGGTCGATACTCACAATCACAAAGTTAGACACTTTCCTTGGCTTGTAACTCGGTTGAGTAAAAACTCGGTTAGTGGGCCACGGATTAGCATTAACAAAGGGTAGTTTGTGAAACTATTAACTGATGGAGAAATGTGTAAAGTACCCTTAAATATAATTTGGACTACCTTGAAATACACTATTAAGGTCTGAGTTTAAGTTTACTGATGCTAGATTTTGCGTAGATTATTTTAATTTTATTATATTTAAAAGAGGTCATGGCAGATTTAGTCTTCTTGGCAATGAAGTAAGATAAATAGTTTTGTAATTAATGGAATACTTATATGTAAGAAGCATAAACCCAATAATTTGGATGATCACTTTAATCAGAAAGTTCACTGTGCGTTTACCGGAAGTATAGGAAAGGTGTCTAAATTGATGCCAACTCATATATTTTAGTCGAAAAGCAATTATTTTTTCTGTGCCACCGTATTGAAATACCCATCATAGTTCGATATAATTTCCTATCGATTCGTGGCTTTTCATCGAACCTATGTGTGCCAACAAAGTTTAAAAGGACCATTAATAAAGATGTCAGCACCAATATTAGAAGGGCGTGGTAACGTCCCCTTATCCCAAAAAGCAAAATATTTTTTTTCCATTTTATAACTCACAACAAACATGGGAAGATGGAAACGAATTACAGAATAATAGAAATGCCCGCATAAACGAATACTTTTCCAGATTACGAGAGGCTTATTCGAAAGCTGCCTTTGTTTATGTATTACTAAATGAAAATGTTATGCCAATGCGGGTGTAGGAAACTATAACACTATCTTGAAAGTCATTACTGCTTGTGTGTTATTTTGAGAGCTTGGAATGGAATGCTCATTTTCGTTTTTATTTTGTTAATTGGGTGCTACAGCTGTTGTCGAGGAGTCTTTTAATGTATCATGATGATTACTATATCCTGCACATCATCAGGCGGGAGGAGACGCCCGGGTGTCACCACTGCCAGGATCGCCCAAAGGACACGGTGGAGCACACGGTGGAGGTCTGCCCTGCTTGGGCGGAGCCCCGCCGTGTCCTCGTAGAGGCGATCGGCAACGGCGGCGACCTCTCGCGTCCGGCCCTGGTGCAAGCCATGGTCCGGGGCGAGAGGGAGTGGGAGGCAGTCACCTCCTTCTGCGAAGCAGTCATGCTAGCGAAGGAGGTGGCGGGGAGGCTGAGGGAGAGAACCTCACGCCTCAGCCGCCGCGGGAGACGCTCCGGGCGTCGGGAGCCGCGTGACGACTCCCGGCCAACGTAGCGGGCGCTGCGGGCGGTGAGTAATGGGTAGCTCACTGTCCGATCAGGACCAGGCCCGTGCCGGACGGCGTGTTGTGTTCCACGCGCGCCTCAAAGAGATGTCAGCAGAGGACGGGGCCCCACAGGGCCGAAGCCTGCCGGGGCGGCGGGATTTTCCGAAAGGTTAACCGCTGCCCTGGAACAGAAAGGGCTAAGGAAGGAACACGGGTGGGTTTTAGTCAGTAAAAGTCTGACACTCCCTTCCGCTCCACCCAGAGCGGGAGGGGTCATTTGATGATTTCCCATCCACAAAAAAAAAAAAAAAAAATGATTACTATATGTGCTCGATAGTCGGAAGATATAAAAACATTTTTGCAAAAAAAAAAAAAACAACCGACTTCCAAAAAAGACACTACAAAGTGAAAAATAACTTTAATTTCGGAAGTCGGTGTCATTGGGTTCGTATTTTCGCATTAAAGTTATTTTTCAATATGTAGTCTTTTTTGGAAGTCAGTTGTTTTTTTTTTTCATTTTTAAGTTGTGATTATTACCAGTAATTTTGGTTTTAAAACCAAACTACTGAACCGTTTTTGATGAAATTTATATGGTGGTCCCATATAAATCTAAGTATATCCTTACAAATAGAAAAAAATTTGCAAATCGGCTTATAACGGAGTTCTGAGGTACCAAACATAAAAAAAATACAGTCGAATTGAGAACCTCCTCGTTTTTTGAAGTCGGTTAAAAATGTAATGAAAGACTATAGTTGGCATAATTTTCTTTCTGATTATTCTTGAAATGTGAATATTTTCTCGACTCTCTCACACTCTTTGGATTGAGGGCTGCAAATTACTTTGTAAATATACAGTACCTTTATTATTTTATCCCGGTCCTGCGGCTTTTTATTATTATTTTGCGAGTAAACACAATTTAGTGCGAAGATGATTAATGTTTTGTTTCTGTTTTAGGATATGACGCGGCAATCTATACCGGTGGCGACAAAAGGTGAGTCCTAATTATTTTTTTGATAAAGTCAACTCCGACAAAATACTTAGTGAAGGGAAATGAGTATTAAGTGATAAAATCTATGATTTATAAACATGGATTTTATTTGATTTTGTTTAGCCTAAAATATGCTAAAGAATGTACCTACTTTAATTTGTCCTGCTTTGGCCTGTTCTGCGTCATTCCATTGCATTATCAATTTAAGAAATGACTTCTTCATCTATTATCTTATCTTCCAAATAACTCTTTTATTTCAAAACAAACAGTGAGTCTTTATTAAAACAATGTTTAAAATTTAACAACCCCGTGTTTACTGGTTTCGCCACACCTTCACCAAAAGGACGAACAAATCGTTGTTTATATTTAGTCATACCAACTGTTTTGATGTCTGTGATTCATACTGCAATATATGCAATATATCCTTTATTCTATGTATCATATCTCTAATACAGACCACGTGTTGCCTAAGGATTTGACCCAATCAGAACAAAGGACTGACATGTCTCAACTCAACTGTCAAAATACATTGAAATATCTTACTCATCCGTTATAATAAACGCTGATGAATGCTTCAAACGGAACTTGGACGTCATTATAATAGATATTTAATGTCAATATTCTATCCACTGTTTTGCCGAAGCCGAAGTTTACTGACCTTGAAGTAACGGAGAATAATTAAAGTTATTAATTCACCCAAAAAAGGATTCCCCAAAACCGTATACAATGACATCACACTTGCGTAAACCTCCTTTTAAAGTGTTCGTACTGGCATGAAACAAAAATAATGTCTTCAAGAAGAAGTAAAGACGTTCTAATGAGGCGACGTTGCCCTAACGGTCGTCTCAATCTTAATAGCGATCTTGAACTGGCATGACGTGTGTCTCGCTCGGCTTTACTTTATCACATATTTCAGTTCCATTTTAGCTGATGATTTGTATTGTTCGTGGTTTTCTTTGTGACTGCTCCTGGACTACAGTTTTGGAGAGTATATTTTTGGATCGAGTGTTGACTTCTCGTGCGGTGTGTGACTAGGTGTAGGAATTTGGTATCATTTCCGTTTTGAAACTCCTGAGTTTTTTAAATTGTAACTAGCTAATTTTGTTCGGGTTCAGATTTGGTCCGTTAAGATGCTAAATAAAGGGTTCGGTCCTTTTTAAATGACGTACCTCTGAAAAAGAACATGTGTTATGCTGGGAAATAAATGTAAACCAGCTGAACGTTGTTATACATTTATTACAATAATATGTCCACAAATATTGGTAATGCATTACAATGAGGGCAAAACACCGACTTCGTTCACGTCACGCGATGATTCATTAGGTCGTTATCTACTGCATTACGTTAACCCAGAGAATGCCTGACTGCTGCCTAAATCATTATATGGTCTGTTTAGCTAGAGATAAGTAAGGAGCTTTTTACAATCGTGTAGGAATGCTTACGCGATCAAGAAGGCTGTTGAAGGCTGCATTTACCGACCCGTCCACATTGCAGAAGACGCGTCGTATAGCTGTCCTCGGCATTGAGGGAACGATGAAGATGAAGAAATTCTTAAGCAACCTGTAATGAGAAGAAAAACCCTACCGTGTTATCCTCTTCCTGCTTTGTGCTAAGTCGTTCCCTAACTGTTTTGGAACACATAACATAATCAGCCTATAATGTGCCCACTGCTGCGACACAGGTCTCCTCTCGGTGAGAGGGAGCGGGCCATAATCCACCACGCGGGCCCAGTGCGGGTTGGTAGATGTCACATGTCTTCGAATTTTTGGTTCTAAGACATGCCGGTTTCCTCACGATGTTTTTCTTCACCGTTTTGAGAGCAGTAGTGATGAAATAATTTACACAAAGTAAAACGCCTGACTGGGTTCGAACCCACGACCTACAACTCGTAAGTCGCGGCCGTTACCACTGGGCCACCACTGCTCTATTAAACTATAATAATATCTAGTTTTGTTTGGAATATGTATCTCAATTAGGTGGTTCTGCCTTATTATAAAATAAATAATAAGTATTAAGAGATTCTTAACAAAGAAAAGCGGTTTTACTTGTCTTGGAAATAAACGTGTTGACATAAATGATCCTTGATAGCTTATCTCTGCCAAAGCTGGGGGTCTACTCCGAAGTAGTATCGGCCGAATGTTCGGCCGTTTCCTGCTACAAATTTACTATTTGGTTCGGTCGGTTCCGATCCCACACTCCTACACTCTTTCGAATATTGACTATTGCCCCGACCCAACTGAGCCGATCCGAACTTTTTTCGCATTTTTCAATAATATTCGGTAGGCCATGTGTCGGTCCGATCCGAAAATTCGCACTTTGCACTTCGGAGTAGACCCCCAGGTGCGCTGGGGCTAAAGCTATCTTCTAACAAACGAAATCTTTGAAAATATTCACAGATATTTTATTTTGGATGGCTGACCTGACTTCATAATTCATAGGTTTTAGATAGAAAAAAAATATTTTGGCCTGGTCGTCGGCCATTGATCCTTTATTTACACGCTCACGGATAAAATCACTTCTCTTGCGATCGGTCCAAATCCCAAGATTTAAATACCCCAAGAGAAATCCTCGGTCGACAGACGATCGCCTATTCTAAACACTTACAGAAAATTATTGAGTGCTCCTGGGCGTAAAATTTTCAGTGAATGATGCTGTATTTTCATCCCTTTCCACAACAAAAATAATAAGTAGCAGTTTTATGTGCTCACGTCCTTATCACGTTAGAGTGAGACAGCTAGTTTGATGTTTGATTCGTTGTGCATGAGCGTCGCTGCGTCTGGCTGGCGGGTTCAACGGTCGCGGGTCATTTGTTACAGGTGGGGCACGCGAAATGATTGTCACAAAGGTTCTTTTTGTGTTTATATGATATTAAGAAATAGAACTATGGATCCAGGCGTTCCTCTCACATTAAAAAACCAAACTATTTTCCATAAGTAGATAACAGTCCTCTAGACCAAATTTCGACCATGGCGGCCAATCTCAGCAGGGGCTAGCCTTCGGCACGGGAGATATTATTATATAGTGCACAAGTGCACTCTCTCTTCCCTCACTCTCATAGCTCGATGGGACGGCAATCCGACACGACCGGGGAGAGATGAGGCGCAGGATCAACGGAAGATTTTTGCCGCGAATTGACCTAGACACCCTTAACCATTTCTTTACTAGCCGTATCCCCAGATAAATTTTCTGAATCCTTGAATTGTACCTATAAAAGTGATGCTGACACAAAGCCTCGGTTAAATCCTCATGGGCCACGGTCCCAAGCTTATCACTATTTATTGGTTACGACTCTAAGCCCAAGCTCTAGTATTGCACTTTTGCAATTTATAGACCCCGAGTGGGCGGTATACTAGGGTTCCAACTCGTCGTGGAAACATCAGGAATTAAACTTGAAGTAATAAAAACGAATGAGGTCGTAGTCCCGGAAATGAATCCAACTAATTAAATAAATTAAAAATTAAAATAATTGGCACAGGAAAGGAGAGCTTGTAAAAATTCAGGAACGTATTCTGGGAGAGTTGTAAACTTTCATGTACGTGACTTATCCGCACGTATTCAGTTGAATTCCACTTAGAGTGTCTTTTGAAAGAGAAAACCTCTAATAATTCCCATTTTGGACTCCTAAAAATTTAATTGAACAAATATAATGTTTGCGCCTCTTTTTGTAAACCTCACATAATTCCATTATTTTGGGATCCTAAAAAAATGGTGAATAGCCAAGTAACCTAACCCATTTGGTCGTAGTCGCCTGGCTTAGTTACTGCAAGCAAATGTCAGAAGACGCCAGAAAGTTAAAAAGCGGCTCAATAAAAAAGTGTATGAATAGAAGCGCAAAAGTTTTTAGAGGTTCACTTAAATATTTCCCTTAAGAAAACAACATTGTTCTGTAGCACACAGCAAAAATAAATATATCTAAAAGATAGCATTTACTTATCTACGCCCCATATCTAGGTTAATTTCAGCAGTTCTATCAATATTTACCCAATCTCTTTGTTCCTAATTAGTCACAGTGTCATTGAACTGATAATTGTGTCACCTGCGGCGCGGTCGCAACTATTTTTGTTATTAAACATTCATACGGGATTTAGTAGGACAAAGTGTTCATTTTAACTGATATGTCTGCTTTGTAATTATTTGTCCTGGTATCATATTATTATGGGAAAGTCGTGTGTTTTCTTTCATGTACTGGAAAGTTGATCCAATATTATTTGATAGAGTGTTCCTGTTGTATAAGTTGTTGAAAAGGGGTTGGTGGGAAAGGGTTCGATCGACCTAAATGGCGTGGAATTGGACCGGCTTATGTCCAGCAGTGGACTGCTGTAGGCTGATGATAATGATGATGGGAAAGGGTTGGAGAAAAGTCTTCTTTGTATGGTGATGGGGACCTAAAGCGATTGATTATAGCCAGCCATTGACCTGCCTTTGGTAGCCTTGCTTAACAACGTCAGTATCATTCACACAAGTGTCAGAAGCCTTGTGCAATCCTACACTTACCTCTTATCATTGTAACTAAATGACTTATTTCCATCTACATATATCCATATTTTCACTATCAAATATAATCCAGATACCTTTCACCACATTGACGTAATGCATCTTATCTGTGTTCAAGCCAATCGTGCGCATGCTCTTAATGTTCTCAGTTATCTGATTAGGAAGCGAAGTATGAATTGTTTAGTACCAGGCACGCAGTAGGTGCAATGTTGGACGAATTTACTGCTTGCCACTTATTGCCACGTTATGAAAGTTGTAGTGTCAGTATAATTTACAGCTTGTCACTTATTGCCACGTTATGAAAGTTGTAGTGTCAGTATAATTTACAGCCTGTCACTTATTGCCACGTTATGAAAGTTGTAGTGTCAGTATAATTTACAGCTTGCCACTTATTGCCACGTTATGAAAGTTGTAGTGTCAGTATAATTTACAGCTTGCCACTTATTGCCACGTTATGAAAGTTTTAGTGTCAGTATAATTTACAGCTTGCCACTTATTGCCACGTTATGAAAGTGGTAGTGTCAGTATAATTTACAGCTTGCCACTTATTGCCACGTTATGAAAGTTGTAGTGTCAGTATAATTTACAGCTTGCCACTTATTGCCACGTTATGAAAGTTGTAGTGTCAGTATAATTTACAGCTTGCCACTTATTGCCACGTTATGAAAGTTGTAGTGTCAGTATAAATCTATACATACGTCTTCTACGTGTCGCTGGCACGACTGTATTTTAGATCTTGTTGGCCCAAACCTTTGCCATAAAGATACTAATAATAAAGTTAAAGAGTTGTTTGAACGCGCTCATCTCTGGAACTGTCAGTCGGATTTGAAAAAATATTTTTGTATTTGATAGCCTAATTCTTGAGGCAGGCTTTAGGTTACTTAACATCACACTAGGATCCTTAGGAGCTGAGCAAAAACGAAGAGGTCAGAAAGAACGCTGCGCAGGCGATGCGATGCGACGGGGTGGATGGGAAAAATAAATTTCACGCGGACGAAGTCGGGGGCAGAAGCTAGTAAATAATATAATTATGCTCGTTAATGTTATCCTGTTCACCATTAATCTGGTCTCCAAGGGTGACTATATCCTACTAATATTATAAATGCGAAAGTTTGTATGGATGTATGGATGTTTGTTACTCTTTCACGCAAAAAGTACTGAACGGATTTGGATGAAATTTGGCACACAGATAGTTTATAACCAGGAATAACACATAGGATACTTTTTATCCCGATATTCCCACGGGATCGAAACTTATGCGGGTGAAACCGCGGGGCGCAGCTAGTTTACATATATTTCGGTAATGAGCGCCGAGTAACTTCGAATTTCAGCCCCGAGATTTTCGTATTCCGGTCCCGTTCAAAATTCACTTGTCCTCAGAGACCCCTGAGGGTGTTTCGGGTCCCCTCAGCTTGGGAAGCATCCTCAGTCTCCCCTAGGCCTAAGGCTGCTGACATTTCGTAATTGTTGCATTTTGATGAGCCGAAGGAGACTTTAGACAGGCTGGTAAGTGTAGTTATATCTTACTATAATATTATAAACGGGGAAAGTTTGTTTGGATGGATGTTTGTTACTCTTGCACGCCAAAACTACTGAACGGATTTGGATGAAATTTGGCACACAGCTAGTTTATAACCAGGACTAACACATAGGAACCCCCCCCCCCCCCATATTTTATCCCGATATCATTTTTATCCCGATATTCCCAAGGGATCAAACCTTATGCGGGTGAAACCGCGGGGCGCAGCTAGTATGCCATAAATACTCTTTGAATTCATTTGTTTTCAACATAACAATTGGAGTGGAATATTCCATAACTGTCTTGTGATTAAAGGAATGAAAAATAAATAAGTAATGTATGACGCACGAAATTCGATCGCAATTAGACTTTATTTCATATTCGGCGCGTCCTTGCCCGAACCTGACCTACACTCTCCACCTGTAAACCTATTACTATAGCATATAAAATATTAAGTTCACTGCCCGTGTAATAAGTAGAAAATTATGGTCACCCAATCGCGTGCCAGCTCACATACCCCCGAGTTGCGTCAATCGATTGCGCAAGATTTATTTGGCAGCTAACGTGATCTGAAATGTACCAATTGACTGTCCGTCCCACTTGCGAAGTTGTCACTGCAGTTTTATCATTTTGTTCATTTATTTGGCTGACGAGAGATAGTTTTTCTGTTATATCCTCAAACGGATGATGAGCAATACGAGCATGGCTCTGATTTTCCTTTCCCAAAAATGGTTGACGAGGAGCCATTTTTACTTTTTAGGGTTCCGTATCCAGAGGGTGCCATGCCAATGGGACCCTATTACTAAGGCTCCGGAGTTCTTACGTACGTCTTTCTGTAACGGGGCTGTATCTTTAGAACCGTAATAGGTAGACACTTGATATTCACGGAGTGTGTACTACTATGACTGCTATAATAATAAGAATAAGTTAAAAATTAAAGAAGAACATGTTTTTTTTTTTAATATTTTACGGTGGTACGGAACCCTTAGTGTGCGAGTCCGCCAATTTTCCATTGGCCCAATTTATGAATATTAGAGACCCACGGAATCTCTACCTAGTATAGGCTGGCTATAGGAAGTTTAGTTTCCAAGATAATCTGAATCATCTCGTTGTATTTGTTATCGAAGAATGATCCTAAATCATTATCTGTACCTGCATCATCTGTATTAATTTCCTTTGCTGATGGCAGATATCATAAACATGCACCCGACTCGTCAGTTTCTGGAACAATGAAACTTTTGATTCTAGTTATCCTTATACCTTACTTAATTTAAACAGTAACACTTGAACCAGGGAGGGTCATTGTCAAAATGTTATCGCTCTTGACATTGTGCTCCCGCGAAGGTCGTTAGTGTAATTGTAACGCGTTGTTGACCGAGTTTGTGTACCAGCCATTAAAAACTACTTTGGTATTCATACCTTTCATGATTGTGTGAGTGATTAGAATACAAACTTTTTGGGCGTTGGTTCAAGTTCAGCAATGACGTCGAAAGAAAACTATAAAAGGGACCTAACCAAATCTAGGAATACTTATACTGCCCAGGTTATAACAATGTCCCCGCGTTTTACACTGCCTTAGGTAATGCATAATGCACACAAGTGACACACTTTGCTGGGCTTCTAGTCCTTCCGCTGTTACCAACAAGCGAGATAAGACGGCAATAAAGGCGACTGCCGACAGCGACACCGCGGAGGTTTTGTCTTTGGTTTACTGGCCTGCTACTTTCGTCGGTAACATCAATCCTTTCAAAATTGTCTCTAGTCATGAAGCCGTACTGACTAGGCTTAGCGCTGATTTTTCCAACGTCACATAATTTTATCCAATGAATAATTTTGAATTTTTGACAGTTCTTCCATACAAAATCTGTCAGACGTCTATTTTATTCCACGAATAAAAATATTTGAAATACCCTTAAACATCATCATTCTGCCTATATCCCAATTTATTTGGGGTCGGCGCAATATCTTTTTCTTCCATACTTCTCTATTAGCCGCCATCTCGCCAGTCACCCCCTTTCTAACCATATTATCATTCACAGTCCTTCCATCGTTTCTTTGGTCTTCCCCTACTCTTTTAAACATTAGTATGAAATATGTAGTAAGGTGGATATTCATTATTTTCTAGCACTTTTGTTTCCAAAATGCCAGAAAATAATGGACATCCTCCTTACTAAATATTCTAAATATCCGTGGCATAAACCAAATCTCAGCCATCTTTTTATTGCATAATGCATTACTTTTTCCCGATACAAATGGAAACAAGATTTTATTCATCCGATACACCATCAATCACAGCAATACCGTGTGATGGATCTCGGAAGAAATCTCAACAGCCAAATTGCATGCAAATACTCCATTATTGACGTGCATCTGCCGTTAACTGGTAGCAATTTACCTGACAATTTCGAAAACGGCACGATCTCGTGAGCATTTATAAAAGTCGTGTCGCAAATAAAATAGAGCCGTCATTCATCCAAATCCGAGAATTCTTCGTTAATTAATTTCACAATTAGCGTCAGCCCGGTACAATAGCGTGCTATGCCTATGCAGTTATGTCGGGCGCCGGTGGTGGTTCACACAATTAGTGGACGTGTTATAATATATTTATCGCTCCCACCTCGCATGAGAATGCCACTGACAAGTGCATTGCACTGGCTTTTAATGATTTTGTAGATACGGTTTGATGTCATTGTACGACTAGTTTGTTTCGGCCTAGTATGTCATTTATGTGGTATGTTATATCAAAAGTTGGTTGATGCCAACCACCTCTTCCGAATTACCTTCATCAACAAAATGAATTTAGACAAATATCTTGTTTAGCTTCTAATGGACCAAGGCTATTCAAAACCGTCACATGGTGGAAAGAAAACCACTTTGTTCAGAATGAGCAATAAGTGAACGTTGGAAAATGAGAGAAAAAGTATTTTTGGTCATAAAGTAAAAGTTTTCGATCCGGTTCAATCAATATTATAAACACGTAAATAAAAGAAAATATAAAATATGATTTAAAAACTCTAATCAAATTTTCCACATCGATTATTATCAAACCTGACCTTGTATTAAGAGGGCTCTTAGAATTCGACGCGCACTAAAATAGCTGCCTGATGAAATACTGAGCACGTCTCGAGCCTTAAGTAAACCCTTTTTTTATTTAAAAAAAGGCGGAAAGCTTTCTATACGACAGATTGAGAGCATCTAGATATCACCCAAGAACGTGAGGTTATTGTTGCAAAGGTCGTCGTAACTTTATGTCATACAAAGCTATTCTGGACTTGACCTTTGCCTTTATCAAGTGCTATTTCCCCAGTTTCTTCCGCTGCAGGAAGTTCAGACCTAACATATGGCTTCCTCAAGCGACGTATATAGCATTTTTCTTTGTTTATCTTCATAATAACACACGGTGGTGGCGTGTCGCTATTAAGCCGCTTATTTCGGGGTTGTATGAATTTTACATGGGGCGGTCAACGTGACTCCGTTAGTTCCATCGCTATAAGTGTGGGCCGGAGCACTGGCGCGCGGACAGTGCGCGACCGGCCGTGTACCACAACACTGGCTGGCACCGGTGTTCCAAATCAAATTTAACCAATCACACAAATGGATTACACACAATAGTGCTGTTAACCTGACCTTGGGTTGGAATTAAACTATTTTTGTTATATTTTTCATCGATATGCCAGTGTTGTACGAGCGATGCGTTCAGCCGAATCTTCAGGCGCGGCGGGCGACCGTAGGCCGTAAGTTCAACCCCCTTGTCTGTCTGTGATGGTGTTTGTGCAATACTAATCCTAAATGCACTGAGTTAAGGTTGTATTTGGTTGTGAAGTGTGGGGTGTCCCGGGAATTGATTCTGAGCTGCAAGTGTCGCATACTGATGGTGCTATAGACGGAAAGTTTCCCTTTTCGGAAAGTCGCGGCTGGAGTGTTATTATGTTAATCATTGAAGCTGTTGACATTACCAAGTTTGGTTTCTGAACGACCTTCTGGGGGATAAAGGCTGAGCTATAAATAAACTTTACCTTTGTCATGTCGATCGATTTAAGTAAATAAGCTGATTAATAAATGAGTGCCCGCCTACTTCCGATGTGTTGATGTGACGACAACTCTTGAAATTACTGTTACGTTTTTGATGCACAGCCTGATACGGATCAATAACTCAAAATATCTTTGTTTTGAACTGATCCAATAAAAAAACTTTTATCTTTTGAGATATTGGAAGATTCGTTCTTCAAAGTTTGAATTTCCTTTTTTTATTAACTTCCTGAATTTTAATAACCGGAGTCTCTTTGCGTATATAAAACGCGCCCTGCTCATTAAAACTCATTACAAGCTCAATTAAAACTTCGAAAATATCAATGTTAGAATTTGTATCTTTGTGATCATGTCCTAAAAGACAAAGTTACAACGTTTTTTGTGTCAGTTATAAAAATAAAATTCAAAATTCGTTCATGTCTAGAGGCAGTTACTTTGCTTTTGCCAAAAGTTGAGATTTGAACTCTCACCGTAGTTTTACTACAATCGAAACTATTCGAAACGTTTTCAATAGTAGTAGTTACTTCAGCAACTTCAGAAGTACACGCTATAAACGAAAAAGTTTTACACAAATTCTTCTCTTCCACAAATCAAAACTTCCTAATTGAATCTAGAAACGCAATAAAGTTCATTGATCACCGAATCTTTTTATTCCCCATCCCACGTGCAATGATTTCTTTACAAAACACTTTGTTTATGATGTTATTATAAATTAAAGGATAACGCACCGTGATTCATTTGCGTAGGCGCTGGGTAACGACCCGCGACACTGTCGTGATCGCGACCCCTGCCATGTTGGGTACATTAATATTTTATTGATTTTTAATACACGTTTGGATATTGTCTTTAATATGGGTGTTTCCCCACTTCAATTAATAATCAAGGTTTCAGCTGTAGCTCCCATGTCTTCAAGGCATGTACTCTAGGCACACATTTACCTGTGTTTTGACTTAGATGAGGTGAGGTCATAGTCTATCATAAGACGAAAAATGATTTTGGTAATTTTCTTTTTTGATAAACCAATCTTTTCTTTTAAGACAAGGGAAAGTTTACCATTTGTGAACTTGCGGTGTCCAAAAATGTTACCCAAACGAAGATTTCATCAATATAGCGGAAGGAGAGGAAGCTCAGACCGAGGTGCCCGGACTGTTTTGACTAACTTGAGTTCAAATGAAAATGGCGAGGATTTTACTTATTGCAAGTTGTAAGTAGAACAATTTGTAAGTAGGTACGGTCACATAGGTCGTGTGATCCATCATTGGGTTAATCAAAATTTTGCATGCTCGGTCATTCTCTAATACAATTCGTTGCACCCAGTCTTTATGTCGTCAGGTCATTAGAATTATGTCGTTTATAACTCGTTTAGGAGCAATTGAATAATGAAGCTTGACATGACGGTAATTGGCAAACATTTATTATGTTGCAAGTGGCCTGTTAGCGTCTCGGAACACTTCAACCCTTCTTGAGAAGCTGTCGTTAAGCGATTTCGTAAGTCTTTTCGTCCAGTATGGATGATGCTTATGAAACATTTTTGGGCAAAACGTTTTGCCTTACAGATTATAACAAGCCTCCTTGAGCCCTTATACGATTTATCCAGTCGAAGTTGTCGTGTCCAAAGTGTCGATACAACTGCACTTTTGAGCTCCTAAAATACGCCACAGATGTCGCGGTTGGCGTGGCCAGTGTGGCCACCTACTGGGTCCAACTCATTAAATAATTTACCATCGACTCGACAAGGAAAAGAAGCCGAAGGATGTGTAGTGAATCATCGTGTTGTAATTGTGCGTTTTGTTTGTGCAGAATAAAATATTTTTCTTTCTTTTCTTTCTTTCATAATGATATGGAACTTTAGTCTGTATACTTAGTGCACTCTTCAAACTGCACTCAGCGATCACAACAAACTCAGCTGGTCACTTAACTTGTGAACTAAATAGCGTTATTGGCACCGCTTCCCGTTCTAATTAACGCGTGAGAGATAAGTGTAAAGCGTGGGTGATCCTTCTGCAACGTCGAGAAAACTAAATCTATCTGGTTTTAGCGTTTGCTTGTGGGAAAATTATTATATATCGTATTCCCACGATACAGGACAGTCAGAAATCTGATGCTCGAAATGCCTGACAACTACCTTTGGGTACAGATATCCTCATGAGCTATCTTACAAACGTTATAAGAAAGTGACTAAAAACGCACGGCTATCCACGAGATATTCAATTTGAAACTGTCACGTTTCGGAAAGCTTATTTTCCCATGCATTGCTCGGGGTGCTCTATCTATCCTGATATTATGCAAAGCATCATGTTCACGTTGTGATAGTGTTATTACCCAGCAATTCTCCAGTAGCGGTTTCTAAAAGAACTTCATTTCTCTGCGGCCATTGACAGGCTGTCATGTTACAAAGCGGTTTCCACTAACGACGGCTACTTACTTCCGTTCTTCCGCAAGTCATTACATAAGTCCTCTTCACGTTCATGTAGAAACACATTACATACGTTGCTTAGTTATCGAACGTCGTATCAAGCACGCGTGGCCGATAATCTCCGTTGATAAAGTAAACAACGGTGTAGACGAGGAAATCCCGATTATTTAAAGGGAAAGGAGCGGTATCGGGTTGTAAGCCTGGTTTATTTAAGGATTGTTTGGTTCTGAACATGATTTTAATATTGGCAGTCCAATGATTATGTTGCTAATGCTAACCGATCATACTGGATCTGGATATGTCAAACTTGCGTCAACGGTCCATCTGCTTGATGATTTGGCAAAACTGGACCAGTAATAATTGCTTTTCTGTACCCCTACCTATGTTCGAATCATTTCGGAAACTTAAAAAAATTATTACCATGGAAGCATTATCGATTGTAACGTAGTTGTTGTTGTTAATGCTTTCATAGATTTCTTTCTCTCTCTATAAATAGGTATCATGTTATGGGGTATATAGAAGCTTTAAAATTCTATATTAGATACAAAACTGTAAATATAATAACAGTTAGAGCCCATATGAAAACAAACACACTTTTGGGTGAAAATTAATATAATTGTAAAAGTTCGTAGCAACTTTTATGGTCAGCTACCGTGAACATTATGCGTGTCGGCTCGTAAACTAATAACCACAGGTTATATCGTCTGATATTAATATGTTTAATGTTAGTAAACAATGGATTAAATAATATTAGAAATATAACGCAATTGACCATTTGCTCTCTGTGAAAGATTCGATTGGATTGCCATTTGAAAGATTTGATTGTTTGTTTAATGATCGCAGTCTTTTTGTTAGAGATGGGTAGAAAACAAAAGGGGTAACATATTGTTTTCAGTAATCAAGTTCCCCATTTCCTTTTCGCGAGTCTTTCTCGTTACAAGCAATGTTGTTTGAAACCCTTCCGCGTTTTAAGAGGGTTCAAAAAGATCTATCCTGAGTAAATGATCAAACAGTCTAATACCTACTATTTTGTTTTTCTCATGAGTTTCGAGGTTTAAATGCAGCAACAATAACTGATCTTGATATACTTTTCAAAATGTCACATTGCTAACTCGCGAACTGGCCGCGATACACAGTCCCAAAATTCACTCGAGCGAATTCGTTGGCAACAGCTGGCTTTAAATTTGCAACGTGGAAGCAAATCCCAATTGATCAATGCAACGCCCCGTTGTCAAGAGAACCGTTGTTATGCGCCAGTATTTTTTTTTTATATCTGCTCCATATTCAGGCAAAGGTACAATATTCTACAGGTTAGGGCATGTGCCAGTTAACGTTATGCCGTTGTTAGGCGACCATATTGTTTGTTATATTAACAGCTGTGCGACTGCGAAATTTTGGAGTTTTGGGCATTAAAATTATTTAAGGAAATCGTATGTGTGTGGAGAAATGATGACTGAGTGAAGGTAAAGAAACCGAGGAATGATGTAGAGGGAAGTTTTCGAAAGTAGGTTGATGAAATGAAGATCTTAGCAAGGAGGTAACCTGCTAAGAGGTTATGCGAATCAGTTCAGTTTCAGAACGTTGCGAGAGTGCATGGGAGTTTTCGCAGTGTAATAAAGAAATGTTTCAGTGTGTTCAAAATCCGAAGTCGTAAAAAAAAAATCTATAGCATGAAATTTTAATTATACAGGCTACATTTTTGAAGAACATGTGGTATAGGCCGAGGTCATAACAACAATTTAGTTAAAAGTTAATTTTCTTAAAAATGTATAAGTAATCTGTTTCATATGCAAAATGTAAAGTTTATGCGAACCTGTAAGGAATTGCCTCGTGTTTTGTAGCCTATTTTGTTTAATTCGCGTGTCCTATAGTTGAGCAAAATAAGCATTTGAGCAAAATACCCAGGTGGGTTTTAGATTGGATTGGCTCATTCAGTTTTTATGGCTAATTACAGTCGTTTTGCTAAATTACTATTCGTAGTTAGGCGTTACTTTTAACTAATGGGTATCGTGGGTAGTTGATATATTATTTAGAAATCATATCATAGCAAAAAGCTTGTAGTACAGCTTTCGTTATTATTTTACTTACGAAACTTCATTGGTCGACTGTTTTTTGCCATCCCTTTGGCGCCCAACTAAGGGAAAATGCACAGCTGTTGCAAACAAAATTTCAAGTTCAACCCCGAATATATTCTTAACTACGGAACTTATTCACCCTTCCTAACACCCCCACTGCCAAGTTCACAACCCTTAACTGTCACAAGTCAGAACTATCGATTAGCCACACAAAAGCGCATGACGACATTGACTACACAGTAAATGTTTCATTAGACGTGGGGACAATAATGGGGCCTATTATTTTCCAATTTTAGTCGATTGTCCAATGGATTGATGAAGGAAGAATGAAGTAATCGATCAGGCAGTATCGAGTAGTTATTCATGGCAGTACACTGTAAGCCGTTGGCTTGCTTGTTTAGGTTTTTCTGCCATATTAGCTGCCTGGTCGCCTAGTTCTTGAGTATTAACAGTAAATTGGTTTTTGTTGTGGCTGCGTGATTATATGATAATCGCGGGAAATATTTTGTTTGAAAGTTTGCAGTTACTTTGAAGATTTGCGGTTCTCTGTGTTGTCTTCGTTGCGAGTTCAAATTGTTATTTCAAGTTGCGAGTTCAAATTGTTATTTCTCAGTATCTAGTCGAGATAGCTAAGCTATCGTGGTGTTTGTTATATACAACACATTATCGCATCTTTATAATTGTCATTGAAAGAAAATGATAAAAGTCTTATTGATTGGAAGTGATATACATTTGGCAGACATCAATCATCATAAACGGATAAACCATTGATTGAAAATCGCATCAGTGCTCAGTTTTTTAACGGACGATACTTACGCTACATTCAAATGAAACGACTCTGCGCGCCCTTTATACCTTATCGGGTTACCGATTACGACCACTTTTGATGCAAATTTCGATTTAAATAGTATGTGAACTATTTCGTTTACCAATAAGGTGGACATGTGTTTTCACCTTCACGCGCGGCCGTGCCGGGCGCGTGCGTCACGGTTCATTGCCTTGACTACGGAAAGAGATCCTAATATGGCGGGCGGCGCAGGATTGCCTTGCGCCAACGCAAACTGAACTCATTCCGAACAATCAGTCTATCAGAGCAGCACACATCATGTAATAGACGAATGAGATAAACAAACAAACAAAATATCGCCAAAAATGTGCTGTTCGTGGTTGAGGTGTCGAAGGCGCGTCGCCGATTCGACGGAAAACAATGAGCCGATGGAAGCTTTTGAGAAATCTGAAACGCCCGCTGAAGAGGCGTCGGAAGAGGAACAAAAGACGAAGTCACGTAAGGCCTGTTCATACCGCACCTCTATTGCGTTCCTAGTTCTCATAACGTTACGCTTTTTGCACATTTTTGGACATTTTCTTTTCCTCCGTTCTCGTCTAGATTTAAGTATTACGTCAGTATGATTCACAGACACGTTAGGCATTGTATTGACGAATATAGACAGAGTAATGTCTTTGCATGGCGGGTGTTTTTGCATACGACGTTTTAGTCGAAAATTGCGTGACTTAAAATTTTTATGAGCTACATTTAAGGCTTGAGATATAGCCTGTTAATAGCGTTGTTAAATATTAAAGTTTAAGCGTATCTGAAATGGATTTTGGCCCAGTTTTTTATTTATTTAGCATGGAGCCTTGTAGAATGTTATGATACAAGGTCTTCTTGCGTATAATCCTTTACTAAACATCAAAACAGGCTAAGGATTAACACACATTTCTATAGTTTTGCATATCACAAGCCATTTGTATTGTATGCGAAATATCTGCATACCATTTATGAAAACGTGGGCGAGAATGCTATTAACGCAATATTTGGAGCCTTAAGTCATAGCGAGGCTTTCTTTTAAGGACTTTCAACCTGCTATATTATGAACAACATTGTTTTAAAAGCGTGCTGAAGAAAAAACAGTATTAATGTAGTCAAATCATAGATGCCACGGTAGAACGTCTTATGCTCGAGTTCCTTGTATGTAGGCAGAAGACGTCATTTATTCTTGAGCTAACACTAAAATCACGATACTCTAAACCCTGATTTTAAAATTTGCTAAGATCGTCAGTAGCATTTCGGTAGAATCTTTTGAGTGAGTAGTTAGCAGTGTGCATAACTTTAGAATCTTTATGCTGGAGTTTGCTGCTCTACTTTAACCTATCTTCCGGGGTAATTTCGTAACACATAAAATAGCAATTGATCGTAATGCCTATCGTTTTGACATCCCATTACTTCATAGGTTTGAAAAATTCGCCTTATCTGCACTGTCAAAATAAAAGGCATTGCCATCGTTTGCCATTTCATGTGTGTTAGTATAATATCAGGGCCTCCTCAGGTTCATGTTCAACAATTTTGTCATATTCCATGTTATTGTCAACAGCGCCGTCCCGGGTGACACGCAACAACCAGATGCGGTTGTCGAACGCGGCCGGCGCGTACACGAACGGGCACGGCGGCGACACGACCGGCCGGCGGGGCGCCGAGAATGTGCCGCCGCCGGTGCAGCCGCCACAGGCCGCGGTTACCAACACTAGGATTACGCAGCAGGTGAGAGGACACAGCTTCATGTATGTCAGGACACACCACCTATCCACATACTAACCAGCAGGTCTCTTCTGTAAAAATCTCACCGTGAAAAGTTAGGTGAAGTGAGTTTGAAGTGAGCTGTGAATAGTGTCAATCAGGTGTAATGACGAGAGTTCTCTTCAGTGCTTACATGCGGTGCTTCTCTACGTATGATGGGGCCTGAAGCCGAAGCCAAGGCTTTTGTGCGCCCATGGAATTGCATCACGAGATATCACAACTCAAGGACTTTTCGCTTCCGTTTAAATACCAAAATTGGAAGTGGATATCGTTTTCCTCACTACTTCTATATTCAGTCTTGCGGCCACCCTGCTTC
Organism: Apamea crenata; assembly: GCA_949629185.1. Classification (NCBI taxonomy): domain Eukaryota; kingdom Metazoa; phylum Arthropoda; class Insecta; order Lepidoptera; family Noctuidae; genus Apamea; species Apamea crenata. The sequence continues at coordinate 2,651,608 of OX451353.1, read as the reverse complement.
TCCTTATAAAGAATTTTGAGGTAGAAAAAAACACTGTGCTAGCTGTGGAATTGAGTATAACTTTCGCGTTTACTGTAACATTTGGAATATCCTTGCTTACTAGTTATGGTAACGTCCCTTTCATCTGTAAAATTAAAATCTTGTTGGCTTTTGATAACCGTCAATGTAGAATAGACCCATACCATACACATCCATTTACACACACCCTTTTCCTAACTCCTCTCCTACCCACGCCACCGTCACTTCCAGCCGCCCCAGTCAGGCGGCCGGTCGCGCGCCGGCAGTACGCCGAGCGCTGCGTCAGTGCCGCAGGGTCTGCAGCAGCAGTCGCCCTACATGCCCCATTTGCAGCGGAGGATGCATAATGTTAAAGAGGTTCCTTTTGTCCTTTCCTATATTCCACATTACCTAATCCTTTCTTTACCTTGGTATTGTATTTTGTCATAGTCATAGTATCCTATAACGGATAACCCATGTATCCTTTACTAACAAATGGATTTCTGAAATAAACCCTTTGTATGCATTGGCCTGGAAAAGGGTTTATTTCAGAAATCCATGTGTGTGTGTATATTATGTGTGTGTAAATTCGGCCACCCCGACAGCGTTAGCATCGGCTAACGGTGTCGGGGTGGCCGAATTTTGGTCCAAGCATACTTATATAAATGGAATCATCGATTCGCCGAAGAAGAAGCAGAAAATCCTGCGTATATCCCTTGTCCTCACAACGTCCCGCGCAGTTCACAGCGAGCAGCGTGGCGGGCAGCGGCGGTGCGGCGCGCGCGGGCGGCGTGGCCAGCACGGTGTCGGTGCCGCACGCCGTGGCCTCGGGGGCCGTGCGGCGGTCCAACGTCGTCAAGGAGGTGGAGCGGCTCAAGGAGAACCGCGAGAAGAGGCGGCAGAGGCAGGCCGAGCTGAAGGAGGAGAAGGTAAAAGAAATAAAATCTACTTTATAATATTCTTGAATTCATTCATTCGAGAGTTCTTTTCAAGGATTTCGGAAATTCTATCCGTAAAGGGATTTAAAGGGAAAAACCTTGTATGGAAGTTTGTAACTTGGATATTTGCCGATGGGAAATCTCATCAGGTGCACACGGCTTGTACAATATAAAATTCTAGCTATTGAATATTATTATACTTTGTGAAAAAAGGTACTTGTGACGCAAAAGAAGTTGTTCATATTTTTAATAGGGGTCAAAGCCAGAATTTCTTTTATGCAGTAGTGACGTGCAGGGAAAGGGACCTGTACATATTAAGTGTGATAAGACCGGTCCCAAGTTGTCGTATTGCAACTGGGGACATAAAATAGGGCGGTTTTGCAAAAACTTCTATTTTCATATGATATTTTATTGATCGTATTATTTTATTTCGTTAATTTACTACTTTGATGCTCAATAATAGTTTTAACCTCTAAATAACTTTACGACCATTAATCACTCAAATGTTATCTATCAACTCCAGGAAGCCCTAATGAACATGGACCCTGGCAACCCTAACTGGGAGTTCCTAGCCATGATCCGCGAGTACACGAACAGCATCGAGTTCCGGCCGCTCACCGGCAACGAGCCCGTGGAAGACCATCAGATCACCGTGTGCGTGAGGAAGAGGCCGCTTAATAAGAAGGAGAATGGGAAGAAGGAGGTTTGTGTCAATAATACGTAAATAGCCGTATTAAATATGGTTTCGTCATGAAAGAAGAAAAAAGAAAGAATAGAAAATGCTACTGAAAGTGCTACTAACTGTTTAACCAAAGGAGGTTTAAATGTCACTTAACTTTAATCATCGTTTATAAATTAATCCCATAATTTGTAAGAATCTGGTAGCTTGACAATCGTATTCTATACCACTACTAGGTTTGGTCGCTCTTATTACCTACCTATCAGTTTGCACGTCAAATTCATGAGCCCTTCACAAGCAAATTTCTCGAAACCAGTCTGAAACCAGAGATAGTGAAATGATAATGAACTCTTTTTCTTGGTTTAATAACTACATCCACGCTGTTCATTCCAGGTGGACGTAATCAGCGTGCCCACAAAGGACCAGATGATAGTGCACGAGCCCAAGAACAAGGTGGACCTCACGAAGTACCTCGAGAACCAAAAGTTCCGCTTCGACTACGCCTTCGACGACACCTGCACCAACGAAGTTGTTTACAAGTTAGTATTGCAGCTTCGTGCAACCGGCGGGGCAGCATTTTTACAATTCAACAACATTCATTGCGTTATTTACGTGGTTTAGCAGACATATTTTTCGAACTTGTGAAGCAGAGTGAGAGTGAGCCCATTGTCAATAATAAAAAAAAAGCAATGGATTAGCAATATCCTTCAAAATGTTTCAGATTGAGACGGATACTATGTTACGCAATTAGGATATTGAAAGAAATAAATAAAAAAGTATTCATTGGGACTGGCTCAGGAAGATAATTATACAAACAAACTACATAGTATGACACACACAACAGCATAAAAAAAACAGTATATTAAAAGGCTCCTGGCTAAGTAATAATAGCCGCACGGGTCGATCAGGTTTAGCTACGCTTGCCGCGGTCGGTCCGTGGATAGGACCTTTACATACCGAACGGCTTAACGTGCTTACCGAGCAAGAATGGGTTCCTTGCTCGGTAAGCATGTTAAGCCGTTGGTCCCGGCTGTCATTCGTGGACTTTTGACAGTCGTTACGGGTACTCCGAAGCCCGAAAGTCTGACAACCAATCTTGCCAAGGGATATCGTATAATCCAGCAACTGGGTTGTGGAAGTCAGATAGGTAGTCGCTGCATGTTAAATGCTGCAGTCGGTTAGACTGGAAGCCGAGCTCAGTCAACCTTCATACAATCATAACAGCTGGGCTTGCACTGACCATCATGTCGTTTTACTATACTTAAGTTGTTAAGTTTGACGGAGCAGGCTGTCGTGCACTGAAAAAGATATTACATCATTGATTAATATTTGCAGATACACGGCAAAGCCATTAGTGCAGACGATATTCGAGGGCGGCATGGCGACGTGCTTCGCGTACGGACAGACCGGCTCCGGCAAGACGCATACCATGGGTGGCGACTTCCAGGTAATACTACGATAAATAATAAACTATAACTTAAATTTGGATCGCGACATATTCGCCAAAAATGTAAACAAACATGAATTTATGGAAAAATTACTTTAATTCCTACACAATAAAGTTCAGTTTTTCAATAGTGCTAGTCACTCTGAAATCAACTTAATTACCATTAAAATAAAGTTGATATTTGTTTAATTTGTAATAACGTTAATTTGAAACATAAATAAAATTTGAATATAGAAGTTCAATTTCGTCAGTCATCCAATCTCTTTTCATAATATTTCTATGAAAAACTGATTTTGAGGTATAGAATATTTGCCGTTTTAAAAAAGGTTCCTTGCCTCTTGTAATGACATGGACATGCGTTTATTGTTATTATCATATTGTGTTCCAGGGCAAAACTCAAGACTGCAAGAAGGGTATCTACGCGATGGCGGCGCGGGATGTGTTCGCGTTCCTCAAGTCGCCAAAGTACAAGCCGCTCAACCTCATAGTGTCCGCGTCCTTCTTCGAAATATACTCCGGCAAGGTGAACACAACAGATCATATTATACTTTACAACGAGTCTGAAAGATTTTAACGAGATTTGAAGCTACGCTATACAGGCTGGCAGAAATATCCACGCGCAACCTGTTACCATGTATTCAGTACATAATTCTGGAGCTCCCCGGCAGTGAAATATTTCAACGGTTATAAGAAAAAAAAAAATCTTTTCCATACATTTTGACCGCGTAGGTATTCTAGGGTTTTCTTTTTCGTAGGGTTCTAAGAAACAGCAATTTTTTTTTATAACCGACGACGAATTGCTGCGCTAGCCTTGGCCCTGCGTACTGTCTAGAATCAAGTGCTAAATTTATAGTTTCAGTTTGCGCGTCGAAGTCCCTGTCATCCTGTATATGTATGTTTGATCATTGGTGGCGTTCTAGGGTCTAGACCATCGATTCTGATGATTTTATTTATATTTCCGTGTTTCTGTGACAAAGTAAATGTGTTTTCTTCCTTCTATACTAACCTTTATTTGTTCCGTTGTGGCCAGGTGTTCGATTTGTTAGCGGACAAGGCGAAGCTGCGTGTACTGGAGGATGGCAAGCAGCAGGTGCAGATCGTGGGACTCACGGAGAAGGTGGTCGACAACGTGGACGAGGTGCTCAAGCTCATACAGCACGGGAACGCGGCCAGGACTTCTGGACAGGTACGAACGAGTTTTCTGAGAAATAGTTAAGCTTACTAGTAAGTTTCGATTGCCGTGTCATTCTATATAATAAGTTTAATAAGTTTGGTTCACTTTGGATAAGATGTAAGTACAGCCCATACACTTTAAAACTATTATTGGAAAACAAATTCGAATCTAGTGTGCTGATTTTATGCGGATAATAGTATTATAGTTTGATTGAAACTGCCGCATCGCGCCTGAGGGCCGCTGAGCGGGGTCGCGGCACGGCGGGGCCGGACAAACTGTAGTCGTTCGCGCTATGAACTTCAATCCTGTGTTGAAAATCAGCTGTAAAGGCTACGCGTCAGTGAACAACGGATACTTAGGATCTCTTCTTTAACCTTACAGTATTTCTCTATGGTATCCCTTATCAGCCATCTGTTAGGTTCCCTATACACGTTTATTTGATGATATATTTCTAACAACGTGTGTTACGTTCCAGACGTCGGCGAACTCGAACTCGTCCCGCTCGCACGCCGTGTTCCAGATCGTGGTCCGCTCGCCCGGCATGCACCGCGTGCACGGCAAGTTCTCGCTCATCGACCTCGCGGGCAACGAGCGCGGGGCGGACACCTCGTCCGCCAATAGGCAGACGCGTACGTGCTAACTTGTATCTGTATACTGTGTTGTAGTCATATGTACGACTAAAACAATGGGTCTGGAGAGTACTGTCTGTAAAAAAAGCCTAGAATGTACAGGGTCCAAGATACATCACGCGCAAACTTACCATAAATTCAACACGATTCTAGACCAACCATTGAAAAAAAAAAAATTACGCTATGGGGTCTAAACTCATGTGCTGAATTCATGGTTACAGTTTGCGCGTCGATGTCCCTGCCACCCTGTATATGATTCTATAAAAAAATATATCTTACTATTCAAAAATATTTTCCATAGCTGTGCCAAACACTTGTAATTCGTATCGAAAAATGTAATGTAATTATTCAAATTGAATAATAACAACAACATAACATATCTGTGAAGTTGTTAAAATTATTCATAAGTCACCTGCTGACATGACATAATGTTTATTTTCTCTCCCACAGGCATGGAAAGCGCAGAAATAAACAAATCCCTGCTCGCACTAAAAGAATGTATCCGGGCGCTCGGTATGAAGGGGCAAAACCACTTACCTTTCCGGGTCTCCAAGCTGACCCAAGTGCTGCGCGACAGTTTCATCGGCGACAAGTCCCGCACGTGTATGATCGCCATGATCTCGCCCGCCATGTCGTCGTGCGAGCACTCGCTCAACACGCTGCGCTACGCCGACCGCGTGAAGGAGCTCGGCACGGCCGACCCGCAGCGCCGCGACGGGCCGCCGCCCGACGTCGACATGGACGTGCCGCACGACCTCGCGCATCTGCGCTCGCTCAATGTGAGGCTCTTTCATTCTATCTACTATATCACCCACTTTGAATAACCCTTCATTTATGTTGCTTAGAAGAGCTACAATCATTGTAACGAAATTCAATTTGCTTCATAGGAGGGTGACATGTCAGCTGAGATGTACACGTTCCACGAGGCGATCGACGAGATGCAACGCGCGGAAGAGGAAGTACTCGACAACCACAAGGCAATCTCCGACTACCTGCAACACGCGCTGCAACGCTGCAACCAGCTACTAGGCATCACACGCGACGTGGACTATGACCAGGACGGTAAGTTGTTGCATGTCCACTGAACGACTAACGTTGTAATGTGCATCGTGTTGCTGTAACGAAGCAATGATCAGGGTATGCTGACTGTATGGACTGTATGGACAACTCCGTCTTCTTCGAAAAGTTGGTTAGATCTCCAAGGGACCGTCTACATTGCAAAGACCGGTAAGGTCAGAAGCTAGATAGTGATATCGCTTTCGCGTGCGACCTGTATGCTTCAGCCGTGACCTTAACTCTTGGAGGCTTTTAGGCGCGGAAATATGATGCTATCTTTTATCAACCAAACTATGAAACTTTCATAAGACACCAACAAAAAGGGATATAACAAACATTCAAAGAGTGAATAAAAACAGGGAAATCATCCTGTGTATTTTATCTTAATTAGACCTTAGCTGGATTAGCACAGACATGCAATTTTGCTTATTTACCGCTTGTACGCTGTATGCATGTGTGCGTGTTACATTACATGTTTGTCCATGTGACTCCCATAGATGTGTGGTGTAAAAATATCGGCTCGTTCGAAAAAGGAAACAACTAAGAAAATTAAACTTTATGTCAATGACTCAAGGTCGGTTTCACACAGTAGACGTCTATAATTGTAATTCTGACAAGATATTTAACCACTTCAGATAAAGTTTAATGTTTTTATTTGAACGGTCCGTTTGTCTCATTATTTTTGACACTGACTGTATGTCAGTGTGTTTGCATGCGTGCCTGAGTGTTGCATTACATGTATGTATGTTCGGGTGTATCCCTCGCATGCATGCTACATTACATCTGTCGGTGTGACTGCTACGCGCGCGTGTTGCAGGCGTGCACGTCCGCATCAAGCGGCTCCGCTTCCTGCCGAGCGCCGGCTTTGGCACGCGACGACCGCGCAGACTGTTAGGTTTGAGAACTGTGGCAACCAACGTTGCATCATTGTCATGTTACTGTAACACTGGTAGAGGTCGCGCTGCATTGTTTAATATTTTTGGGTCCGTCCACAATTTTTCTTATACCTATCGTAAAAAAATGCGAAAATAGGAAATCTATGAAAACAGGCAAAATATTTCAATGAAAATAAATACAAATTGCACAAAGCACAAAGTTGAGAATGTAGACACCGAGTTTGATTTTAAGAGCACATAGTCACATAGTGTTTAGAAAAAGTAAATCACGATTATTCTCTGCTAAATTCACTTGTTTGTCGTTTTTGTTTTGTATTTTTTTTCATCATATAATTAATCAGAGATAATGTGGACGAGGCCATAAACCGGTTTCACAACCGCGTAGGTCATCATGCTGCCAATGCTGACGCTCACAGGGATAATTGGTTTTTATTATCTTATAATCAAAATTGTTTTATAATACTTACGATCGTCTTGGTTTGCAGTTACCTCCTCTTCTGCTTTTGTTACTATAAACGAAAAAAAAAAAGAGTTTATAAATCCAGTTAATTTGATAGACTTGTTTGCAATGTGTGCCTTGCTTTTGATTTTTTTTTTCACAATATTAAAACCAAAACTAATCTAAACACGGCTTATTAAATCTTCATTAATCGGACCTAACAATTAAACTATATACAAAAACCTGTTCTTATAACTATACCCTCCACTTTCCAGCATACGCGACCCAATGGGAGGAACTACTCAACGAGCAACTAGCAGTGCTAGCCCAGTCGCGCGACTTAGTCGCAGAGTTCCGCTCCAAGATGCAGCAGGAAGAGCACATCTCGCGCCGCATACAGCCTCCCCGACACCACTAGTGTACCTCACCCGCACCGAACGTAGCGTCGATATAACATCACACGAGCATGATTAGATAACGTACTTTACCTTTTAAATGGACGAAAAGTAACAAGGAACACGACTTTTGGTCCAAAAGTCATCTTTTAAGTGTTGAGCCTTGGTTCACAACTTTTTAACGTCTTTGTTGGTGACATACTGTAAGTTATGTTTCATATTTCAACGTATTTAAAACTTAAAAAGAAGCATGATCCCTAGAACGAACGTTCGGACCTGACCTAATTATATTTCCAAAGCAAACTTCGTAATACTCGATACAAGTAAAAATAAGTTTGTCAAGTGCCCAATACTTGTTTTTCTAAATATTGCTTGTATGGTGCTGTAACAATTTCTGTACGAAGTTTGTCCGTGACGATAATATGATAACTGTGACTGTATATGTTGCTAGATGTTCACGCTAAGGGTACTCCCAGCGCAGAGAGACGAAAATAAAAGGTACCTTTTCTTGTTATAGTAGAACTTGTTCACAAAAAGAGAGTTTGCTAACAGTTGCATAAATAAGTTTGTGTTGATGGTAAGGTCCCTTCCATCACATGTACGGCAAAAAAATCAGACTGACCACTAGTCGTTTCAATGTTCGCCTTAATTACGATAACACATTAATTGTTAAAGATGCATGTCTTGTAAGGTGTATCAAAGAGAAGTCTTGTACGCTCCGGTTAGAAATGTACAAAAATGGATCATTTTGAAAGTCAGTATAAAAATAGGATTTTTGAGGGCGGAGCTTAGTGACGAATGTAATGTAACAATTTTAAACTTTGATAAATAATTAAGAAAATAAGAATCTCGATGTTCGGTTGTTAGAAACCGAATTTGAATCCCTTCATCGTATCGACGCTGCGTAGTGTGCGACTGGTGCCATGTGTGCGGCAACATGGCGCGCGAACACGTCACAACGACCGCTGACAAAGAAATTACAGTGTATAAAGTAATCAGTATTGAGACAAATTCAATGTTTGGTGACCGTGTGTAGCTGGCCTACTGTATAATCGCTTCAATTTTGATTTGCCCGCGTTTCGGAAAACCGAGCGAGTTGTGACTACTTTGTTCGATATTAATGTAAAGCTTAGTATACCGAGGTATGTGCCGTCGTGTTGAAAACGAGAGACTGTTTATTAGTAGTGTTTGAAGCACAAAGGAAGGCCGTGCGGCCGGCAACTGTCCCACATGACTCGTTGACGCGCAATTTTGACGTGTATTTTTAACTCAATAACGTCCAAAACGGCGCGTCGGTTTCAGTCGTGTTGCCGAGTGCGATGCGGTGTGAGACAAAACGTGCTATTACGAGTATCGATAGTAGAGATGTACCTTTAGTTTCTGTAATAGTTTATACAGTACTAAAGTCTATGAAGGTCCGGGTTCACTTATTGGCATTATACGTAATTTGTTTTGAGATTTTGCCCTAATACTTAGCTGAAACTGTCCACGCGATTGTCAGTAAGTGAATCCACTCCTTTACTCATGCTGAAGATATATAACTACGTGTTAGACATCGAAAGATACGTTTATCGATCGATACCTAACATGTAATCGAATCATGTAATTGTAAGGTGCGAGACATTACCCTATTAACGTTAAGTCACTTATTCTGGATGCATTTAACTTTCGCTAAAGGCCTATCGTCGAACTGTAGATATTTTTATATACCGGGAGATTTGGAAGTACAAACGTGACAGTGAGGCGATCCCAGTGATTATGTAGTAGTTCCTCATTGGCGTGACTAGATGGCAGCAGCGGGAATGTGCCGCCAGGGTCTGAGGATAGCTTGAAAAATTAACGCTTCAACTCATCCGCTTGAAAGTTTCTAGCCTTGATTTTAAACTAGAGTCGTGAATCTAACTTCAATTTATTGTGTTAGGGGTCGTTTTTTAGACCAAAGCCACATTTGTCCTGTAAAACTGTTATGTACGTGTCGAAGGGCGCAGCCCTAGTTCGTTTTGTTCAATGCCCTAGTTGCGCCAATGTCTATAAACATGAATGTATCTGTCAAAATTCTATCCTGTGTTTACATGTATAACTTGGCTCCTTCACTTACGTACTTGGCCATACTTGATCTCAGCCAAGTCCGGTCAAGTATTGCTATCATGTTACGAGCTTTTTAGGATGGTTTCAGTGTAACTTGGCCACTTGCCCAATCAGCCAAGTTTGACGATTATGACGGATAAATATTGTGCTGCTGTGATTTGTTTTCATGACAAAATTGTTTCTATTAATATGTTTGGCATAACAAAGTACTCGGAATGTTGTGAAATAGTTGTTTTAAAATTAGATATTTTGAATGTAAACTGCGTTTTAAAAATACTTTGCGTACTGAAGGAAGATTGCTTTTGTCTTGGCCTTCATTTGCACCTTTAACAAATAAATATTATTGTAGTTTTTCACTGTTGTAAAAAAATATCTTCTTGAGTTGACTTTATTTTCTCTTAACTTCTTCTATTAAAAGTTGAAAACGGATCAAGACAAAAGTAATCTTTCTAAATAATAAACTAAAAAGAAAGAAAGTATTGATTGAAAATGTATAAATGTTGAGTATCATGTGATCGATAAACATATCTGTTGCATATAAAATCGCTTGTTATTCTCTCGTTGTAAACGTAACTATTGACCCGATTTCCTATGTTGATGACAATACAAGGGCTTCAAGTGTGCGTATTTACGATGGAAAATGTACGTTCGTTCACAAATCTACGTATTTTTAGAAGTAAACTAAAATCAATTACCTATTCATGTGTATTTTTATTCGAAGTTCCTCCCACCTCTAGGCTTGAGCCTCTCTTTTTGGTTATTAATATCACTCCTTGATTTTGAACCTGGTTGTCAATCGTAGACAGTCGTAACGAGGACGTCAGAAGCCAGAGTCCGACAACCAGTCTTACCAAGGGGTCTCGTGTTACCCAGTAAAAACCCGTGTAAACTTAGGTGGCATAAGGCTTAGGCCGGTGATGATCATTTATCTTTTCTCTATACATATAAAAATTTCCGTGATTGCACGTTGCACGTGAATAAAAAAATACATTTAACTACCTCGGTAAATGAGCACACATGAAGCACAAATTATTTTTCATTAATTACATAAATGTTTGAGTATAGTTTGGCTAGAAATGTAAAAGTTGGTTGTTTAAATTGTCATAGTGGACATCTGTGGGGGCTATATCGAAGGCTGTAAAACATTCCATGTCTTGAGATTATAATTTTATACTACTATCAAAGAAATTCTTCACCTTGTTTGCCATTAAAAAAAACATAGTGGACTTAAAATATTTAAATTATGACAAGTTTTGATTAGCATTTACCTCGTCTTGATAAATTCTTTACAGCTGTCCATTATCAATATAATAGCCAGAACTTTGTTGTTGATTTTCCGACTTCAAACATTGGCGTCACAGAAGTGCTAAGTGAAAAATTATCAAGTTATATCATGTCTTGACAAACACGACTATTTTTGTTTTTAGATCAGTAGATATTTCTTCATGTTTTTTACATATTTTAACTGATAATTCCTACCAATGGTGCTTGAATTCGATAGGCCTTCAAAACTTGAGCATGGTATAACTCGATAGGCATTTTCTAGTTCGTTAGACAGTTGTAGTGCCGTATCTTTTCGCTATACTATTGTGAAAGAAGGACATGGAAACATCTCTTTCTGCTTATGTCAGTTATTAAGTTATGCTTATTTAAAATAACTTATCAGGATTAATACGCATAGGCAGTCACGTGACTTGACTTTGAATGAAGTGGATGGGAGCAAAGCTCTTCCCTACATATTTAAACGCGTCTTTTTCACATTTTCTTGCGTTTCTGCGAGAAATTAGTACTTGCATTGTTATTTAACTTAGTGATGCCATGTTTAGTCTAATTTACCGCAGGAATGCGGATTTGTTTTAATAATGACGACTGCCAGTACTACGGGCTGGTGAGATAAATTTCTACACACAGATATTTACTCCTACCATAGATATTGTAATTTATTTAAAAAAAAACCTCGTCATCACTTAAAAATCGTAAAAAAACTCATTTTTTGTGTATTGTTAATTAATAAAAATAGTAAAACTACTTAAAGACTATGTAACTATGTAAGTTTTTCAAGTCAGTACATTATAATATTTTTTCATTTCTTTTGTATGGGACTTATTTATTATGTTGTGATAGTATGTGCATATACCTAGTGTTTGTGTTCCTGTGACGCAAGGCTGCGCCTCACAGTTCGAGCCGGAGAAGAGACACGTCACCTATCTTCCATTCTGGAATGGACTCATTATTGGATAAACGTTACATGTAATGGACCATAGAATGGAGCATAGGACGTTGTCCGCTCTATAAATATGCGTAAATTTTTCGTTTGTTACATAATAACCACAGTTTATAATGTCTGCGAAATAATAAATAAAAATAACCCGAACGTGTTTTGTGGTTTAATATCTGCTCATCTGGTGCTAGGTCTAGACATTGCTTTTAACCTTAACCCCTAGGGTCTGAAGGATCGACAAATATTCGCTTTTATTTCAAGTAAATAACGTTAATTTTGATTTATTTTTTGTCGTAAATCGTGGGAAATGTGGTGTCAACTGCTAGATGGGATGACTCGAGTATTCGCACAAGGTAAACCTGAACAGTTATGTCATTTGGAGCTAGTTACACTTACATTAGAAAATTGTTTTTGTGGCTAAAGTCCTCCTTGTTTAAAATTACAAGTGATATTTGGGCTCTGTCGTCTGTATTGTTTGCGTCCGACCTTGTATGAACACGCGAGTGAGCGAGTGCCACACCTCCCGCGCCTCGGCGCCTGCGACCCGCCTCGAGGTAATGTATACTGTAGCTTACAACATTATTAGATAGCGCTTATTAATAAATAATTAAAACAAAACGAATCGGCCCTCTGTATCAGAGTGGCTGCTGCGCCGATGTTTGATCGTACTGAACAAAATCTCTCTTACTATAATTATTATACGTTTTTTAAAATAATTGTATTATTATCGAGATTGTAACCGCGTTGGAATGAATTAGTTTTTGTATAGAAGCGTTTGAGTAAATGAACAAGTGTTGAATGCTGGTGCGGCGCATTCCCGCTCTAGTTGTCTAGTTAAATGCTTTACTATAAACTTTATTTTAACATCGCACATTATAATAAATTAATCAAAATTGTTTTGATGTTTTATTCTTGGTTAACTAACCTCTAACCCGATCGAAATTACCCTTTTGATGACTTAGGTATTCTTTAGTTTGTTATATACTACACACACACACTACAATATCACGTTTTAAGGCGCTGCCTCACAGAGAGCATTCGCCCGCTCTACCTTTAGCCGCATTACTTCTCCCTATTTAATTATATAGCTATCCTGGGTTTCAATGACCTCTCTACACATCCTAGCAGTTGTCGGCCAGTGCAGTCTACTTGCAAAGCCTTAGCCTTTACAGTGGAATCTGGAAATTTTACATTACAGGCGAATGTTCCCGATGTAGGAGCGCCTGCAGGAAATTTGCCACGCTCCTAAAATGATATTACAAAGGTTAGCCGGATCTCACGCTCCGGTGCTCGAGACGTTCAAGTTCGAGGCTCTCGTTTTTTAACGTTGACCGTTAACTTCAGTTTGTATAGAAGACACGCATAGTGCAACACACTGATAGCATCTGCAGTAACGCGCAGATTTTTTTGCAAGTAATGGACGTGTTCTCGATGTCGACAGGTTCGTTTTGCGGATACATAGAAATCTGTGGCCCCGCACGGAGACGCAGATAAAACCACATGATGGTGCAGATCTGCGTCTCCGGAGCCGAGTGCGTGGATGTGTCGCCCGCGCACCGGAGCGTGGCGCCTGGTCGTGTGAGATCTGTCTAACATCAAACATCAGTGAAGAATATTTTTGGTTAAGAAATCTGTAGGAACAAACAAACGGTTCAACAGTGATAGCTATTTAAAAAGGTAAATAAAACGAAACAAAATAGTATTAAAAGTACTTGGCATTTATATTTACGAGCAAGTTTGTACTGGTATCATGGAAATGCAAATAAATAGTCGCACATAAATACTGGAAGACAACACAAACTACAAACTAGTCGTATCTACAGCCAGGAAAATTAATTGTTAAGCGAATTGACACCCTACGTCAAATTGTGTTTTATAGCTATTTCATAAAACTGTCAAAGAAGGACAGTTATTCGAAACTAATACCGCCATCTTGTTTTTTGCATACATTTCATAAAACTCGCATAAATTTGTACCAACAGCGCAGGGGGGCGCTGTTGGCGCTGGACGTTAGTAGAGCGCCAAAATCCTTGAATTGTACGGATGATTTAGGTTGGTTGTCAATCTGCTTAACAATTATTCTTGCTGACTTTACATAATCAAATCATTACCTAAACACACGTAACATTACACTTTAGAGGTGAAGGCTTTCGCCAGGGGATTCACTTTAGTTTCAATTTATTGAAGGAGGTTTTCAAAATATGTTTGATTTATTTACCAGACCATCAGTAAAGGCATGCCAAGTATTTCCATAGGAAAATCCCCTGTTCAGGATAATACATTTGTGTGGAATAACAATTCATTATAAAATAAATTATGAAAATACAATTTCGTAACATAATTTCGACAACATTTTTAGTAAGTAAATGTTCAATTTATAATTATGGCAAAGAACAATATATAATATAATTTTCAGAATCACCGAAAATAGCACGCTCGTGTTTCAACTTAGAGTTGAAATATTTCTAATTAAGTACTAATATCAAAAACAATCAATTTTTAGTCTACCTACCTCCTCAATTTTGTGCAATCCTAAATAGAAATAATAAATAAATGATCAAATATCACAGTAAAATCCTTGTGATGTCTTAATGTGAAGAACATTTTATTTTTGTTAAGAACACTAATGTTTTCATTTTAATCATTTTGTAAACCAGTGGGGTAGTTGCGTAACACACTAGCAGTAGCAAATCATTTTGACAGTTCAACAACATTCATTGTGTTGTTTACGTTGTTGAGCAGACAAATTTTTCGAATATAAATGAAGCAATGGATTAGCAATATCCTTCAAAATGATTCAAATTGAGATTGATAGTGTGTTACGCAATTAGGGTGCAGTTTCCTGTAAATCTCTTATCGTGTGATTTCTTTGCGTGAGTTGAGATTATTTACGTAATTACGAAAATATAATATGCGAGCGAAAGAAACGAATCGATTTATTTACAGTTTTGAAAGAATCACGAAGAAAACTAATTGATTTAATGGACAATTTATACAGGGTCAAAGTAAATTAGCTAGCGAAATTCCACGGACGTGATGGGTTTCGATATCTCAAGACAAAATAAAAATATTTGATGATTGTCTTTGGGGTCAATGCCCGCTGGTAGTGTTGTCACTTGAAGTGTGAGTTGATAAAATCTGTTTTATCGTGTTGAGAAATTTCGATACCGATCACGTTTGTGAATCTTACAAAAAAAAACCTTTTGTTCTTTTTAAACTGATATTTGAAGTGACTACACAGTATCGGCGGTTGATGACCAAAAAAAACATTATCAAATTAATTTCTTTTTTATCATGTTAGATGTCAATACCGCCGGCCGGACGGTGTCGGTCGTCTGCGGAGTTTCGCTAGCTAACTTAATTTGACCTCATATAAGTGTTTCTGATGAT
The DNA here is from genome assembly GCA_949629185.1 of Apamea crenata. Classification (NCBI taxonomy): domain Eukaryota; kingdom Metazoa; phylum Arthropoda; class Insecta; order Lepidoptera; family Noctuidae; genus Apamea; species Apamea crenata. The sequence goes on along the minus strand of OX451353.1, from coordinate 2,636,259 downwards.
AAAGTTAGTATTGTACGTTGGAAGTTGTGCTGTTGGTCGTCAATTGTCTGGAAGCGCCGGTGTGTTTATATTATAGTCCTTGCCAATGTAATCTCAACTCTACAATCATCATTTCAAGTACTGTTATCATAAATGCGACAAACTGATAATGTCTTTATCTAACCTATCCACAAGAAGTCAATATATGTACAAGCAATATAAAGTTGATCTCTTTGGTTTTAGTTAATTTAGCTATACACAATTGGGTTTATTCATAAACATTGCTTAAAGTTAAGTAATGATTAGCAACTGTTTAACCATACATTTTTGATGTTTAAATGTCTCTTAACTTTAAGCAAAGTTTATGAATAAAGGGATGTCATGGCCCTCTTACTAATAGAGCAGAAAAAAATCGAAATAAAATTACATTATCTTACGGCCCCTATCTACAATGCCTCATTAGATGTTAATCTTCAAGCAAGTTGCACGAGGAAATCATGATTATAGGCTACGTCGAGTCCGAAACCAGTCGGCTACTCCGTGAAAATAATAAACTGGTGTATAAAGCCACAAATACTCTCAAATATCACTAAAAAAACTCGCGAATGTTGCTGAAGATTGTCACATAAGCCATTGTATTTAGGAGTCATTACAAATTTCATCTTTTAAAAACTCAACAAGCACGTATAAATAATGTGGTCATATCTAAGGTGTGGTACAGACCATCAAAATGAACAACTTTACCCATGAAACCAACATGGTAACCGCGAAAAGATAATCAGCTGCCTTATAAGTTAGGGTCGAGTAGGTTTTGAAGTTTTGTATGGGAGAGTTGATATTTTTTTCGCGATTACGACACTTCGACTGTTTCTGTGCTTCCCGCATCCAGTAGGTTCCCGCAACCTTAAATACGCCCCACACTTTTCTGATACATGGTGTATAAAAAATTACATAATTTCATATTTTACAAACTGCAATGTTTCCGTGAGTGTATAGGGCCACTAGTTACCGCCTGCCAGCAGGCGTGTAGAGACAATTGGAAGAAAACATTCCTTTTCACATTATATACAATTTGAAATGCATCACGAGAATATATTTACACAAAATATCGATTATAATACACAATGGAAACAAGGCCATTCAATGAAAAATAAAATTCGACTAAAACCGGCGGCAAGACTTAGCATCGAACATGTAAACACTGGTTTGAAAACTGCAAGATGGGGGTTACAGTCTTGGCAAAGTACAAAATAGATGTTCAAACTTAGCATATAATTATGTAGTAATATTATGGTCAAACTATAAACGGATGCGTACGCATCTCCATACAAAACCGTTGTTTTCTATGGACAAAAGCTGAAGAGAGCTGAATAAGTGTGGTTAGTCCCTAAGCGTGCCACATACACATCGTCACTTTTCAGGTATTTACGTATTTGAAGCTGTCTGTGCCAGGTTACCTAACATCTAGTTCTAGGCATCTGATCAATTTAGTTTTACTTACATGACGGAACAAAGGACTGTGCAACAAGGTGATTAGGCAGCGCCAGCTACAGCCATTATTACAAGTTATTCATAAATATCTCAATTAGAATATTGGCTAGCTGCTAGGTATTTAATAAACTTCAACTGATCAGACTTCTAAACTAGACATAATTATAATACCTACAAAATGAAGGCTATATTCACGTTACTATAGAGGTATGAGGAACAGGGTGTAAAGTTCACTCATCCTCCATAGAAAAGGGAGGATCCTCCGACCAGACGGGTGTTGTGTCTGGCGGGCAACTGCCCAACGACTGATATCGGAAAGTTTGTATGTATACTAATTGCGCGGTAAACTCTGCTTGCGAGATGCAGGATTTGCGTGACGTCAGTATGACGCGTTGTTCGCATGTGGCGTTGTAGATACCGCTACATTACAATTTCTCACCCAATCTGTAGGGCCAATCCCATTTATCCTAGCTCCGATAACACAACGAAAGGCCGCTATGATAGGGCACAAAATTATCCTATTTGTCACTGTTACCGTCTTCAACCATAAGGTGGGGTCTTCATCACAACATGTCGTCTTCAAACCCTTCACCAGTAAGTATGTGCGGGTCTCCGATGGCGGGCACCATGTGTGAGTACTCGCTCGTCGCCCAGAGGTACAGGTTTAATGTACGCTCCGTACATTGCGCTATGAATCTGAAATGGAGAGGTAGAAAATGTAACGTAAAGTCTAATAAAATTTGTTTCAAATTGATGTTATTTCAAGTTAAACAAATATCATCTTTATTTTAAAGGAAAAAGTTATAAAAATGTTTGAAGTTGTAGCGTAAACTGAACTTTATCGTGTAGGAAAAAAATAAAGTAAAGTTATTTTTCCATAAACTCCATAGGTAATGAAATGATCTAAAAAGACTCATTTTGCCGCAATGGCAAATGCAGTGGATATCCTGTCCTACGTTTTTAGCTTCGTTCGTAGCTGAATTATATTATAGATATCCTGTCCTACGTTTTTAGCTTCGTTCGTGGCTGAATTATATTATAAGCTTCTGCGCAACTAGGCGCGGATTCGACTCTTGCGTAGCTCAAATATTTGTATGGCCTAGGTACAGTTATTGATCAGGGTCGAGTGTTTGTGTATTTAAGTATGTAAAAACATGCATTACACTAGAAATTCTATATATTTCTAGTGTCGTTAGTCAAAGAAACTATTCATCCTGATGAATAGGTTGACATATTAAAACTAGATCGAATCATGTGCAAGCAGCTGTAACAACAGTATTATAATAGTGCCGCTAACAATGCACTGATTGTTATCGCGATAAGAAATAGTAATAGTCATAGATGTTTATATAAATATAATAGAGTCAGCTGACTGGATGGAAACGGCGTGTTAATCCTCAATTGACCATGCCTGCCTCCTACGTATTTACCAGAGCACTTATGAGATGATAGATTGGCTTAGTAAATACGATGCAATTTGTTACACGTGTCTGTAATGTATTCTGGATTGCTGTTCATTGAATGCAGCTTATGGCTGATTGCTCATTGTACGAGTTTATGACCTATAATTTCGCTTGATGCTTATCCTTTCAAATACTGTGAGAAATAGGTAATGTGTTCAGACTAGTGTTTGTTTAAGTATTCAAATGGATAAAGAAGTTGGTTAGCAACTTCACATGCTGGATTGCTGCTTTAAGGCTCCTGCAGACAGACGTGACGCAATTCTGCTAAACTCGCTTTGCGCCTGTTTGCGGGAGCCTTAACTCTAAAAACGTTTAAAAATAACGGTTGATGCTCTGGATTGATACGAAAGAAGACGTATTAGCATAGCGACACACTTAACAGAAATTATACGACGGAAATGACGCGTGCTTATTTATGTTTTCTATGAAAATTACGCGATGTAATTTCGGTAGATGTGTTGCTACACATAGGAATGTGGCTATCGCGTATCGTTTAAACATCATATCAAATAACATCACGCGTTTTTTCCCCGACGGTTTAGGCCGAGGTGACCTTTGTTGTTTGTTTGCCAGTTATGGCCGAGGCGCCGAGCCTATGCCCTCAATCGGGCACAAATCCAAGCTCCAGGCTGCTACCAGGAAATTCAGGATTGAATAACCCAATGACACTGACCGCCCTACACACGAATCGCGATATATACATATGTTTGGTTAATAATAATTTAAACAAAACCTTGGTTTAAAATCTCACCTAACAAAGGGTCTGACATCACCCTCATTGGCAGTCTGTAAATGTTGATAGTACAGGTGTCGATGCTGCTTGGCAATGATCACTGGTGGGTACCCGGCCTGCATCAGTAGCAGGTTCATTAGCAACCGGGAAGTGCGTCCGTTGCCGTCTATGAATGGGTGTATGTGGACCAGCTTGTAGTGGGCCAGGGCTGCGTATCTGAAATTGTGGGAATTAGATTGTTAGAGGTTTAATTCAATTTAATCATTTATTTCTAGCAACAAGACTCATATGTGTTAGTAACAATAATGTACTTACAAACTATGTTAGGAATACACTTACAAAGACAAAAACAGAAACAAATTGTGACATTAATGTTATGATTACAGGTGTGAAAATAATCTACAGTATTATGAATATAACTGTCATTATATTGTCATGGATTTCTACAAAGTAATGCGTTATTCCATAACTTATAGAATTACGAATCTTCATCTCATAAAAGTCCCTAAACATACATGTATAACCTCACCCCTTCTTCCCATGGGGGTAGGCAGAAAGTATAAAATGCCAACAGCTATAACTCTTACATACTCCTTTTGCTTCGTTTATGTTCATACATCTAAGGGGCAATTCTCAATAACTTGTATGTGTGGTGCAAACTGTTAATATAAGTCGATGTTTTCGAATGTTTTTAATTACAGGAATTGGCTTTCTGGTCATACACATCCCTAAACATGGTTATACTGACAGCGAACATAGCAACAGTAATTAAGTTAATAAATAGAAAATAATTATGTAAACCGACCTCAAATAATTTGGGATAAGGGCAGGAGAATGATGAATTATGTAAACCATAATATTTATGTTCTCTCTTGTAAATGAAAGTAAGCATGTTCAGTGACTCACACTTTTACTTTCTGTTTGATTACTATTTTTTTTTTTTTTTAATGTCGCCCCACCCTAGGAATTTCTCCTGTGTTGTGGGTGCGTTTACAGACATAAACTCACATACACAAGCAGCCAGACCCGGAACAACTAATTGTAGGTCATACAAATATTTGTTGCGTGCGGGAATCGAACCCGCGACACGCAGCGCAGCAGTCAATCGCTTAACCACTGCGCCAACCTTGCCGTAATGTGTGCTATGTTATTAAATAAAAAACTGCTCACCTAACAGGATGCAAGTCCAAAGCATCTTCGGAGTTCAACCATTCCAGAAACTGAATCATTAGCCTCTGTATCTCAGACGGTCCAGGTGGTATGTGCCCACCAACGTAAACTTGTGTCCTACGAAACTGACCCCCCTCAATGGGATCAACATGACCTAACACTCGTTTATGAATTTCTAGAATATCACCCATTGTGATAGCCCGTAAACGGTACAATAATGTGGAGTTTATATACTTCATTGCTGCATCTAGACCTAAGATTTCATTATGCTCATCTATACTTTTTCCTGATACCGCTATTCTAGTTTCTAAGACACTTCTTGTCTGTTGTAACGTCATTGTGTTTCCTTCAATAGCAACAGTGTGGTAGATATGTTGGAAGTATGCCTCTTTCTTCGCTCTTCGTAGAGCTGAGTTAGTTTCTGGTATTGAGGACAGTGCGTCCCTCTTGTCATCTATCTTTCTCAACATTTCTCTGTCTAAGTTCTCAACTATGCTGGCCGTGCGTTGTCTATTCTCTAAGGCACCAGAGTGATGCGGATAATTTGTTAAAGCCAAGGTATACAGCTGGTCAGCTCTGACAACATCCTTTTTAGTATCTTCCAAAAACTCTCCATAGTGGTTGAGTATGTCAGCGTGTTTAGGTGATAAGGCGAATGCATGTTGAAACAATTTCAGTGCTTTCTCATCTTTGCCTACCTTCTTCATTTCCAAAGCAGCGTTCAGGGAAACGACTGCCTCTGCATCGCGAGTCTTATCGAGCGATCTCAGCGGGGGTGGATCCGGATTGTGCTCAGAAATAGGCTCTAAATAGGTACCGTACAAACCATCTGGAATGGGTGCAAATGGCTTCGCGAATTTCACTTCATAATTCACAAATTTGTGCAACGATATCACAACAGCGAACGTACACACCACGCTTGATAATATTAGCACAGCTTTACATCTATCTGCGATCATTTTTGAGTTAATTTTCCATTTACAGCCGCACTTCATGTTTTCTGTTTCGTTTTGCCTACCTATAAACAACATGACTGCGTTCACTAGAGCATATGTTCACCGATAAAATCTCTGTAATGACTGAAAAATCTTTAGATTTCATCGTGTATTGCAATAATATTTCTAAACTCTAATAAAATAAAACCACGTAAGGTCACTATTGACATTTTAGTTGGCATCTCGCATCTCTAGTACTTTACTCTTTGGTTGGCATTGGCATTTTGGCAGAATGTGTCATAGTCAAACTGTCAAAATAATTGGTGTTGCAAGGGTATAATGCCAGTAACTACAAAATAACTTTTGATAATAATTATTGAATTAACTAGTAGCAGAGTAACTTGAATTAGTTATCCCTAGATCCTCATGTCTGTTAAGACAACATTGGTTGATTATAGCCGTAATTTATTAATATTGGTATTGAAATTCCTATTTGAATAATATAGAATTGTATTTCGGAAATTCCTATCGCTTCCTTTTCCCTCCGTATTGGTAGAATTTTATAAAATTGAGTGCAGGGCAACACAAACATCAACGTCAGATAATTATTGACAGTTCTGAGCAAAAGCGTTTCGTTCTACGTACTATGTGAGTACAGATAATTTAATGTCTTTGGTGAGTATACTCAAATATGAAATATTTCGATCAACAGATTAAGTCGCAATAATTTTATTTCTATATATTTAGATTATATATCATCTTCCTTGCCCTTGCCTTGACCCATGTTACTTGGGGTCGACGTATACACACGTTCTCTTCCAGGTTCCCCTGTCAACCGTCACGCTATCATTCACTGCCTTCTTTTTTTATAAATATCAGGTTCTTATCATTCCTCACATAATCCGTCCCACCTTTTTTTTGGCCTTCCTCTTCCTCTCCAATCATCAACATTTATATTCATCACTCTTTTAGTTGCATGCGTTTTCTCTCTCCACGTCGCATACCTATAAAAAGCTTAACTTTTCTGTTTTTTGATTCCCTTTCAACTTTTCTGACACTTGAATTTATACTACCTATCTTTTTCATAATTTTGTAGATGCAGTAAGTATTCTATTGCAGTCCTATGGTTTATTTCTCAACACAAACTATGGTCGGTGCGTGTCACCTGAATACACACGGGCAATAATGGACGATGCTCGAAGGTAGATTTGCAATATAAATAAATCTTCAGCTGACACTCGCTGAAATGGTTGTATCTAACTCAAATGCGGTTCGTTGGATCCTTGTAGATTTTTTGGGCTGCTTACGCTGGGCAGGTAAACTACTCCGTGGTACCCTACCACTGGAAACTAATGGTGCTCAGTGGCATAACTTCAGATCAGAGGCCCTGTGCAAAGAGGAAATTGTGCCCCCATAATCTCCCCGGAGTGATTTTATTTTTCAAACTCAATGAGGTATAAATTTAGCTTTTAGCATTTTGCCTTCTGGAATATGGTGGACTTACACACATTATGCACACACGATTACGGTGGTTAAAGTACCTAGTGGGACTTGGTGCCCGCACCACTTTGCACCTTAGTAGATAATTACGCCACTGACAGTGCTCATGCATGACTATGATGAAAATGAATGTTTAGTGGTTTTCACATTAGATAAGTAATCCATTAGGTATACAGGGTCTTACTTTAAAAACTTAAACACTTGGTCAACGTGTCTAACGTCAGTGTTACGTCAAAGTCCATAGAATTATGTCGTGTTTAAAAGGTGTTTAGCCTAAACAACTGATAAACACTGTTTTGTGGTAGTAAGGACAATGTTTGGCTAGAAAATTATCATGATATTGAGCATAGGTACTTCAAATAAAAATAATGCTAATGAACTCTTATAAATGTTCAAAATGATTGTACTAATATCGAATGGTCGTAGTACCTATCTGTTTGATTTTATTGTACACAATTCCAAGCGTCGTTCAGCTCTGAATTGTGTAAAGATTAGTATTCACTCAATTTCGTGTTTGTCTTTGCTATTAGGCGTGCGTTAGCGTTAGGTAATTCTTGCGACATGGTTTACTAGGAAGTCAAAGATAGAAACGTCACTTAGGTATGTATGCAGCCTAATCACAGCAGGTAGGTATGTAGGTACTTATTAGAGTAATTTCACGATTGAGTACCAATGCCCTAAGCCTTATATCTCAGATCTCAGCCCTTCACGTTGAGTGCAGAACGCACTGGGTTTGGGGACGCCCCTTAAGCAGAATATGAACCAACGTTTTAGCTCGAATAAGAACTCGGCTCCAGAATGCGGATTATCGAAGAATGTCTTGCTTTCTGTTGAAGTCTGATTTCGTATTCGGTGGGCTTATGTGTAATGTGTATCCTCCTGTCTCTCCGAGGGTGTAGGTAGTGGCAGCTGGTCATTAGCATCATTATTTCCTGGTACCTAATGTTACAATGCTATGACCTCTACCTCCACTAACTGTACCGACCAACAGTAGCAAAGGCTTTAATTTTGACAGTTCAACAACATTCATTGCATTATTTACGTTGTAGAGTAGACACATTTTTCGAACAAATGAAGTAGGTAATGGATGATCCTTCAAAATGATTCAGATTGTTATTGAAAATGTGTTACGCAATTAGGGTGCGGGATTAGCTATAGATATTCAGGTAGGTATCCAGTTATCATCACGAATCAACAATCATAAAATATTGTTAGTAATAACTGGATATAGCTAATTGGTAAGGAGGCAGGTACCAACATACCTACAATTTATACCTAGGTACAGGTAAATCCAGTCCAAATAAATAACACGGCAAGTTTTCATAATAGTCATTTATTTTTAATTTTAATACTTTTTTCGTTCTCACGTCTCAAATAAATAATAATCCCACGTAGACACTCAGATCATTTACGAATAATAAGTAAACATTAATCACTAACTCGTATTCACATTAATTGATTAAATAAATTTATTTCTAACTAATCTTAGTAATTATAAAATTATGTTACTTAAAATTAGCTAAACAAACCCTCTGCCAATAAGGCGTAAGCTGCTTGACGGTTAAAAGTAATCATTTAAACACGTTCAGTAGCAATCAACTTGGTTAAATGCAATACTTTTAAGCTCTGTTTTCATGACCCCGCGATCCAGTAAAATGGCGATTTTACGACCGCTGCGTCTGTTGCTGACTAGACAATCGAGTCGTCACAACGATAAAATTTAGCGAGCAATGCGAGCATCGTCGCTAATGGCAAGTTCTGAAGGCACATCAAACATTCTTCGAACGTACGTAGTAGCGCTCTGCTACAGTCGAATTTGATTCAACACCAAAAACGTCGTAAAAGTTGCGTGCTCGTAACTTCCTGCGTTCAAGGAGCATTTTTACGATAACTTGCGACAAAATGCTTGGCGAGAGTCTATACTACTTATTACTACACTTAGCGCTATACTATGGCAGTATTGCAGGAAATTAGAGAGCATACAACATGAGTTTCATAATATCAAGCAGCTTAGTGATGGGCTCGCTGCCTCAGACGGCTGACCGATGGATCAACACTGCTAATGTTTGGCAAGATTAATTTGATTAGGTACTGCAATCTATACTGTTAATTGCTGGCAAGTTAGTGTTAATTTTTCTATAAATTCGATGTTACAATTTCATCTAAGAACCTTGAAAAAGGTATGTGTTAATATCTTAATACTATAATCGTTTAGTCGCGTCTTCTACCGTCACTTAAACTAATTATACAATTTGGAACAATTCTCTCACGTTTCTCTAGGAAACAATTCGTGCGACCAGCGCCTGACACACCTAAATCCCTGTCGAGTCACTCTTTACGAATTAATACTATGTTTTTTAATAAGAAGCGTACAATCGTACATAGTGAAAACAGACTTCACAGTCTGAATGGAACTAGGACAGTAATGCATTATGAAATGGATCCTTAATTTTTATCGGTGGTATCATGCTATGTAAACCTTGTTTTAGATTTAAACTAACCTAAATACTAACATTCGTGACAGCTATTGTCTTTGTGCCTTGATATAAAAAGTGATTCTTTCAGTTCTCAGACAAACTACAACAACATTTTTCATATCAATTGATTAGTATTGAAAATATATCTTTCTATTAGAAAAATCTATACAAAACCAACTACACGGAGTTAACATTTCAATCTTTTTTAATACAAAAAAAAACCTCTGAAATTCAAGACATTTCTTAGCGGAAGTTTTAAAATTTACACAGCATGCCAACGGAATTTTTTAGTGTTAAATTCTTTCTCCAATAGTTCCTTGATGATTCGATTAACGGCACATGGAGTCGACTATGATCATAGTCGAGTATAATGAGCAGCCAAGGGCTATCATAGTGCCCATGGCTATACTGGAGTGGTATGTCCTGAAGGTCTTGAGGACACGAAGGTAGCGGGGACAGTGTGCGAGTTCACCTAGGATTAGGCGACCGACCTGTAACAAGAGAAGCACATGAGTTAGTAAAGGATCCTTGCAAAAAGAACCAATTCGACGTTTCGGTCGAGTGACCGAACCGACTGGTCAACCAATCGACTTTCAATTTGAGAGTCGGTGGGAGACTTTTACTAGGTAGTGTTGTGCCTTTCAGCTATCGATGATAAACGCAACAACCACTTTATGTTCACGTGTGAATACGTAGGTAATAATTAATAAGATAAGACAACGAATGCTGTTGAAGAGCTGGAAGAGGTTCTTGACCTTGCATTCAAGGGCCATGCAGTGATGGTCAAAGTCATGCGTAGAAACAATGATTTCTTCTAACACATCGCCATTATTAGAATCCTCCACCGATTTAGAAGAAAAGTAAGTTCCAAGAATATAAAATCATTGCAAAATCGTAATATTGCATCACAGTCAATCAATAAAATTCTTTATTTTCACGACGTGTGCATATTACAATTTACTACGAACTAATTTTTGCAACAATGCAGACAGCACGTGCAATGATTCACAATACATCTTGCAAGAATTGTTTTCTCAATTTTTATACGATTCTCAGTATTGTTTTTTTTATGAATTTATGTTAGCTATACGCAGGTGAAGCGCGTGCCGTTGTTGCATCCTTGAACTTTGATTTCTGACTTTGTTCCGGACTCATTAGAAAGCATTATGCAAAGGGGTTCTATAATTTATGAAAATGACATGACGAGTTTTTGTTTATGTTCGTCATCACTTCAATGGCTATTGTCGAAGTTGTGTAATGGATGTTGTTGTTACATTCATCCTGTCTTTTTATGACCACTGAAATGATACACAGGATAGATATGTCCTAAACCAATCTTCTAAAACCAAGATTAGCGTAGAACCTCTCGGTTTGTCATAAGGAGGATAGAGGAAGATATAAAGTTCCCAAAGACTTGTGTGTGTGTGTTTAGGTAGTCAGGCACTTTTATTACCTGCTTTTATGGCCTGTACTATTCTGCTTCTTGTTATATCGTTAAAAAATAATGATAGTATGTTGTACTTACTTCTTGTCCACCACCAGCTGCTTCCTCCATCTGTGTCTTGACATGCTTGGCGCGAAGCATGGGTCGCACAAGTCGCAGGCGTACGTACGACTCGATGCTGAATACGGCTAGCAGAAGCGCTAGCTGGAACAATCAGAATAAGGAGGTTTAGTATGAGGTTGAGGTCAATGACGTATTATATAGTTGAGGTTTTGAAATTAGAACTTGGAGCTTAGAAAAAGGAAGAAATTCTTTGGAACGTAATTTTATTAATGGCCAAGTTCCTATTTGAAATAGGCATGTAAAACTGTTACTTTGATACGGTTGAGCTAATTTAAAACGCTTTGGCTATAGGACTGTTTCCTAAGCTATGAAAACTACGCTTCGATATAAACGAACCATTGTGAGTCAGTAGGACATAAGGAATTCAATGGTCGGTGTCTTCTGTCGACTGTTTTAGAATGCACCGCATTTTTTATCAGGTTCAGAATGGAGTAATCCTGGAGTTCTAATTACGGTAACTGCGAGTAAGAGAGAATAGTGGATTGTTGTGTCGATAAGTATTTTTATTAGCTATAAGATTTCACAAAAGCTCTACAATGGCTGAATACAATTCCATATTTCTTTCCGTATGACTAAATGCAAAACAAATTGCATTACTTACTGACCTAACTTGTCACGTTATCAATTAAATGATTAACAATCTCTTTTGTAACCGTATTTTCCTTGCATCCGGTTCCGACATAATAAAAATGGCTGTTCATTTTTAATCTCTCTTTTATCCAGAATGAGTTCAAGCAAGTTAATCCGACCTTTCAATACAGCCTTGCATTTACTTAAGATTACACTGTATCTTGTATTTGTATGGAAGAAATAATAAAGTATTGGTTTGGATACAAAGAATCAAGGATTTTACACTCTCTATGCAATTTATATGTAATTAGCAATTCTCGTGCCTAATATGTTCGACACATTGCAATTTTAATATAATAATGTAACATACGTGTTGAAATAATTGATCCTTTTATAATAGTTATTTGCAAGTTCTACATTTTTATTTCCATTCAGATTATTTCATGCATCATAAATCATTAATCATTGTGTGCAATGGTATTTTTCTATGCTGCCTAGTTTCTTGTGCCATACTGCTAATGGCATTGATTAGGTATATGTTTGCATTCTTAATTTGAATAAACTGATTTTTATATCAATGACGTATAATTTCATGCACCAAATCATCAATAATTGTGTGCAATAGTATTTTTCTATGCTGCCTAATAGTGCCTTTCTTGTGCCATAACGCTAATTGCATTGATTATCTGTTCGCAGTCTTTAATTTGAATAAACTTTTGTCGATAATCGGATATACCTATATTAGTTTGTAAATCGAAATTGGCCAATGAGAACTATCATTAATCATTTCTTGAAATTGGCAAAGGCCATATGATATGGAAGTTTGCATGGAGGAGTCCAAATGATGCCTCATGTTATGTTTGCCCAATTACTGTACTCTGACATTTGATAACAAAAAAAATAATTTATTAAACATAGCACTTATGTTACAAGACATGGAAGGACACGATTGTAAATTTTCGTGCGTGTTATATTACCTTGGTCACTGCAAAATCGTAATCATCATTAATCAAAGTTATTCGGTTAATTAAGTTTATTACAGATAAGGCAGGTCATTAACTGTCTACTTACGCACAAATGTAACATTGTTGGAATAAAAACACTGAACAATACGTCAATGATATGAATAAATATGTTAATAGAACTGAAATAGACTTCCACGTTAATATTGTTTGTTGTAGGCTTGAGAGCTTGCTGGTGACTCCTTGTGGAAAATTTTCAATGTTTACAGTTTGCAGGCAGTCCGAGGTAAAATTATCTACACAAATATGTGTTTATTTATTTAAACTTTTCGCACAAAAATGTACAAAGGCGGACTTAATGCCTTAGGCATTCTCTACCAGTCAACCAAGGGTGGGGAAGACATTAGATAGCAGGTGTTTTGGTTAAGAGGAACAATGATAAAAAAAGCTATTAAAACTATGTAAATAAATAGGTTATATACACATAAATACTATTTACTATAATATACCTATGCTTATAAATACGTACAGACATTTGCGCACTGGTTAAAAATGTATCCTATATATAAATTCAAGGGAGAGAGGTGTTGAGATGACTCTACGCTATTTGATAATCAACCCCGTTACTTAAAACAGCCCATATATTAATTCTAAAGTCCAATAAATCGTCGTAATTGATCGAACGTGTGAAGGCCCCTTAGATAGCGGGTCATATTGTGTCTCGAACATTTAATCATTTGATTTATCCTCCCTGCAAAGGGAATACTAATAAAACGCCCTATGTAGCTAATTGAGTTCGATATAAACTTGATTGTAATGACTGATGGGGAATAAATTCCGTAGTTTAGTGCTAGTAAAACAAGGTGTGTTAAGCAGGAATTGCGTTTGTTTATAAGGAGTATAAGTGCAGGTACGGTGCAGTGGAAACTACCTTTTGGAAGGGTGACTTTGTAGGCCTTGTAGAATTTAGATCTGTAGACCATTTTTTATTTTATTAAGTACCTAGTACTTATTAACAGGCCTACGCTATCTTCCCATACCTACTGTAATTTGAAAACATTGTATAGGCTAATTATTTTTGAAAGAGTAACCGTGGACTTTCTTGCCGGCTGTTCTCCATAGGAAACGACCAATTGGAACCCTACACCTAGCTTCTGACGTTTCATAAGTGCCCATGAAATAAAATATTCAGATTTTTTTATCATCAGGGATCAGGGAGGTTTAAATTCCCCCCACTTCGCAAGCTGCTCAATCAACACGAAAATGTCACAGGTGTGCTATGTATGTTCACTGTAAAAGTAGAAGTGAGCAGTTTTACTTTTACCTCTCCAGTAAGTAAATATTAAATAATCAGAACACAATAATTTCAATTAATGTCAATGACAGTCGCTCGAGCATAAACTGCACTTTATGCATTGGCGCCATTTAATATATAACCCACGTTTAATTACTTTATTATTATATGCTTGAAGTTTATTGGAGACCTGCAACCTTTTGCTTATATGTTATGTGTTTACAGCAACTTGTTGTAACTCAGTCAAGTATGTGCTAATTTTGTTTGCACAGGCTGATTATAATGGAGGAGCGCTTATCGTGTGTTGCTTTACCTGTTTAGACATTGTTTGTCAATTTGTTGTCAAGTATTTTGTAATCCTATGGGTCACTGACATCCTCAATAGGAAGGCTAGAAATATAGTGAGCCCCTATTGACCAATGTTAGGTACTATATTTCTAGCGTAAACCTGAATGGAGTTTCCTCGCATTCAGTCCTGCTAATTACGTAACAATCTCAATCTGAATCATTTTGAAGGATATTGCTAATCCATTGCTATGTTCCAAAAATTTGCGCAACAACGTAATGCATAAATGTTTTTGTTTTTGAATGTTTTTCAAAATGAAAGCCACAAATAATTTTCGCAATTTTCGCAAATACCCTGCTGAATACGCCACAAACAAAATCATAATTTTGTAAAAATGGCTTGTGCTGATTCCTGGTCCTTATTTCTCTAGACAATAGAAGTAATTGTTCCCTAAGCTACTATCTTATAACCATACTCCTGCCCTTCTACCTACCTAAACGACTTTCTTACTAAATACATATGTTTGTTTTCACCAGATTTAAAGCCACGTAAAGTTTGACAAAATATTCTTCTTCAATGCTGTTGATGCTTACCTGTACCCAGGAGGTATGTTCGAACTGCGTGAGGCACTGCGTCCTGTAGTAGGCGAGCAGAGCCAGTAGACTGATGACAGCGTTGAACGCGTAGTACACGGGGAACAGGACGGTCTGGACGCGGCCGAACTCGTGGCGGGGCAGGTTGAAGTAAAGCACTATGCCTGTGGGGGAAGAAATACATTTTGTTAGTTATTGTGCTGCTGAGAAGCTTGTGGAATGTCCTGAAAATACGGGATAGAGAAGGTATGATGATTGATGACGATGTGTGAAAGTACTCGTAAACAATGCCTCACCCACTCGATCCACGTCAATAATGTAAAGTACCTGAACACGCCGATTCCGCGTGTCATGGTCCCTATTACATAAAGACTCGTCCAGACACTGTACAAACGTCTGGCGAGCCCACAAATATTTGCTCGTGTGTGGTTGAACCTACAAGTGCGTGACCCTGACTGAGGTTGACGATCCCCTACTCCATCATTATGCCCTAGTAGCAGATGAAGCTTGATGGATTTATGACTGTGGGTGACTTTGTAAGAGTCGGGTCATCATTTCAAGGTTGTCTTTAGGAATTTTTGATTATCTAACAGTGCTGTTTAGCAGTTTTATTCGTTTTGTCATGATTTAATTGTAGTTATTAGAGTTTTTCAAATTTTTCCATCGCTTTATCTCTTTTTATAATTAATATTGAAGAATATCGTAGCGAAGTTGGATTTATACGATTCTGATAAATGATAAATGTTTTTATTTCTGTAAGTAGGTTTGTACAAACACTTTTACACGTCAATCATATTTTGAAAACTAGATGTCGTCTGTGGAGCTCTATTACTTCTCAAATCATATCGTTCCGTTTGTCTTTTCTTCCAACAATTCAATTGACCTTACGTAACATGAAGGGCACATTATAACAATAAATTATCCATTAATAATACTTTAATCTAAGACAGGAACAAATCACGGAGGTCATTTCAATGGGCCGTGTCACCCGGAACGCGCCATGATGCCCGCGAAACCGTGCACCGGTCGGTTAGCGCTCCAAATTGTTCTACCGCGATTCACACAGGATGTTGACTGTTTTATTTCGTACAGGCTGCTCTGTTTAATACATGTGAAACTGTTTTGATTTATTTGGTAAATCATATGATCAAATATCGCCTATGTGTCTTTCTATGAATATTTATGAAATGCTTCTTGATTGTGATATCCAAATGAGTAACGAATTTAAATTAAATTTCAAATTTTAGTATTAATAATCATAATTTGTACAAGAATAGATTAGACGGTGACCCCTAAACTATGCATTTGCCTGTATCTTGGGGGTCAGAATTGCGACATTTTCTAAACTAAATTAAAATCAATTAAAATAAAACACTTAAAATATACATTGCCAACAGCGTGAGATCAAATAAAGCAAAATAAAATCGTCAGAGAATCATTAGTATTTTTATTGCCTGATTTATAAATTTTTAGATCATTCTAATTTTGAAAAAGATATAGAGAAATAGTGTCATAAACATAAGAAGATACTGGACGACTACAAAAAAGGATGCAGATAATTTAACTGTCATCTACATAAGCTATGAAAGGCTTAATAATATCCAATCAGCGATTATGGTGTACTGGTCTAATTAAAACCAGAAATAAATGGCGAATAAACAAAGATTTGTTCTGCTTAATCGAAATACGTCACGTAACTTTAGGTGTTAATGTTTTTAATGCAAAAAAAACATGAATGTAAATTATATTTTTATGTTCCTTTTATCAGATTCTTGTAAAGGCTTTGTAGCTAATTTATGAAGTGTTAAAAGCAGGTTTTTTTTATTCAAAGTGCCATTGTGCAGCGTTATATTATGCCTCTTTTTTTCTCTGGCGCTACAACATGGTTGTAAAAATAAAAACTTATTAAAGAAATCTTGGAATTCTGTTCTTAAAACCGCTCGAATTTTGTTATCAAAATATAACAATCGTTAACAAACTGGTTTGATCTCAAAAAAAGAGGTTTAAGTTGGTTCTTTAGGAAAGGATTTACGATTAAAATAAAGGAACCATAAAAATTACAGTTCTTTTAGACTTGGGACATGCGATCCCCAATTAGTTCTCATTACGCAATTACTTAATTATTTATTGTAATACCCTGCAAAGAATGCAGAAGAAATGCTGAAGAACGTGAAACTAAAAATCAATGCATTTTCAACTTTAAAACTACACAAGAAGGTTTTAAATTATTTGCTCATTGTTTGGTCACTTAAAATTCCTGTATTTGGGCCATTAAAATGCTAAGAAGCATCATTTGGTTCCTCAATGAAACGTGTAGACTGGACAGGTGACTCCGCCCACCGATTCTGAGATTTTCAAACTTCTGAAGTCGGTGCACCTTTGTAGTAGTTTAAATATTTCGAAACAACTACATCTTTTAATTTTTAGTCGTTCTATGGTGTTGTGTTGTGTTACCTAGTTTTATAAAGTCTGACCAGAGAGGCGTTGTGTGTTGAATCTTTTATTTTCAGTCACATCTTTTGTCTGTTTGCAAAGTAAATTTATGAGACACTAATATACTGTAATTAACTTGTCTTTCATCATGCTTTGTTTATGAAAACTTATAGGACTATCGAAGCTCCAACGACGTTCTAAATTATCACTTTGTAAAGCTAACATTTATCTAAGCTTATAAGCGTTATTGTGACGACGACAGATATTTTCACAAAGGTTTTATTGGAAACTTTAACTTTATGGTAAGTGGTACCTAGTGTTAATTTCTGTTTATTGTAAAACATCTCTGAGAAATCTTTTGTTGATTTTCTAGCGGTTCTAATAGGTACCGGTCCAGGTAATTTTAAGTGGACAAAGTATGAGAAAACATCTGTCTGTTGGTTTTATATTTTTCTCATAACAAGCTAGTAGGTGCCTGTCGTAGGTATATATAATTAAATAAATTATAAGCTTAACACGTACTCTGCAATTTGCTGAATTAGAAAACCAGGGTTACAATAATGATTCTAATTGCATTTTTAATAATGTTGCCATTATTTCTGTCCTTGTTTCCACCTTGAAATCTTTGGGTCAGAAGTTTTTTTTTGCAGTAAAAAAACAAACGGATTGTAATTTGGAAACCTCAAAGCAAAAACAACAGAAGATATAAATGTAAATTATTATAATTGAAAATCTCTAATTGCATGTTGCATATTATTTTGAGAGGCAACTTACTGGGTGATTTTTCAAACGCCAAATAATTTTATAGGAGGAATAATTTTGAATTTTTGACAGTTATTTCTCTCTAACAAAAACTGTCAAACGTCAATTTTATTCCTCGAATAAAATTTATCTGGCCATGGTAAAATCAGCCCTAAGGCAAGTAACAGCTATAGTTTTTCTGGTTATTTTGGTTTCTAGTTAGTTAAAGTATAGTTATATGCATAACTATACTGTATAACTGCTAAATTATAGCGGTTGCGTTCGATATAGAAGTGTTAAACCAATAGGTATTATTGTTCAAAAACCAAGATCATCAAGAGATGTCCGGCCACATAAAGATATTGATAAATATTCGCTGATGTAATAATAAGAAACAATGAACGCAAACAATGGCAAACATGGAACAATAAACTCTGTCGACACGTGTAAGTGTGTACCAAGCTGCAGATGGTGGAATGGTCGCTGGGAGAAACGACAGCTTACGACACTCGTGATCAGCATTTTATATATTTGTTAATACATACTACAAAGTACTTTTTCGTGTAAACTGTAAAGTTTTATTATTGTCACTAATTTTCTGATTTTGCTATGTATAATTTATTTGGTTTAATAATGTCTAGCTAGGCACTATTTAACAGAAAGGGACGGCTGGTCTATTCTGTAAAATCTTACCGTGAAAACTTAACCTAACTGAAGTAAGCTGTCAATAGTGTCAATCCCTAGCGATCCCTAGCATCATAGCTCACTTCAAGCTCACTCACCTAAGTTTTCACAGTGATATTTTTACAGAATCGACCGGCAGGATCAATCAGTTAAAAGGGCATCATCCTCAAAATTCATTCATCAGTCATCAAGTTCATCTACTTACTAAACGTTTCAAAATTCTTGAAGAGTTTTAGAACAAAACCTTCCGAACAATTACAAAGTTCCGCCTTCTTCATATACAACCTTCTTTCATAAAAAACTGGTGTTTCTCAACGACAATACGGTAACTCTTTTACTGGAACCTCGTTCCTTCACGTACGCAATGCGCATGCTCGTCAACGTGATAGAGTTCTTCGAAATTCGAACGAACGAGTTTCTGGATTCCGATTTTGAAATAAAAGAAAGTAAAAAATGTTAATTTGATTTGTGAGAACAATTTGCGACTTTGTAATGGATAAATTGTTATGTTTTCCATTAATTATCTAGACTTCATTTGAGACCTAGACCTAGAGACTAAATTAACAGACATTTCTTGGCACTCTTCGACTTTTTTCTGTAAGCTCAAATGAGTAAGGGTGGCATATTTTTAGAAAAGCAAAAATAATTACAAAAGTTAAGTAACTTTTGGCAAACGTTACTATTTTGTCACTATCTAATCTTCAGATCTCTCTCATCAATGTACTTCTGATTTCCCCCCCTTGTTTTGAATCCAGAATGTTTCAAATGTGAATCTTACCAGAGACAAGGGTCATCCAGACTTGTGCTCCAAAATGCGTGGCGACGGCGACGACGTATAGTGCCCTCCATCCACGGAGGTTACTGCTGGATCCAGGGCGGCTGAGCCAGGCTAGAAGGACGACCACGGCAAGGGCCACATGTAGAGGCTGCGAGGTCTTGGTAGCGATTCTGTGGACAAGAGAGGAGATATAGAATATTGTATGAATTTTATGAATGTTTTTCACAAAGAATATTGTTGAAAATTAATGTTTTTTTTTTATGAATACGAATAGTGGTTGTTAACACCTGTCTTGCTTTAAGGTTCCGTCGTTATAAAGAGTTGTACACTAAGCTCCAGAGAAATGGAACCCCCCTTGGTTAATGACATCAAACCGCTTAAGTTTTTTGTAGTATAACGTGAATGGCGCGTTGGTCTAGTGGTTAAGACTGCGGCTTAGCAATACGATGGTCACGAGTTCAAATCCGCGAATGAGATGTTTGATTTTTTCCAAATTTAAGTTCTTTATTTATTTATTTATTATTATTTTTTAGGTTATTATGTGATTTTCGTTAATTATTATTTAAGAAATCAAATGTTAAATTAGGAATGAGGTTTGTAAGAAAAGCTAGGCATGTTGCATAAACAATATTCATTTATTTCTTTATTTACATTTCTAGGACTTCATGGAATCCACTTCCTGGTTGAGTATACAGTTTTCTATCTGTGTTAAATTGGGGTTATTTACTTAGAATATTAACTAAACACAAAATAAATACCCTGGGTGAGGTATAACGGTTCGTTTATAGATATTTCTAGAAACATAACTACAATATTTATTTATTTAAAGTTGTTTCAGTTTTTTCTATATTTTTTAGTATTATATACTTGTATATACTAGTATATATTAGTGTTAGTTCGATAAAATGTAAATAAAAGTATATAGAGAAAAATAACGTGCTATGTATTTTTAAAGTTGTGAAAACATAATTTTTTATACTCTGTATGATCTTATGGGACAAAAACCCTTGTTAAAAAAATGAAATGTTGTCATTCGTGCCTGTGAATTACAGAGGAAGAACCAACATGCTAAACTATACAGTATAGCAATATACATCTTTCTCTTTTATCACATTTTCTTATAACCCATTTAACACAATATTATAGAAAAATATGTGAGGTCAGATGGTGCATCGTTAACACATTAAAAGACTACTTGTAAACAGGAGTAACTGGATTAATATTAATAAAGGTTGTTTATTTTTGATTAGCTACTAATGATCCCACAAATATTGGGAATTATTAACACTTGATCATGTTCCAATGAAATTTTATCAGATAAGTTACACAATGAATCTGCTGAGTAAAACCCTAATAATAACGAAGAGGATGACCGTCACTGTCGATCACTTCTTGAAGAGGACTTCGTGCCCAAAACCATATTAAAGCATGCAGCACACACGCTACATCAGTGCTAAGCGACACTCCAAAAGTTTCAGCACTTGAACGCGTAGTTTTGAAGGGTTCCACCGAGTGAACTTCCACAATGTTACGGTGTCGCTCCGATTCATTAGTGTAAGCAATTGGACGAGGGCCTTGGCGATCACATTTCACATCACCCGTCGCTTGATACCTTTGTATCCATCTACGAACTGTTTTTCTCTGTAATGAAAATGATAATATTAGAAATACATTAAAAAAAAACAACTTGTAAGTAATAGTGCAATAAATCTTACCGTTATGCCCATATCTCGTGCTATTTTCTTTATGCTTTGTTCCTGTTCTCAGAGAACAACAATTTTAGCCTTGAAAAAGTAGTTAATCGCACCATACTATCGGTTAATAAAATCGACTGTTCAAAAACTTAATAAATCGGATAATATTTCGACAAAGATATTACACACAAGCGGATCGGCACGAAAACGAAACGATTTGTAAAGTAATTATACCCTCAATCACAGTTTAGTAAATAAGGCGAAGAAGTATTCTAAATTCAACCTTAACTCGCAGTTCATACAGCAGTTAAGTTTCTGAAGTAAAATGACGGTAGTGCAATAATCGGAATCAAGCACATTCTATTCAACCAAACAAGAAATCTATGCTAATTTCAACCTTATCTTTTAGTTAATTGAGGAGTTACGTGGATGTTGAAATTTAAACCTTAATATCTCGAAGATTAGGCCGTTATCAACCTTGTTCGATAAAAGGAGTAATGCTGTTAGAATTTTCGTTGAGATTGACAACTGAGCCAATAGCCTAGTGGTATAAGGCGCGGTCTAAATGATCGGCTGGCGTCTGATGATGCGGGTTCGTATCCTCAACCGTACGTAAAGTGTCTTTTTGAAAGTTATTCTTGGTATATGGTTCGGCCAGAAGCCGAAAAAAGACCATATTATTAAAAACATGCAAATAATAATATGTGATCGGTGGATCGGTGGATCGGTGGATGCTCGGGCAGATATGGGTGCGGCGGCAGGGGAGGGAGCTGCTCGGGGCCAGGGCCAGGGCCGGGGCGATAATCTTTAAGTATTGGGATGGGTCGTTTACTATGACGCTTACTGTACTACCTAAATTATACGTACTTTACCTAAGTTTTCTTTTTACAGTGAGATACGCAAAACTGAGCATCTTGGAAGCTTCGACTGTCCCTAACATCATTGGTCCCTAAGCTATGCTTACGTCTGTTGATAACAATCATAATATATCTAAGCTACCTCTTATTTGACCGCCTGAAATCAAACAAGCGTGAAAAATATAAGTGTAAATGGTGCAACAACCGCCCAATCAAACCGCAGTAGGTATTTCATAACAGAACCAAGGTTGTTGCCAACGGCCGATAAATACCTACTCGCAGTGGTTATTATTATGCTACCTCAAACTGAAGCCTCATTACAGGATGGAGAAATTAAAATAACATGCGGTTGAACAACTAATAGTGGTCCTTAGGCACATGCAACGTTTTGCTAAGATTTATAATTTAGTTTTTTTTGTACAAAATATTAAAAAAAAAGTTTGAGATAATAAATGGTTATAAAATATGTAGGAAGGCACCTATCTATTTTTTCAATGGAAAATACAGTTCCACGTGAAACATTATGAAAAACCATTATACTGCGCTAGGTCCTAACCTAGCGCAGTATAATGGTTTTTCATAATCGTTCGTCGGTACCTATACCGACCGAATGTAATCGATTTTGACACGTGACCCTAGTAAAAATTATGGCAGCATGAAAATTTAATTTGTGCAAGTTGTCGGTCTGAGAATTAAAAAAAAATTGCGTGTCATTTGTTACTCGTGCCGAAAAAAATTGATATGACGACGAGTGACGTTAAAAATATAATTGTTTTAATTAGAGAATAATGTTTTTCAAGTTTGCCGTTGTACCATATAGTAAATACTAATTCCATGCTTTGACGTCAAGCCTGCTAGCATGTTTTGATCAGCTGGGTTAATTATCAGCATTGCATTTTATTTTACTCTTTCAAAAGTTTGGGAAACGTTCTTAACCTTTTATAAATCGTTTAGTAAGTTAACGGATACCATTAAATTGAAACTGACAGTTGATCCAAATTCACCACTTACACATGCTATGTAGTACCATACATAAGTTCGTGTCATTTATTGCCTTCAGGGCTCATTTAGTTTTACATTAACATTCTACATAGCAAACGGTACTTATTTTTTTTTCACTAAATCTAGAGCAAGAAAGGAGGTCTGATCAATAAGTTTGAGTTGCAAATCGTGCTAGGTTCAATTTTCTTTTTTTAAGGTTACAGTTTATGGTACTATTTTAAGAAAATAATGTTTTCTATTAAACCACAGATTACTAAATAGTTTTAAACAATCTATATCTACAGTAAAGACGTGCGTATGTATTCTGTTTGCAAAAACCATATTGTTATAACTCATATTCATATTCATATTCATTTATTGCGAAAATGGGTAATATAGGTAGGTAACATACAAAATACATATAAGTCTCTCCATAATCCGCCTGAAGGCATGCAATTTTACAAATTATTACTGATTTAACAAATGACATTAATCAATTATATAAAACAAAACTCCGTCATAAATAATAATATATGAAATGTCAGGAAATGTTAAATAATTATATATTATGTCAATTAAGAATTTATGTATGTCAAACAATTATCAAAAATTAAATTAAAATAAGTGACGTCAATAAATAAAGAATTACAGTATGTCATCTCTCATTATTAGATTGCATGTCATTCATAAACTCGTTAACACTGTAGTACGCTTTTTGCACAAGAAACTGTTTAACTTTATATTTAAATACATTAATGCTCGCACTTTCTAATAACAACTTTGGCAGGTGATTATAAACTCGTGGCGCCATACAGAGTACACTATTTGCCATCAGTGCACTTTTGCGTTGAGGGCAGCACACTACATAATTATTTGTGATATTTAACACTTTCGACTTAAAATTAAACAATCATGAGCGTAAAATTCGTGGTTCTTGTGAAAAATGTTTATTTTGCGAATAAGAAAGTGGAGTACACTGTGAGTTTTACGTTGAAGCAATTAAGTACATATTGGACAACGAGCACCACAGATGTTAGTTACAAGGCATTTATACTATCCTTAGACCACAGATTCAAGAACCAGCCTAATTTGTACATTATTGTCGGAAAAACGTGATAGTGAGGCGCCTGATTTGATTATGATAAAGGTGACGTTGCATCTGATAATACCTAATCACAAGGAATAATATTTGTTTTAGCATTATTCGTCGTGTAGTACACTCGCACCTACTGTAAATGAAAAATGTTTTAAACGATAACAAGTTCATAAAAGCATGTTAGGTATTTGTAAAAGCAATGCTAGTTACTGCATATTTCAAGTGATCATAGTGACTTATTGTTTCATTCGCTATGGTGCTAACTGCACAAGAAACAAAGATGTTAGCCTGCAAGTCTGCAACATCCAACTGCTAGGCAAAGACCTCATAAGAAACAATACTATCTCTACAATTTTCAATTCAAAAGCACGTGACACTCCCGAGCCGTGTTTTGTATTGTATTTTGTATCTTTAAGATTAAAAGATCTAGATTAAAACAGTGCAATGAGGAAATCACTTTTCTTCAGTGTGAATCCGTTTATTATTCATGAACAATTATTACTTTCTTCATTGATTAAAGCAGGATTTTTTAACGGATACCTATTGTAAAATAGTTGTCATTACGATTATTTTATTTAGTATCTTTAGGTACTTGTCCTTGATTTATATACCTTTAAGGTTTTGCAGCTATAAAATTTATTTTTATCGTTCCAAATGTCACTGGTAAGTACAAGAGTTTAATTGCAAACATTAAAAAGAAATGAATAAATGACTTTAACATTTATCTTATCTACCGTATATTCACATTAAATTGTGTTTATTTATTTTTACATGAGCCATGTAAAAAAGAGCCACTTTCGGTTTTCACGCACGTCATTGCTGAAAGTAGATCCCTTATTATCGTACCTTATTACGTGCGTATTTTTTCAGTAAACGAAGAATTGCTTTGACAATTTAGAGGTTAACCGATTTGGATTTGTTTTTAGTAAATATACCATCAGAATAGATTAAAGGAAATTTTGATAAACAGGTTTTTTTCCAAGCCCATCATAATCATTCCCTATTTTAATTAGGTAGGCTGAATAAATATTATAACTCTGTCTTTATGTGACAGATTGATACCAAAATTGATTGTTTATCGTGGCGATATTCTAGGGAAATATATACTTATTTTGTTTATTATTCGTTCCCTTTAAGATAAGATAAACGGTAAATATTTATTTGGGATGGCAAAACAAAAATATTTTTGAGACAAATGTGTGCAGAAATCGAGTGACTTTGGCGATACGCCACGTCACGAGCTGGCTGCGTTATTTTTACCCAAAAACATACGTAACAAAGTAAATAATTGTTTGTGTTTATTTTGTAAATTACACTTTTAAAAACGACTGTTTATTTCTTTGTTATTTTTGGGTTCAAAAAACTTACATGGTTAACAGTCAACATAGTCTAAAGTGAATTCGATTTTCACTTTTCTGATTCTGTCTTTAATCTCATTTAACATAACATAAATTAAATAACAGCGGGTTATTTTGGATCAGTGCAACTCTTACATTCATTGCCAAGATCTTTCACGTGGTTTGACCACAAACTGAAATGACACGACACTTTGACGACATGAAACGCATTTGGGGAATATGCTTAATATTTTAATGCGATTCACGAAAGCAATTACTAAAAATAATGCAGGTACATAATAAATGCTTATGAATACACAAATTAAAACAATCGTAAACGTTTTGTTACTTTCAATCATTTACATGCATTTGTTTTTGAAATACCTATCACCCAGCAAAGATCATTTTCTTTAACTCTGTCGTTGTGAAATCACACATTGATAAATCAGTATGACGTATATTGCTAATTTATCTCTTATCGGTTAGAATTAACGGTTGCCGACGTGCCTCCACACACGTGCGTACTTTTAATTAGTTCGACCATATGTAGAACTTGTCATTAATTCTATTGATTGGTGTCATTGGCAAATTTTTAATGATTTCAAGGTTAATCTGGTTTCCTTGGCGGGTGATTAGAATATTTGGCGCCTAATCGAAATTTGAATTTTGATTCGATAATTTTATACTTACTAGAAGATTTTATAAAACTAGAAGATTTCTGTTTTACCTATGCTTTTTTTAAACTTATTTATTCTGTTAGTTGTTTCACTGTTTTTACGGTTCCATACCTCGAAAGGAAAAAAGGAACCCTTTTAGGATCACTTTTTTGTCCGTCCGTCCGTCCGTCTGTTTGTCTATCAAGACCCTTTTTCTCAGGAACGCGTGGAGGTATCCAGCTGGAATAAACCTTGGAGCCGTGAAAAAATCAAACTTCTAAGCCAATGCAATCAAAAGATACAGCCGTTTATGCCGCAAATTTCCGCAAATTTTCGACACTCGCAAGGGAATCAAAACCTACAGGGTACTTCCCGTGAACTCAGAATCTTGAAATTTGGTACGAAGCAACGTCTTATAGCACAGATGAAGGAATATTTTTAATAATTTTAAATTGTACGGAACCCGGTGCGCGAGTCCGACTTGCACTTGGCCGGTTTTTAACAAAACATACGTAACGTATAAACGTTTTATTTCTGCTTATTTTATTTTCAGTTCACATTTTGTAGGCGTCAAATACACTTCACAGTTTGGTTTTTAAATAAATTGACATCACCTTGTAACTAGTGACGATTTAAAAAATATATAATTTAAATATATTTCCACTTGGCAACAAGATATTTTGTACCACGCTGTGAAACATCTTAAAGTCGTTATATATTTATTTTACGATAATCTCTGAGATTCCAGACTTATCACGTAGGTACTTAAGTATGTATTTCTAGAGTTCAAGTGACAAATTAATAATCTCCCTACTTACTATTAATATTAGGCAAGTTATCGTCCTGCGTCATAGCTACAATTTTTCAGAAGAGCTGAAACCTATAACTGACAAGAAATTGCTTTTTTAAAGAAAAATATACTTTTTTTTTTAAACATTTATCACTTTATTAATTCCTATGACCTCAAGCTTATCAATGATTAACCAATACATGTACCTATGTCTGTTCATAAAATTAACAAAAAAAAAACACAACACACAGATTTCTAAATGAATTGATTAGGGGCGATTTTTATTGGGTATCGATATCGATTCGACACAAAGTTGCGGTCAATCGGTGGTCACTTTGCATACAAAACACTGGCAGGAAAGAATAAAAAAAGAACTCACGGCGGCCATCATTGTGAACAAAATGGCTTTTTGTATTACCGTCTGTTTGTTTCGGCGGGAATCGATTTGCAATGCAATTTTGAACTTGAACTTGCGAAATCGGACGATGCCAATGGCCAGACTCAGACTGGACCGGAAGGTATGTACAAAAAAAAACACATGTCATGAATATTAATTGTTTTAGTTTTTTAATGGAGTTCAATCGCATTGGTTTTATTTTTTGTAAGATGTAAGCGGGTATTGTAGGTGGGGAGCATTCGCCTGTAACCTAACCTTTACCGGCGACCGAGCCGCGTCACTTCTATCTATTTAATTATACGTATTAACCTATCCTGCTGGTTTCCATTACCTTTACCTAGCAGTTGACGGTCTGCGTAGTTTATTTGCAAAAACCTAGTCGTTACAGTGGAGTCTTTGATTGTGACATTACAGGCGAATGCTCCAGGTGAGGGAGCGGTTTTATATTTATTTCAGTATCACCCTAGAGAGACGTTTGTGATTCGGAATTTATATATTTTTTCATCACAAGCCATATAGGTCAAATTCTTTCAGAACTCAATTTAGGAGTCAAGGAAGCGTCTCTCTTTTAATAAATTAAACAAAATCTTTAACTTTTATACACAAGATTTCGTGCTGGAGCCGTTGGTTACGCTTTCTGATAAGATACGATTAATAAATATTTATATTTGATCGCTTATTGCCAATTACAGATTTATTTCGCCTAACGGCAAGCCATTTGAAAGAATAACCATTACACACATTAAAACCGATGATTATACGATTTCGCATGGTAATATTACTAAAGAAGTTAGCGCACACTGGTTGGTCTTTATTATTTTCTGCTTTGATTTATGTTACAATTATGTCTGTACTAGTCTGTATTTTTTTTCTGGCAGGTCCAACTAAAACGTTGTTGATTTAAAAACACCACTAGAACACCAGCCGATCTATTCTATACAAATCTTACCGTGAAATCTTAAGTGAAGTGAGCTTGCAGTGAGCTGTCAATAGTGTCAATCCCTAGCAGCAGTAGGAATGACAGCTCACTTCACCTAGGTAAGTTTTAACGGTGACATTTTTACAGAATAGGCTGACAGAAGAGACATGCAGACAGACAGAGAGTATGTAATATGCATTCATAAAATGTTCGAACAATCGATGGAAAAAATCCTAGAGATATTGAAATAAATGTATTATTTGGTATATTTTCAGCAATATAGCTCTACCTATATGTATGTGGTCAAATAAAACAAATAATTGTATTTAATTGAACTATAAGAAGGTAGCCTGTGAATCTGAGTGCAGTCATTATTATTTGACAGTATTAAACAGTTAACTAACTTAATACTAACTTAAGTAATTACTCAGAGTAAAACCCGTGTGCAAATTAAGTCCTGTCTATACTTTAGTCATAAAATGTAACTAATGAACTGATATTTTTATGCTGTGTGCGATTGAAAGTCTGAGAAGTGAAGGGAACTTGTAAAGGTAACTTTGGAGTTTCCAGTATCGGATTGAAAGCTCACCCAAATATGTTTCTAAGAATCAGACCACATAAATTAGATCTGGTTTCTAAGAACACAATGGGATAAAAGGTCGAATGGCCTAAAATTCAAGTTAAAATAACCACAGTGTCTGCTTGACTGTCAAATATAATATTCGGAGTAGCCACGCCAGCGATCAATGAAATCGTCGGAAAGGCTAATTTCCTAAACGAAGCATTATTTTTGACCAACTGGTTTATGAAACTTCCCCTTAAGTCGTCAAGTTTATAACCTTGTACATAAGGCCAAGCAAAGCAAATACATATAAATGATGATTGATAAATTCTTACACCCATTAAAGGTCTTTAATGACAGTCAGTCATCCGTGGTTGGATGTTACCTGTTAATCAATTGCTGGCGCTAAGCTGACCACAAGATTATGCCGCCATTTTTATTTTATAGTCTGGTTCTACCGGACGTGGTCACCAGTGCTAATTAAATATTTATTAGTTTCCTACACTATTATTTTATTGGCAACAGAAATTATTTTTAAATAGGTCTGGGGTGTCAGGAAGTAACTTTGAAATGGAGCTCGAAAACTAGTAACGTTTTATATTTGAATCATCTTTTTGCATTCTAAATATAAAATGGATGGAATTAGCCATGTTGATAATTGAAGATAAAAAAAAAACTGAGGTCGCTAATCTGTCTGGGTCAACTGTAATTAGTGGTGTACATAGATATAAAAGACGCATGATAAATAAATTAATGATAAATCGATACTATTTTAAGTTTATCGAATTTATTTGATCAGTAGTGAGTCTTGATTAATAGCATTTGTGAAAAAGCGTATCATTCATTCCGTTAGAAAATGCTTTTGCCTTGATTTCTTTTACAGTAGGTATATTTTTGTTATTTATAAAATATTTACTTTTTATAAAATAGTTACTTTACAAAGTATTTTAGTTATCAGGAAATCATTATTAGTTTAATGACGATGATAGGTACGTCAGACATGTTTTCACGTCTTTACAAACATTTGCGTAGTCGGATTTCGTATTCATTTAACTTTATCGAATAAACAACGTAACGTTATATCGAACATGTATTGTTTAAAGGAGAATGCCCAGGCACAGTACTCTTGATAACTGTCTCGTGTCTCAAAAAGTTGAACAGCATCAACTATCTAAAATAAAAAGATATTTTTTAAATAATACTTAATTAATATTTATAATGGGATAGTATTTTGAACAATAATTAGTACTTTTAAGTTTCTGACTATAAGGTACGCCATTTTTTACTATAGCCTGTCAAAACTAGGGGTGTCCATTTTTACTATTTCGTGTACCTACTGTGCCTAACTACCTACCCGCCTACAAAAATACATAATAATATCGATTCTGTATTAATTGTTCGATTTATTATTGCGTATCAAGTTAAATAACTGTTTATTTAAGAAAACGGCTGTATACAATATTTTTTTTAAATCGATAAATAGCTCGCAAGGTAAAATAAATAAATCAGTTTCTATATCCCCACAGAATTAGACATTATGTAGTAGGTACATTTATCTATCTTTTCATTGAAAATGAGACGAGACAATAGTGTGTGGTGAGGTAGATATTTGGTTGGTATGGTTATTAGCTTTGGTTTTATTTATTGTTGATATTGAAATCGGAATAGTTTCAAAGGTCTAATCATACTAATACTCCCACGTTGATTAAAAACAATAAAGATTTTATTTATGTAAAACGCATTTTGGTTTTTATTTTTTTTAATGTTGCGATATGTTTGCTTTTCTTCCAAAAAAGCAAGCAAGCATAAAGAAGCTTTAACACAAAATAAGTAGGTTCTCAACGCAACAACAGAGTTCTAAATCACATGTAACTTGCTGGTATTTGTAAGTGCCGGTAGTTGTCAACCGCGGGAAAGGCGCCTAGTTGTATTCGTGAAATACCACTGGGTGATTTGTGGAAATCGATTAAAATTCGAATGTTTTAGAATCATTTACCAGCACGGGTACAACCTTGATTGACATTTATGGCCCGTCTGTCATACACTCATACACATTGTCAAGTTAATCAGTATGTTTTTTTCTGCTGGTTTTGGTACGTTGTGCGTCGAATTTGAGCCTTTTAGTTCCTCCGTTACTCCTGCTAACCCATTGAAAATAAACATCCTTCCAACCCGCTGCACCGTGTGTGTTGTATTTTACTAAAAACAGGACTTTTTGTGTTGTAATTCATTAAACATGGCGAGTGCGACTGTGGAGCGATGTCTCAATTGCTGTTTGAGATTAACTCCACTTATGCGCAGACTCATGTTGTCGGAGATTCCAAATAATATTATGAACATTTTACGTGTCTGGATCTCACCAACGCCGGTAAGATTGAAGAATGATTAACATTGTCGTTTTGATATTATTTACTTAGGAACTGCGCTTTTTATAATGTGTACCATATGAAAATCTTAGAGGACAATAAGTGCAATCCATGTCTGTATGTTTGTTCCTCACCTCATTAGTTGGGTTACGGATTTTAATAACTTAGATAGGTACCTGCTATTGTGTCGGTAACAACATAACTTATTAACTAGGATTGTATATTTCTATCAGTTTAGTTTATTCTGAGATACATAAAGCTAAAAAAACATTAATAGAAGACGTGCTGTATTTACAGCTATAGATGGTAATGTACCACAATTAAGAAACTTCCCAAAACTAGGGCTAGTGGAGCTTAAAAGATTTGCTTTAGGCTCGTACCAATTGAAACAAGCCAGATCCTACTATGGCGAGCATTTAAGACAAAATGGTATATACCATATAGAAGTATCGGAAGCGTTTGAAGAGGAATTACCTTTAATATTGGGAACTAATAATTATTTAGTTAGAGGAAGAATCAAATCGAGGCATGTGTCTAGTAGAACTTATTACGCCTATATTTTAATAAATAAAGACGAAAATGTAAGAGATACATTAGGCGCTATAGTAGGATATTATTGTTCTTGCCTTGTAGGAAAATGAACCGTAGGTTGTTGTGTGCATGTAATGTGCATAGTGTGGTATTTGAGCTGGGCACGTTACAACAATGTTAGTGTTCCAGCTCCATTTTTGAATAATATATTTTTGGAAGATTAAAATAAAGGTATACGGAACAATCATTCTTTCATTTATTGTACCTAGTGTAGATGTTTTCCATTCCTTCCTACGTACATAGACCATTTCATGAGACCTACTACAATCTATTATTTGAGTAGGATCTAGATATAACACTGAGCGATTGACTATCAAGTAATGATTCTTCCATACTTTGCATTATTTTGAATGAAACGCGGGAATAAGATTTAAAAGCACGAAGATGCTCCAAATCTAAATCAAGACTTGGTGAGGTGGTCACAGGCCACCAGTAACTGGCCACCTAAACTAGCTAAACCGCTACATATTTTACACAAATGTACTTCAAAGGCACAGAGCTCACTCGTAAACCCATTCAGATCCCTTCAAATAGCTTTTTTCAATTAATTTTGTCGAGTATAACCTCAAAATAATATTTTAATTTTTCAAAATATCTCGGTAATGCCATTGTAGTTTGTGTCGAACTTTTTGAGGATGTATTTAGACATGTCATCGAGTATTTTAAAGATGATTTGATGAAGACACAACAATGTTCAATTCAGTACATTTGTCCATAGTGCCGTGGGCAATCTCCTTTCCGGAGATTTGCTGTATAAATATATAATATAAGTACATGCATGTAGATTATCTGTAAAAGATTCGATCAGAATTCAAACCACATATGAAATACCTATAGATCTAAAAATAATATAAAACGATAAATGCGGGGAAAAACAACAGTTTTTCCCGCATTTATCGTTTTATATTATTTACAAATACTGAAATGTAAAAATATACAAATTGTTTGTTTTTATTGTTATAAAAACAAACAATTTGTATATTTTTACATTTCAGTATTTGTGTCATATCGACGTAGAATATGGGCATTGTATAAAAATAACCACGACTTTAAATAGTAGTCGCGTACGCATTTTATGTGCATACTAGCTGCGCCCCGCAGTTGCACCCGCATAAGTTTCGATCCCGTGGGAATATCGGGATAAAAAGTATCCTGTGTTAATCTTGGTTATATAAACCATCTGTGTGCCAAATTTCATCCAAATTCGTTCAGAAGCAACAAACATCCATCCATTCATACAAACTTTCACGTTTATAATATTAGTAGGATAATTATATCGTTGACTGCAGTACAATGGTTCAACAATAAACTGGCTCTTAAACCAACTTTAATGCCGCAAATCAGACCATGATAATTGTCACATCGACGAAGAGGCTGTAATTACGTATTCTACAAAAGACAAATCTGTCAGCACGTCGTCGGGTCAAATAACGCGTGCTGCGTTACATGACCTTGTTACAGTGTCTACGTCAGACGCTACGTCATCTGCCACAATCGTAACTCGTTCGAGACGCGTAGTCGTGAGCGACTTTCAAAGGTCACTTCGCGTGAAACTTTTGCAGCTGATTCAGAGTATTGAAATGCAAATTGAAGTAACTATTTATCGAGTAATCTTTTATAATGGTTTAAATCGGATTAAAATAAAAAGTAAACCGTAAAGTCTGGTCTTGTTTTTCAGATACATACTGTAAACGGTACATAATAGATCTAATAATTTCTCACTTCAATGACTTTTTGTCTGTTGTATAGGTATGTGAATTAAATCACCGTAAGTAATATGTAGAGAAGATTAACATCAATCAACAGTTGCTATAGGCGATCCCCTCACACCTTGTAAGTGTTGTTCAAATATTAGGTAGTTTTTAGTAGTAGATAGTAGTAAAGACACTGGAAAAGTAAATAAACGTATGAACGTTTATTTACTTTTCCAGTGTCTTTACTCCATATAGTATAGTTAGCGAGTAAAATGACGAAGTGTGACGTACCTCTTCGCTGTTTTCAAGAGGTTGAGAACTGATTCACCTCATTATAGCCCTTGAGGTTAACCCTGACATAAACCAATGGGTTGTAACATTAAATAGGAACGAATATCTCTCTAGAAGATTTTTATTTGCTTCGATTACCTACTGTATTGTAAAATATTTTAGTGTTTCTATTGACACTCATTTTCCAGAAATAAAATTACATTGTTATTTAAATTAATTTTAACGTTGCAAAACACATTGCAGTCGATTAATTAACGTGTCATTTTAATTATGTCTTGTATTACAATATCGTTTAAAGAAAGAGGTAAGCGGATCTCTCAAAGAACGCTACCTTATATGAAAACTTGTATAAGTAGGTACACGGATTGTCTTACAAGGCGCCTCTGACATTCTTAATTGCAAACTGCATATAATTATCCAGACAATTATAGCTCTTATAACGACCTGGTAACGGCTAATATCGTAAATAAATTTCGAACCATAACGGGTGGGCCATGCATAACTTTTGCCAACACGACATCAGGAATCGATATTTCATTTTTCGAATGCCATTTAAAACCTTGCGTTCGGATTCACATCCAATCCATAAACAAGATCTAGAGCGTTGCATGCGTGTTCCAGTCGCTTATCGTAACTGCATCATTAAGATCTGTAACATATGGGCATTTTTTAACTAAACTAGCTAGTTATCGGAACCTACTTGCGTTTCGAACAGTAGCGTTTCAGTCAATTGAGTGCACATTAGCGCTTACAAGTAGTAATTACAGCTAATAACTCATTTAGTACGACACCGTAGCATTGTTTTTATGTAAGTGCATTACAAAACGCCACATAAAAAGTACCTTGCTGCGTTTCCGATCGCGTTAAAAAACTATAAATTATGGAGCTGAGCAAATAACTCTTTTTTTATTTTATTTATGTATGGAATGGCAGAGCTGTATCAGCTACTTAAGTATTTTCCACGATGGATACGATATTATAGATTCCTTGATAATGTAACAAGTTATTAGAGTTTTATTATAATTATGTATCTAAATGTATTTTGCGTTTCTTGACAACTTGTTTAGGAGAGATTGAGATCACTTCATGAGAGATCTAAAGTACTGTCTAATTAGTTTTAATTAAAACATAAATAGTTTCGTTCTGAGAATGAAATGTAAAACATTTAGCTTCGTCTGAAGGCGGTCTAAAAGTAGTCATGGCGCCGCCATTTAGTCACCTGCAGCGGGTACAGAGCTCAAAATATCGGAAAAGAACTTGTCTTATATGGCAACAGAGAAAATGCGCTCCTGATAAAAATAACTGCTCGTATTGAATCTCTACGAACCGGTCAGTAATCACGAGTTGCGCAAGCAGTAAATTATTGCTTTTTTGCGATAATGTATGTGATTACAAGTTTCTTATTGCATACAGTATCAAATTCTGAATGATTTTGAATGAATGGAATTTGTGCGAAGTTTTTGGAGAATAGCCCTCGCCAACTCCTTTTATGGGAAAATGCTATACCTATTACAGACCATTTCTCGATTCCGTGCCAAATTCTCAATTTTCAATTTATGTGAAATGGTTTTCAGGACGCAGACTTTCACTCAAATGTGTCAAATGAATTTCTGGACGACTCTTTTGAACTTTTCGCCAATGTTATGATTTTAGAATTGCTCAAAATAAAATTACGCAACGTTATCGTTTAAAAATACTGAAGTATAGCAGTACCCTTGTCTTTTATATAATTTGTTTCTTAAAATAATTGTGTCGGTTGCCGAGAATTCTCGTATCTTCTACAATTCATCGTAGCTACACAGCTACACTACACGACCTCGTTTTAAATTGTGCAGCTAACAAGCTGCCAGGGATGTTGCAGTCAGTTGCATATATGTTACTTGTATAAACAGTTTGCATCGACTCTATACATCGGAGAAAGCAACATGGAAATCTGTTAACTTTGTGGTTATGGTAAACCTGAGGAACGACGATGACTATCCCAACAAACAAGAAATCAGGAAATTGTTAAATTCCAGCTTAGTTAGTATGATCATAAATTTTTATTTATCTCAACGTCTTAATACAGGCACTGATCAATATAATGCGCAATCTTAAATAGAGAAAGGTGTCTGTGATAGGAGGGTCCTGAGTTACAGATCACCTGGCTCTCTTAGATATGACATTTTACTTTACACAACGGTTAGAGTTAAGATATTATATAATGCTAGTTAAAATTGCAACTAAACACTACGTACAAAATTCAGAAACAGATGAGAACAGGGTTAAGGATAGCATGGAGGCAGACATTTAGGCTATCAAAGAAGATGATGAATAGGAACACTGGTAACTAGACCAATGGCACGAACTATGATTTTCTAAAGGAGGAAGTCCAAGTTCAGCACACACTCCTAAGGACAATGTTATTAATAAACAAGCCTCCCATACCAAGTCTGTAGCACATCAAATCACTAAAACGGATGCAGTAGACCTTGCAATCTTATCGGATTATCGTGTAGTACTAGCAAAATATTGGCGAGTTCGCACACTCGATGCAACGTGACTTTCGAGACTTCACGAGGTTGAGACGTGGATATAGTATGATTGTCAGTATCGATACTGCTAGTTGATCTTTCATCATTTGCTGGATGAACGTTTGTGCCTTTAATGAAATTTCATACATCATTTTCATGGATTAGGTATTTCTCTTCAGTTAAGCTAATTATTGGGACTGGCTTAGCTGTAATTTTCAGTTGTGTTGTTTGTTTTCTCCTCATTAGAAGCGTCTCAGCCAAACACAAAATATAAGTCTTAGTAGCAGAGGTCCAATTTTCACCAAGTATGAAAAACACGATCACATCCTAATGAGAAATACCTATATTGCTTTGTTACCAGTTCTTAGAACTTCAACTCTTCAAGTTACAAATGTGCAATATTTGAATCTTAACACGGCGTGGGAACTGAGGTAGGCATACCTAAGAGGTTCTAGGGAAGATGCATATATGTTTGTTATTTCAGTGTTTCAACCGTCACAGGTTTAGCTGCCCGTATGACTATGATTATTATGAGAGACTTATTGTATTTTTTATCTGATTCTTTACCTATCACAGTTCCTTCATCTTTTTCATTTCCAGCCATATCATGCTCTGACTCTAACTATCCTTGGATCTATCATCTTTGCACTCTTACATGTGTCGACTGACTCATCCCTCATGAGTCTTGCCATCAGATAAAAAGGGATATCGATCATTTTGACCAGTTGATGTAAAGACATACATATTAATAGCACTATCTGTCAGCCTGCTTATCTATCATTTGATATTCATACACGTGGGTGTCGGATTGATTAACGAATCGTTAAGTACTAAAGTCAATAAACTTACGATTGTAGGTTTTGCAAACGCACATGTTGGTAACTTGCGGTTATACGTTTAACTTTTCGTGATGTCGTTATTTGGTATCTACATATGGCGGAATCTTGATAGGAATTTTACGTTGTTTCTAATAGATGTCTTGATAGCATGAGCTATAATATATAATATTTGAACAAAAGTGTTCTGTTTATTAAGATTGGACATTGGATTATGATACATTATGCATTTCTAAATTTTCAGTTGTAATTTTATTTGCACGTTTAATTCCTACTGCTAGCTGCTAGCCACATGCCTTAGCTACCTAATTAGATGTTTCAAAACCAGATTTTGCTGAGTTTGTTTGATTCTTAACAGTAGGCACCGCCCTACCCCACAATTGCATGCAAAACTCTATACAGAACGTACTTCACAGCCACGCAGTCTTATTCCGGTGCCAACTGTCAAGAGTGGGCCGAAATCGCTGCGTTCACAAAACACAATTTGTTTCATGTATTAACATTTTAAACAATTTGCTACTCGGTATCGTGTTGATAATATTAATGAGGTGTAATATTGATTGCATGTATTTAGGGTATCGGAAATCAATAGATATTGCAACATATTTAATTATTGGGAAAAGTTTACTTGTGCATTTGCACGTTCGCATGCAGTTATTCCGAAAATAGTTTTTAGGGGAGACTTCTAGTACTTTGAACGATTTGAAAACATGGCTAAATGAATGTGGGTTTTTTTTTAATACCTATCTAATGGTATCTGTTTGACCACTATCTCATGATTACCTCCTACAACTTTTTTTGTTGTGAAAACAAGGTGTATTACTATGTAATTAGGTGTATTATGATAAGTCTATTTCTTATCATGTCAATGGGTTTTTTTCGAGTGTCTAATTAAAAATAATCGCGGACCGGATTTTCCGAACTAATATCCTGCTTAGTGTTATCGTTCATTACGTAAAGAAATATATTTTGTCCAACATTTCCATGCCTTTTTCTTAACCGGAATGCAGCTAACGATGATATTTTCATGTTTTTTTTTATTAAGTAATTCTAAGTTAAGCTGTACCTACTGTAAAACTTCGTGTTTATTTAATAGATTGGAATAAATGAAGTTTGTTTGTGAGAGACGGGG
The DNA here is from genome assembly GCA_949629185.1 of Apamea crenata. Lineage (NCBI taxonomy): Eukaryota > Metazoa > Arthropoda > Insecta > Lepidoptera > Noctuidae > Apamea > Apamea crenata. Next base: position 2,597,891 of record OX451353.1, on the reverse strand, counting down.
CGCGTTTTTGCTGTTTGGACAATCGTTTAAAATTATTGATGATTGCAATGATTTGGCCTGCGGGGTACTTGCGTAACGCACTATCTATCAGTAGCAATGGGTTTCATTTTGACAGTTCCACAACATTCATTGCGTTATTACGTTGTTGAGCAGACACATGTTTCGAACATATGAAGCAATGGATGAGCAATATCCTTCAAAATGGTTCAGATAGGAGAAGATATAATCAGCTGAATGCGAACTTTAATAAGGAACTGTTTTACGACATATTATTATTTTGTAACCCGCAGTTTCACCCGCATAAGTTTCGATCCCGTGGGAATATCGGGATAAAAAGTATCCTATATGTTAATTCTGGTTATAAACTATCTGTGTGCCAAATTTCATCCAAATTCGTTCAGAAGCAACAACATCAATCCATCCATACAAACTTTCACGTTTATAATATTAGTAGGATTACAAAATGTGGATTGAAAAACGTTAAAAATAAGTGTACCTGCCTATATTTTTGTACGTCATTAACAAGATTATGTAATAATCAGCTCATCGTGTCGAACTTTGAAGTGGGATCAATAGATTTAGATATGTAGTTACAAAATCTAGCATATCTACATTAAAATTAATATGGCAGATAAGCCATTGTCTTAAATTTCCTCAAACACGTATCGATAAGCAACGTTTCTATTTTTGTTATATAACGGTTTGAATTAAGATAAGGTCGTGCTAATCTATAATATATACTATAATACGTAGTGCAGTCATAAATAACGTACTTTGACGTAATAGTAATCAAAATAGGACCAAAGTACACTTCTACCTATGAAAACACCTTTTCTCCCAAAATTGTTCCACAAAATGTTTTTTTTTTGCGACGGCTTGCTGCAAAAACATAAGTGCACTCTTTAAAATGAATGAAACATAATGATCTAGAAGCAAGCATGGGATTTGAATATACTTCTATTCTTAGTTTCGAAATTTATCTTGACTTTTTGACAAAACTAAAACAACTGTGCATTGATAAACATTCGTGTGACTGAACTTGTCGGGATGCTTGCCAAATGCAATGCAAGAAATTACAGTTTTATAGTTTTGGCGATTTATTATAGGAATGAAAGCATTAATATGTAGCACCCCGATTTTTTGAGTACCGACTTATCAACGTTTTTTTTATATTATAAGACGATTTACTCAAGACAAGATACGAAAACTCGTTTCAAAACTGAAATGAAGTTGTTTGTAATTATCTAAACTACCTACTTATGATTTTGTTATTTGTTCTCAATTGTTGTCTACATCAAAGGGATTATTATGAAGGGTTTATAAAGACATTTGCTGATTGATAGCTTATTTATCATGTAAATTATGAATGTTAAGCGTTTAACACGTGTTTGTCTGGCAAAGGAACATTTTTCATATACTGCCTTATATGTCAATGTCAACCGTCATATAGTTTCAAAATTCGAATGTTAAAGCAATTGTCTTTGTTCAACTTTGAAGGAGAGAGAATCTCACATAGCCATCAAGTACAATGAACTTAAAAACTGATAAGAGCTGACTCAAAATCCTTATCTATGACTAAGCACACTGGAGTTTAGTTTTTATGGTCTCAATGCACTTTGATTCAATTTCTATTATCAAGGACTTAGTTTTCTTTAAGTTTATTGCTTTTTTGCCGATAGCATCAATAACAAATCGATATCAATCGGAGAGACAAGGAAAGCAGATTACAACTACATGGGATAGGTACGCCTGAGAGTGAATGAAATAGAACAAATGATTGTGTAAGACCTAAAAGTGTCAGTTTGACAAAGCAGTGGTTTTCCTTCTACGTGTTTTCTTGTTAAAAAAGAGGTAACACGATAAGATATTTATTCTGAACTAACATTGCTCTTCTGCCATGTCCGGGAAGCATGAGGTCCTGGGTTCGATTTCTAGGTCGGGTTGTGTGCTACTTATTACGGAGACCCATAAACCCACTTAAGTACCTACTGACGGCTACGAGCTGATAATAATGTTTTAGCTGAGCTAAGCTAAAACTTATATTCTATGAAAATCCGTGGATAATACCGCAATAACTACATAATTATGTGGTATCACGTAATCATAATATGTGGAAAAATCTTCCATTGTTTCAGAAATGATTACGTAACGGTAGATTTACTGCCGATATACCTACCTATCGATCAGTCATAGCTTCTGATAGTGACACCAGAGCGGTAATAGAAGTAAAAATTAAGAATAAAATTTTTGAAAACGTTCACAATCTCAATCTGTCAAAAATACCTCTGTTTTCCCTAAATTTTTGACATTTTCGCTGAGATGAGATTGCGACTAGATTTTGAACCTTTTTAATTACGGGAATGCGCTTTCTGATTTCTTAAACGTAGCTCTTAAAACATGACATAGGTACTTAAGTAATTTTTCTAGCATAAGCAAGAGACTGTGGTGGATTCTACCAGAAGCGTGGCAGGCCAGACAGACGCGACGCCAGAGCGCGACGCGACTCCAGTAAAAGAATTTCCATGAAAACCTCATGGAAATGGTTCTACCAGAATTGCATCGCACCATCATCGCGTCGCGCCTGTCTGCGGAAGCCTAAAAAAGAAAGGTCATTGAACGAAAAACGAAACCTAATGAATGAATGAATTAATGATTTATTCACATAAAAAAATTCTTAACGCTAGATACATTGCCGCACAAAACTGCTTACGCAGTTTAACTGTGAGATCGTTGAGTCTCTGTTACAATAAACTTAAATTAATATGAGGTACATCTATAACCTATAGTAGGTATATGCTCAACACCTACACTTACTTACATAGAATCTAATAAATATCTTTTAAGCTTAGGTACGTGCGAATTTTACTGTATTATCTTCTTGTCTGATGTCAGCAGGCAAAGTGTTCAGTAAATAGATGTAGAATGATGATATTAACTTGTAGGTTCAATTTCAGTTGTAATCATGTATAATTATTTAATGTCATCTCCTTACAGGAAGTAATTAATCATCTTTCATTTAAAAATCATCTTTCCTAATCAATAATTATCTACTTTAAAACCTTCACCGCTTCGACTTTGAATATGAGGTCGTTCTTCACAACAGCCGATGGCCATTTACCGATAATCCGCTAGCCAAATTATTTGTGTAGCAGAAACTTTAGCGAATTGATGCAAAAACTGCTAAATAATGATGATGCAGAAATAATACAAACATACATAAAAGCGGTGCTATTCTGTAAAAATCTCACCGTTAAAACTAAGATGAAGTGAGCTGTCAACAGTGTCTATCCCTAGCACCAGCCGGTGTATTCTGTAAAAATATGACCGGGAAGACTGAGGTGAAGTGAGCTGTCATTCCACCTGATACACTATTGACAGCTTACTTCACCCAAGCTATCACGGGGAGATTTTTACAGAATAGACTGGATATAGTTTTTGCCATGGAGAAATAATGTTTTATGAAACAGACTGTTTCTAGATGACTGATATGAACTTATTTCGTTAATTGAGATAGTATCATAACGTAATTATCTAATCGGTTTCCAAATTAGAACCGTGATACAACCGTTTAATTTCTAGCATTCAATACTTTTTGATTAATATCTTGTTAGCGCCAATCAAAGTGATTATTACAAAGCATAACTAATATTATGTAATTATCCTCATTAATAAGAGCACTTTTGTGTTCCAAGAGATAACAGATATGTTATCTCTTGAAAGACAAAAAGTTATAAATTTCTGTATTCGTGATAAAGGATATATATCACGAATCATGATGACAATAGAGAACAATACATGAAGGAGACTCCCAAGAGGGAAATTTCTCGATTTTATTTACCTACTCTTGTTGCATTGTTTGTGTATTTTTGCATCTGATACTGTCTTATCAGACTTATCAGAGAATGAGGCTGCATCAGCTTTTGTTTAAAAATTAAGTACTGGCCACTGAGATACTTTTAAACTTTTTATTATTCTGTTTAAATAAATGTTCTAACTGGACAACCATGTTTTTTGTTACGACACTATTACAAACCATTAAGAAATTCATAGACAAACCTACTTTTTGTCAATTTCACCGTTAGCGTAAGCTCATAAAACAAACGGAGACATCCTAACCTGCACTGATAACGTTATCATACCGACAGACATTGCTTTATAATCGATAATAAATATTACTTTATTCGATTATCAGGCTCAATCGATTGTTATGATTCGTTGATAAGTCGTTGCTATGCCGTCATTATTAACTGGAATGAATGGAATTAGTATATTGGAATTGGAATGTGAGACACTTGACACTCCTTATGCAACGATGAGCGAAAGGTGCAGAATGCTTTGAGCGCTGACATTTGAGCGCATGCCGATCTACTTGAACTGGGAAATTGTCCAACTCTAGCTAACGGGGAGTTTTTAACTAAATAGTTCTACACGAAAACACACCTAGATATACGACGTAGCCGCAAAATGATTTCTTTTAATTTGTGCCCTCGATCTCATCAGAATAACTTACCCCTAAAAAACAGAGATTACTGATCCAAGTGCAAAATCAGACACTCTCAGCCTGTATAATTTTTTCCACCTTTAATAACAACAGTCGCCACCAGATAAGATGATTGATTACATGGAGCAGTGTGTCGTATCTAACATTGCGAAATACTTATTTTTAGTCGCAATTTATCTCGAACAACATGTAATACCTTAAATAAAATCTAATTTTCATATGTTAAATTTACAGGAACAACATTTTTGCTGGTTTATGGATTATTATTTGGTCAATATTTTCCATAGATGGTGTAAGAACAAAGCAAATATCTTTATCAGATAGATTTACAGCACTATCTATTGATACGATTAGGACTTTATGTAGGTACGTACAACGTGTTAAATCTAGATTAATTTGCATTGTACTCGTAGAAGTTCAAGTATCAAGTTTTTTTAATTAAATGAAAAAGAAATAGTTTCAGGTAGAATATGAAGTGTAGGAAATATCACTAAAGATCAATGAACTTGAAACATGATCGCTAAATATATGTAATTATCATGAATCATACAAAATTATGCAACGATAAAATACCATCACTCACTTGTGCCCGGGCACGAGGCCTTTGACATAATTGAATAATATTTTGTTTTACCTACGTAATACAAAAGTACCTACGTAATTACGCGCATGTAGATGATAAGAAACAAATTTAGTGGTATTACGCCTTATAAGGTCCATTTTAGCGTGGCACTAGTAATGTTCTCAGTCCGCAAATTCATTGGCGCAGAAAAAAAACAATGTAAAAAGAAGTAATTTGCTAATAATTAATACGCAAACGAGTTTAGAAATCCTTTCACTAAATAGAAAACACCTATTCTTGCTATTGCGAACTGGAATTTCACTTAAGGTATTAGGTACACATCTTTCGAACCAGAGACTGCTTTCGTGAACATGTAATATTTTTAAATCACTATGATATAATAAAAGTAATTATTTTATACTGAAACCAAACTCTTTTTTTAAATTTTGACTCACGAAGATAACACTTGTTATCTAAAGTACTTAAAGTACTGTATAATTTTGACTCACTAAAGGTGATTCTATTTATATCATTATCTATTAAGAGAGCTGCATCAGCGTGTATATTTAGTTTTATTACTATTAAGTTGCACTGCAGTGTTACGTCACTGGTATTGCAGAGTTTATTTATAAATTCTCTTATGCCTGAAAATAAAACGAAAATATTTCTTATTTTTAATTTTCACGGAAAACTAGAACGCATTACCGCAGAATTTTATTGTAATTTTATATGATTTACAGTTCTGTTTTAAACGGATTTATAGGTCACGTTTCCCGTAGTAACTAGTAATAAAGTCACGCCTCATTTTACAGCTTTAAATACCACATGAGCCCTGAAACCTGAAATACTTCCTGAATACTTTCTATTGTTGAGACAACCGTAACAACTGAAGGCACGAGCCCTTATTCATTGGATATTGCCAACTAAACAATGCGTCTTATGTCGTGCTTATTGAAAGTGTGCAGAGTCGTTTTTTCTCTGCAGTTTGGTGGCTATAACTCTGCAGATTGCTATAACATGATCTCGAGGGGCATAAACACTGCAGTGGCCGGTCTTACGTGCCTGCAGACATGTTTTCAGACCACGTACACGATGTTATGAGTAAATGAGATCAGTTTCATCCGTCACAATTGCTAATAGGTGTTAAGAAATGGGTTGGAAATGGCGCGCGCCATTAAACTCTGCATTCTAACTTATGACTTTTACATTTTATGATTTCAATGCTCTAGTTTGTGTTTTTACGATTTCGTTTTTATATCCTGTAGTAAATTAGATTTTCTTGTGGAAGATTTAACGTCCCACCAATGGCCCATTTACCTTTAGTGTTCAGTTTTGTTACATACAACATTGGAAACATAATACGAACTAATTGTCTTTGGCATAGCTCCCAAACGTAATACTAACTTCCTTTTTGCATCTTTTTTCATGAAACTTGACTAATTCTTTATCTAAAAGTATATTTTTCTTACCAGCCATTATTGTCTAAATTATTACCGTGACGTATTATGTGTATGTCGACCTCGTTCGTCCTGCCTGGGCACAGTCCAATAGTTCCTTCCGTGTTAATATTTAAATACACCGGAACACTGTGTTTTGTTTTCCTGTTTATGTTACTATTACTATCTACGGAGTAAATATTAGTTACTACTGTATTACTTTAAATTGTTTGCATATTCACTTAAAAAAACTATTACGTTTGTGGAAATAAGTAGTTGACAGCGTCTAGTCGTTACAGAAATAGATCGAAAATCTTGTTTATTAATGCATTGTTTGTTGTTTATTTGTTTTAAGATTATCGAGGACATAATATGTGATAATGGGTCGTGATCAACACACAAATGATTCACGAAATTAAATCAGTGATAAGAATTTCTCTTGCAATTGTACCTTACCTATAATTATGCATTTTAAACTTGAAATAATAGTGGAAACTGATGTATCTGTCCCTTTGTGGGTTACACTTAAAGAGGTGGTATGTGGTAGGTTAATACAAGCAGTGAAGCCTAGAAAAAATAGCCCATTCGTGAAAATTAATTACGCCTTCAGCACATAGAGAACGTTTAATACATGGCCTATATTATATTATATTACAAGGTCTATTTAAATTGAGACTAATAGGTTCGTGGCTATCAATTAATATTATTTAACGGCTATCGTTGCTATGAGGCTATAAATTGTAGCCCGAGCAGTTGCATCGCGCAGTTACAGTCCTTAGTCATTGACTAATTACCTAACTATGTCAGTTTTGTGATTTAATATAGTAGTACTTATATTAAGAATGTTAGCTTGACGAGAACTTTATTATACATAAAAATATCTATGTACCTATCTCTTACCCATGTTTGCAAATAAATGAATGATTTGATTCGAGATGAGGCAGGAATATTACTGTATACGCGTTCCTAATGACTTTGTGGCTGGGTTGCGTGCGATGTTTGGATTTTGGATAAGAGCTCAATATACCTCTTCAAGTACCTAAGTTCTATGAGGCTATTACGAACATTTTAATATTCACAATAGCAACATGTTTAATTTGTATAATAATGTAGCATAATCAGCATATAATGGGACACAGGCCTCATCTCTATAAGAGGGAGTGGGCCGTACTCCACCACGCAGGCCCAATGCGGGTTGGTGGATGTCATATGTCTTCGAATTTTTGGTTCTGGAACATGCTGGTTATCTCACAATGTTTTCATTCACCGTTTTAAGAGCAGTGGTGATGAAATCATTTACTCAAAGTAAAGCGCCTGCCTGGGTTTTTACCCACGACCTACAGCTCAGTAAGTCGCGGCCATTACCACTGGGCCACCCTGTTCTGTCTGTTCAATAATGTAATTTCTAGCTAAATATATTGCTATCTTAATCAATTTAATGAAAAAAATAAATAATTACGTTTATTTAATGAAAACGTTATTTCATTCAAATGGAATTTTCTTTATGATTTTCATTGTTTTAATAAATTAATGAATAAGGTCAGTTAAAATAGTAATCAATACAATGTCGTAATTAGTGGTGACTCTTATCTTTTCGCTATTTATGTAAAGAATGGTCAATTTGTCGCCATTTTAGTCACCAAGGTTAAAGGTGGTCAAAATAAAAGTTTGTTGGTAACAGAGAAACTAGGGCTGACAGCATTGGAGAAATAAATAATTAAAAGTAGTTACTAAAGTACAGACGCCAGCACATCAAGCTACCCGAAACTGTCAAATTTTCCCAATCAACCTTGAACCTAATGCTTTAGCGATAAAGTTGAAAATCTATTAAAGTTGTAGTAGCTTGATGTGCTGGCGTCTGTACCTATAGTTTCATGAAACTCTTATAAGTTACGGTTTTAAGAAGGAATAACGTTTAATATTTAAATGAGAACTTCATTATCTCATGTTGCACATTTCATGAGTCTTTTTAATCCCCAAAAAGGTAGCCACAATCAAAAAGGGCGCTAACTTACAAAAGACTGCTCTTATCTAATCCTATGCATAATTCATGCATGCCGCCAGTCTACCTCAAAACAGAGGCAAGATTTTTCTCCTTAAAATCAAATCGCCTTTTTAGTTGCCTTTTGGCTCAGGAACGGCCCTGTAATATCCGTGTCACACAGACAGTACTGACCTCGGCTTTAGGCTAGACATTTAGATATCTAGCTACATTGTATTTCATTACTATTATTTTGATATTTCGTTTTAGAGAGATAATCACGTAGAGAGACTTTCTTAGAGCAATCTCCCTTTTTCTAAAAGCAAAAGTGAGATCACTCAAAAATTAGAGAGATTATTATTAGATAGATTATTATTTCTTTGAGTTAGTTCTGAATTTAGACGATTCTTTTTTCGTTTGTCTCTGTAGTGGTCTATCGAGTAGGAGGCGTTTTAGGATACCTTCCGAGATAGATAGAACACACGTGTCCTAAGTATCAACACTGTCGTTGTTTTTAGTTCTACACATGTCTTGTGATCTAAAGAGTGATAAGGATAGTTTACTCATTCAAAGTAGGTACCTATACCACCAATAATGCATGATTTTAAAAGATAATTTTGAGATTGAAAAAAATTAAGTTTGTCATGAATTAGTTCGATTTTATGAGAAGTTGTATTTACTTATGTGTGGTAAATGTTTTAATTCATTCAAAATCTTGCCATTTGTGTTCACACATACAATAAATTAACGCCAGGCGGAAACAACCACTAACATATCAATTTTGGGAAGTCTACTAACCTCATATACACAGTTAAACTGGGTAAAGACTATCAGTATCTATCGATCAAAGTTCAGTCTGCCTAACACTTTCTTTTCACTTGGCACACTGATAAGGATACTGATACATTGTGACGTTATCACTTAACATCCGAACACGAGTCTCTTGGTACTTATAGACTTACTTATAACTATAAGAAATTCTCGCTACTATGTTGTGTAATTTCGCAGTACCCATATCCACTTCCCTGTTTTGCGGTGCCACTGGTTCATATTGCCGCTAGATCACGTTTACGATGGTGACTTATTCTAAGGCACTTATTTCTCTCTTGCCCTCTCCCAATTTATTCGTGGTCGGTGCAACATGACTTTTTCTTCCATACTTCTCTATAAGTCGTCATCTCGGTAGTCACCCCCTTTTTCTAACCATATCATCTTTCACATAGTCCATCCATCGTTTCATGTATGGCAGTTATAAAATAAGTACTGGAGTGAAAATTTTGATCTAAACTCAAATAATTATGTTAATTCTGTTTCAACGCCTCCCTTTACCACTTCCACCTTAAGGATATTAGCGAGGCGTATAAATTATTTATCTTCATTCCAAGGTAAGTGTGTTACTTAGACGCCATTAAAGATCGTAAGGCATAATTTTAAACTTAATCAATTTCAATAGGCACATTGTTCTCATGTTATCTTTAACGGTAGGTAGGTAAATCCTGTTCTAAAATCGACTGAGTTGGGTTTCAAGTGGCTAAAGATATGAATCTAGGAAGCTAGGCAGGATTATCTATGATAGCTGTCATTAGGGTGATGTTAGTTGTGTTATCGTCTGAACCTATATAGTTTAGGCGCTATCTTTGATTGATACAGCATTTTTTATGAAATGACGCATTTAGGTATCTGCCAGAAGTAAGTGTTGTTTGAGGAAAAATCTGAAGACTTCTTCTGAGTTCTGCTCTGCTTTGCAATTTTACAAATCTCCCATATTATATTCAACTTCAACCGAATGCTTATAAAGGACATTGTTTGGCACATAGAATAAAAAGAAATAAAATTTAAAGCTAGATTCCGTTTGCGGTTAAGTTTGTTAAGCTCCTTTAGGTTTTCTGGTAGCCCGAAACACAGACGGTTTCTACTTATTGTTCGTATAGATTAAAGTGTTTTATAAATATCCGACATTTGTAAGTAAGTCTACATGCTATAGTTTTTATTGCGTCTCTCATGTGACTAGTGTTTTAATAACTTCGACTAGACATTCCTGGGAAAGCCTATTGTAAAAATAATCGAATACATTGAACAGGCAACAAAAATATTTTGTGGAAGGTTATGGAGAGAACTATTGGTACTGGAGGTAAAACAGCAAAAGTACATTATCGTTGGAACCCACAACATCTTCCTAATCATGTTTTGTTCAATCGAAGGTTATCGTATTATTTTTGGCTATTCTGATGCAAGTTATCACCAGTAGGTACAAATAAAAGCAAGGTGCATGGCTAAAGTCTAATGATAAAAGGACTTTGCACCGATCACGGCGTTTAAGATTAAGAAGATCACGCCGACCTGAAATCCTTTGTGATAGCATAACGAGTTGCCGATAACATATGAAGCGTTGCGCTGAAGGGTCAACTTATCGATAGCATGCCGACTGTCGTGAGTGAATGAACGGCAAGTTTCATTAACGGGAATTTCTAATTATGATAAGATTTCTAAATATGAAGATTGGTTTTGATTCTTTTTTTGATTTTGGATTGATTTTTGAAATATTATGGCCTGTGGGTAAGTTTTATTTCTAAATATATTATTAAGTTGCTGTGATTAAATTTTGGCATACAGTCTGCAGTATTAAAGAAAAATCATTTAAAATTCCATTGCTAAATCGGAAGTAACGACAGAAAATTTTCACCTTCTGAAAAGTATATCGTCAGTCGCTATCGCGCGTCAGTCACGACAGTCGGAAACTCTACAGCTACACGTAATCATTTTCCACCCGCTATCAAATCAGAACTTGGCCAAAATGTCTGCACTGCTACCACAATTTAGATAAATTAAATAAGTAGTTTGATGCTTTTGCCACCGCAAGTCCTCTTCTAGAAGAGAATGTTACGAACATAACCTAACAAAAAAGAAAGTCAGTACTCACACGTATGCTTTCGTCTCCTGCAGATGGACAAGGCCGTGCTTGAACAGGTCGTACGCAACCTTGGAGTACTTGGTGGACACAGCCAGGAGGTCTGGCTGGTATTCCACTTCCTTCTGTTTCTCCGAACTGTTGGGATCAGTGACAATGTTGTGCTTCTTCTTCATCCTCTCTAAAGTACGCGAGGGTTTCGGTGGCGGAGGCGCCACCGGTGCCGTTTCGATCACATCACGGGTACACATATTACACATTTTTTCTTAACAACACGCTCTACGCTCACTGACCGTTTGGCTGGCGCGCGCGCCGTTCGCGTATATAAGTCGATGATTTCGTTTCCCCCCACCATAGCGGGCGCCCCTGATAACGTGGATTCGTTGAATCAAACACGCGTAGAAGCTGCATATCGAACGAAGTAGTAGAGAAGACCAATCTATATATTTATAAAAAAACATTATTTTGATTCGACAAGGCCCACTGTTACAATTAATAATCATAGTAAGAGGTCAATTAACTATTAATTGATTTTTCTTGTTTGTTTTTTCAATCAGGTGTTTAATTTTCAACTCTTTTTATTTTAACATTGGTTAATTTTAACTTTTTGACATAGTTTTCTAACGTACATTGGGGTTTTAAGTATCTTTGGAAAATCTCACTTGTTTAAAACGGTTTTATTCATTGGAATATATTGCAACCAGTAAATGGGTTCTCTTGTAGGAAAAACATGTGATTTCTAAATTTAGCTTAATTTCTCAAGAAAATTACACAAAACAACATAAAATCACGCCTTTTTTCCAGAGGTTAGATTAGGTTAGGCAGAGGTGTAGGTACACCCATATTGCGCTGTTATAAGACATTCTATTTGGTTACCTGTACAATATTTTTGAAGAAAACTGGTTATAAATAGTAAGAAGGAAAGATTTAACGCCCCGGGAGTTGTCAAGAACTTGGTCGAAAAAGTGCGCCATGGTAATTCAAGTACTTAATAAAAAGTCCTAATCTTAAAAATAACTGAATACTGTTGTTAGTTGCAACACTTGGATTTTTACGTATAGCATATGCTTAGAATGAAAGGAGGTACTTACTTGTGGAATATTTGATTGCATTTCTTTGCGCTTAGAACGATCATACATAATTATTTCTCGCGACTTGTGTTTGAGATGACGTGACATTGAACACTGGCTGCTCGCTTAGGGTACATAACCATATATGTAAGGCTAGTAAAGCTAGATGCCTTAGTTTCGTGCTAGGGTTAGGCTTCCAGCTGGCCGGATGCGATTAAGAAGAAGACCGCATAACTTGGAAATGCGTCGTATGTGGTTACGGTCACGAGGGAACGATGAAGTAGAATAAAGACAATCATTAGATTAGGCTTCTATTAATATTCATGAAGTATCCCCGACGTATTTAGGTATAGGTACTGAATTTAATTTTAAATCGATTTAATATAAAAGAATCCAGATTTGTTTTCGATCAATCGCATTATTGATCTAAAAAGAAAACATTTTCTGGGAACTCTACACAAAATAACAATAATTTATAGAAAGATTGCATAATGTGGTATTGTGATTATTTTTGCATTCTTAGAAATTAATGAAAAATACATCATTAACATTATGCATTTGCGACGAGCCAAATAACACACATTTTCTCTCTTAAAATTTGATGATGTTTACAAGCTGATTTCCACTGAAAAACAGTCAACGTCTTCGTAAGCAATTTACTACAAATTATTGATGAAGATTGTCATTTATTGATTAATCATTAAACAATATAATACCTACCTACCTACCTACCTATAGGAGTAGAATACCTACTCCTTATTATATGTACCTACATATAATAAGGAGTAGGTATTCTACCACCACCACCATAATATCACCACCACCACCACCACAATATGACCACCAACCACCAATATGGTCACCATAATATGACTTACAGATTATACAAGGTTATTGGTAAAACACTAACAAACTTGCAGGACTGGATTACTAACATCATAAACAACAACTTTTGTTCTAAGACTTTCTACAAAACATAATACATTTTCCAAAAACAAACCTATAAGATTTCGTTGTTCTATCCAACCCCCGCACCCCTCCGCTGCATTTTGTACAAGACACGGCAGTTTGTTTACCTAACTGGCGCTTTCTTTTAAAATTGGAATATTTCAATTCGTTGAATTGAAATATTTTCTTTTTAAATTTTGATGAATTAATAAAAGGCATAGAACAAAAGTTGTTGTCTAGGATGTCAGTAATAATATACCTAGTCCTGAGAAGTTGTTAATGTTTTACCAAAAACTCTGTGTATGTATTAAATTTTACATAGTGTGACTCAATAGGCGGTCTTATCGCTAAAAGCAATCTTCATTCTTCTATCAGTAGGATGAAGGTATTAACGTAAGTAACCCTTTTGAAAGGCCTTTTCTTTTTCAGCTTAACAGCGGAGTTTCCACTGCGGTTGACAAATACACACTTAGGGAAATTTTACATTTATAATTATTTTGTGGTTAAAATGTCGCATGCAATTCAAATATTTATGTTGTTTTGCCTAACTGTTATTTATTCAGATGGTGACTCCATCTGAATAAATAACAGTTAGGCAAAACAACAGGACGGAGTAGGTATATTCATGTAAAATAAGCCGAGAATCTGAGGGGCAATTCTCGTAATTTAAAGAACGTTCACAGTCTGATCTCAGTCTCAATCTGTCAAAAAATATCTCTAATTTTGACAAGTTTTTGACATTTGTTTGTCGCCGAGAAGAGACTGCGACTAGATTTTGAACGTTTTAAATTACGGGAAGGCCTTCTGGTGTGGAGATTATTTATTTGATTTTCCCATTATCATCGTCCTCATTGGCAACCTTGTTCCACCCACTGTTGAGTCACAGTAGGTTGAGTATAAGCGCCCTCCCTCTTGTGCCATGCTTCCCTGGTCTGTGCGAGTCTCAACCTGCCCACTAATTGCGTAACACACTTTCAATCAAAATCTGAATCATTTGAAGGATATTGCTAATCCATTGTTTTAGGTATATGCTCTAATTTGTATAAACAACAAACAACATAGTTGTTGAACTGTCAAAATCAAAGCCATTGCTACTTTTAGCGTGTTACGCAATTACCCCACTGGTCTTCCCCGCGGTTTTCCCATAGAGTTCAAAACCCCGTAAATTTTCGTGAAAATCTTCAGTGGTTTAGGTTTTACGTTATCCGTCGCACAGTTAGTCACGGAACTCTTTTTTGTACCTATATTTAGATTTAGCAACACATTTATGATCTAAGAACGACTACGCAAGATGCTTTGTACACCCACAGGTGATGACGTATGTGTCATGTGACGGCTGAAATATAAACAAATAGGTTTATTATTCGGATCTCCGTGCTGCATGTGACTTATTACTAGATCTCTATTTGTATCTGATGAATGGGAAACGGTCGTGGTAACGTAGGTTTAGTAATGTTTCACTAATTTAAATGGAGATAGATCTCAAGTAGCTTAACTGTGTTTCGGGGTAAAGGACTCGATAAAATTACAGGCAAGTATTAAAATTTTATCCCTTAGTTTGAAAAAAAAAAAAGAAGACACGTTATCAGTGCTTATATAGTCCTTAAGTGGCGCACTGTATTAACGTTGTTGCGAAGGAAAAGTGAGGTTTATCAATTATTATCCATATCTGTTTTTCTGGAGATAAACTGATTGTTACTCGTTCAAAGACTCAGTATTTCTTCACTTTGGAAGATTCAGTAATGTTTTACATAGCTCACAGAATAAGCAAGCTGAAGTGGCTATGGGCCGGTCATACGTATTAGCTGTAGAACGGATGACCGCTGGGGTAAACGTGTTCTTGAGTGGAGACCGCGAACGGCAAACGTAAGGTTGGACGCTCTCAGGCTTGGCCAAAGATTTTGTAGTGGGGGAAGTTCGCGCACGCACATTTCATACATTTTTACATGCGCGAACTTGTCAACTTACGTGCCGGTAACTATAGGAGTATAGGACGCTCTCAGGCCAGGTGGAGCGGTCTTCTGGCGAGCAAGCGAGGGGGGCTAGTAGCAGCTGGATGAGAGTTGCGGAGAATGGAGCTAAATGGCGTGCAATTGAAGAGACCTGTGTCCAGCAGTGGACTGCTGTAGGCTGATGATGTGCAACAGTGCTGTTCTACTAATTGTTATTTAATAATGCTCTCCAGTTATGACAATAGGCTGTTGGCGCTTTCAGGGAGAAAATATTGTGTTCAGTTCATAAGTTGAACAGTTATTTCAAATTCTGGTGTTAGTTGACTTTTCATCCCCCAAATCTTACGCCCCGAAAGTCTGTAACGATCTCACCGTGAAAACTTAGGTGAAGTGAGCGTGGAGTGAGCTGTCATTCCAACTGATGCTAGGGATTGACACTATTGACAGCTCACTCTGAGCTCGCTTCTCCTAAGTTTTCACGGTGACATTTTTCCAGAACCAATCGGTTGTACCCTAATTGCGTAACACACTATCAATCACAATCTGAATCATTTTGAAGGATAATGCTAATCCATTGCTTCTTATGTTGGAAAAAATTGTCTGCTCAATAACGTAAAGAACGCAATGAATGTTGTTGAACTTTCAAAATGAAAGCCATTTCTACTGTTAGTGTGTATCATTTATGATACGATTACCAGACGGGACTCAACATTCGTAATCGCTTTTTTTGATTTCTCATCGCTAACTGGATACCTACTTCATTGATTTGAATATGCAGCATCAAAAGGTTTTTCTATATATCCGATAAATTAGTAATCATTTTTACCTGAGCTCAAATCTTGACGTCATCACATCGAAGTTAGTGTGACCACTTGCCCAGGGATTTACACAATATTTCATAAGACAACATTGATTCATTATTGTTTGTTTGTTATGCAGATTAGCAGAAAAATATATATCATTGAGTGTTATCTTAATGATTGTAAATTATTTGATTTATAACCCTTATATTTCAGAGATTAGGAATATTATTGTATCTCTTATTTATAATCTTGTTACGATTTTCAAATCATATCGTAGCGTTAGTAAACGCCCATTGAATGTGATATTTATGGTACAGACGCCAGCAGGTCATGCTACCCGAAACTGTCAAATTTTCCCAATCAACCTTGAACCTTAATTCTTTAGCGATAAAGTCGAAAATCTATTAAAGAAATTTGACAGAATGTAGTAGCTTGATATGCTAGCATCTGTACTTCCATGGGGTATCATACTACAAGTCTGTGTGTAGCTGTCTGCCTTCAAGTAGTTTCACTAGATTTCTGGTTGAAGAGTAAGGGATTTGAGGAATATGCAGGCTAGTTTCCTCAAATCCCTTTTTTTTAAAGACGTTGCCCGACACTAGGAATGTATCCTGTATCGTAGGTGCGTTTACAAACATTTAAACCCACAGACACCAACAGCCAGACCCGGAACAACCTGTAGGTGTAGGCAATACAAATATTTGTTCCGTGCGGGAATCGAACCCACGACACGCAGCGCAGCAGTCGATCGCTCAGCCACTGCGCCAACCGTGTCGTCAAAAACCCTTAAACTTTACTTCTTAGTTTGCCAACTTTCTTTATCCTTTGTATTTCTGTTGTACAAAAGCGGAGTTATTCATTTTCCATAAGTTACAGTAGCTAGGTAGGTAAACCGTTACTTTCTCTCCCAACAAGAGCCCAATGTCAGTGGCAATACCAAACATGGGTTAAAAGATAAGTTTTTGGAATTTTTGTCAATTCTAAACTTACATGAAAGACTAACGCGTTTAATTGATCAAAAAAACACCAAACACCGTCTCCTGACAGAAGGGTTACTGTGCTGACAATTTATAAAGAAGGTTAAGCAGGTATATCTAAGAACAACGCACGAAAAGTACAAACGCCAGCAGGGCAGCTACCCGAAACTGTAAAATTTTCCCAATCAACCTTGAACCTGAATGCTTTAACCATAAAGATGAAAATCTATTAAAGTTTGACAGATTGTAGTAGCTTTATGTGGCTGGCGTCTGTACAGTGATCGAAAATCGTGGAAAACTTGACATGCGTATCTGAGATCTGCGAGGCCTCTGAAATATCTCGCATAATCTTATCTACATGATAAATTTATCGGAAAGTAACGTGTGCTAATATTAAGGGCTTGGCAAATGGGTTACGTAACACAAGGCGGCGGGTTTTCAGGAAATATATCGTGATGACGAGGCTGTGTTTCCACTGAGTTACGCCTTCCTACTGCGCAGTACATTGCTGATAACTGACAAATAAAATGTTAGTCAAGTGGGATCGGTCGTAATCTGTTTGTGTGCAAAATATCGATGACGGTGAAAATATTGACGATAAGGCTTTGAAAATATGCGAGTCCACCTTAGATATAAGGTTGACTTAAACCCTAGTTAAATTATTCTTATAGTATTCCCTTAAATCAATACTTCTTCTAAGCGTGTCTATGGCAATCTAAATGAACTCGTCCCAGATTTGACTACGTGCTTAGCGCCATCACTAGCGTCCATCAGTTCCTGTAACGTGCAGCTGACAGGACACGTAGGACATGATAATAAGTGTGCCATCGTTTGTGGAACAGCACCACATTCACACTCTAAGACGGAGTTGTCTATGAATCTCCACCTGAACAGGTTCTCCTTGCTTCTGCTAACATGGGTTCGGAGTCTGTTTAAGGACTTCCAGGTTACCCCAGGCAACTCATGCCCAGGTGGGAGATCTTCAGCGGGTGGAGCAAATGGTTTGGGTCTAATCTGTACTAATATTATTATGAAGAGGTAAAATTTATGAGTTTGTGTGTATATGTAATCTAACTACCGATTCAATTCCTAAAATTCTTTCACTAATGGGAAGCTACAGTATTGCCGAGTGTCATAAGATAAAATATATTTTATTTTAAAATTTCATGCGGACGAAGTCGCGGTCAGAAGCTAGTATTCAAAATACAGAATGATTTTGTTTTAAACTTTGTCCCACACTAGGAATTTCTTCTGTGTCGTGGGTGCGTTTACAGACATATACATTCACATACACAAACAGCCAGACTCGGAACAACTAATTGTAGGTCATACAAATATCTGTTCCGTGCGGGAATCGAACCCGCGACACGCAGCGCAGCAGTCAATCGCTTAACCACTGCGCCAACCGTGCCGTCAAACAACATTGAACACGGCTCTACAGTTAATATGAAACCTTCATGGAATTGTTCTACCAAAATTGGCACCCTCGCGTCGCGGCAGCGTGCAGGAAGGAGCCTTTTGAGTTAGGCATGCATAATCAGCCTATAATGTTCCCACTGCTGGGACACAGGCCTCCTGTGTAAGGGAGTGGGCTGTAATCCACCATGCGGGCCCAGTGCGGGTTGGTAGATGTCACATGTCTTCGATTTTTTGATTCTAGAACATCAACGGTTTACTTACAATGTTTTGCTTCACTGTGAAGGAAAACAAATGAGTGGCAAAAATTCACACTGGTACTTAGACCTTAGCTTGATAAAAGACTTGAATTGAAATAACAAACACGGATGAAAAACAAAATCCCAACCTTCATAAAGTCAACATTAGAGTGCAATCTTTAAGTACCTACTTAAAAACAGTTTAACAGGTAGCATCGTTATCCCAGATAGAATTGACACATGTGAAGCACACTCTGTTTTTTATAATCTCCGGTCTTAAAGTGGTAAACATCATAACATTATGACGCTCTAGGTGGCCGCCGGTGAGTGCATTTAGTATAGTCAGTTCGTTTTTGTAGTGTTCAAGATGTAAACACATCAGAGAAGCTTATAATAAGTGACACGTTCCTTAAATTGGTACCTACTTTCTTGTAAAGTCGTCAACTTTACAAGAAGGTTCTAAATCTGATCTAAAAATGTTGGAATAAAAATAAAGAGTTGATTTCAAACTGGACGGGATTTTTTTTTTCTGGAGATAATGTTTTGAAGGAGATTTTTTTGAGCTTCATCATCATTGTCATTAAAGGCCTACCCCAAGTGTCACCATAACGCCAAAAAGATTTAACCTTAACTAAATTGACAAGCATGTGCAATCAAAAAGTTTCTACAGTTGACAACGAAAGGTAACATTTAGACCGTCATTTGTTTACATTTTCGGAAAGCACATAAAAGTAAGGTACGAGTAATAACGAGATCCTTCGATAAACTGCGTGAAAACCGGTGCTTCACACGACAATCAAGCGACAGTTCAGTGGCTATCCGCTACAGTGAGGGCAATACAGTAGGACAAGTTGTTTACCCGATTGTGGTTAAGAGAAACAATCTTCTTAAGCCGACGAAATATATCTTTGACTTGTTTGAAATCTTACAGTTACCTAAATGACCTATTTTAAAGAAATATCGTAGTGAAACTCAGGGCACATTACCTTTGTCAAAATTCTGATTTTCAAAGGTGATCCCAATTATGTTAAGGACGAGGTTAAGACGATAATGTTGGCATCATTTGTGTAACTGAGATCAAGAGAGTAAAGTAGTAAAGTAAAGCTAAAACAATAATTATGTTTGTCATGGGAATTTTGATACATATGGAGATAGCTATGAAATAGATATAGACGATATTAGGATACTTGAAACATTTAGTTTAAAAGGCAGTTTCAAATCAGGCATTAAAAAAAAACTGTTTACTGCAGATGACTGCAGCAATAGCTACGCACTCTTTAGCAAACAAAGAAAAAACCAAGAAGCCGCTGTAACTAACTTTTATTGTCTATAGAATACAAACATGGGTTTCTCTAACTATTTAAAATACCGCATACACAAGAAGTCCCCTATTTCTTAAGTCCACCAATTCTATGGAATATCCAGCATCTCCTCATTCTGCGAAAATACTTGTAAATGTTATTCTACTACAGGTGACTCAGTATTTACACGGTGGTAAGCATTTAAGAGTAATCAATTTGTTATCAATAAGTAATGAGTCACGTACCAACAACTTACTGATTATTATTTTACTATCAAACTGCCTTGTTGCCCTAGATGACACATGGGTAGCCATGTGGACCTTGGGTCTAGGCCAAGGCCACGTACCCACGTCATTTATTGTTGTTGCCTGTAAAGCCCCGATTTATCACGAATTATCTGGCCTACTGCGATTCTAGTCATTAAAATTGGAATAGTACCGTCGCATAAATCGCATCATGTTCAAGCCATAATGGGATTCTTACTATGTCTTACTCAAGTGTGAGCATGACCTATTTGAGAGTAGACTGTGCAGTGGTAAAATCACTGGCTAGGAAGCAGGTTTGGTAGCCCAAGTATAACGTGATCTCGGCTTTAGCGTTCACTTATTATAGGGTAGGACTTTCTTGAGTGTCATTACACTTTTCAATTAAAGCTGGTGACGGATGTTGCTATCATGCCTTTACTGCAGTCAGGAGAAGAGTGTCTTCTTTATTTTCTGCCCAGGTTTCATTGCAAAACCCTTCAATGTTTATAGCGGTTATGTATGGTGTTCTTCTAAAATAATCATCATCAATAAACAGAGAATTACCACGTGTTGCTTTATTACTTTATATAATGTAACACAGTGAACGATTTACTAACAGACTGCCACTTCTTCAAGTTATGCAGATGATAACCTTCGGGGTTATAGATAAAGACCCTCCTATGTGGTACGCACTATGTTCAGTTAATAAGTTAATTACGAGAGGTGGATTCCAGCACAGAACTATAAACTAAAACTAGGTTTTGTTGACCAGAACGAAGAAAAATGTGGTTGCAAACAAAATAGGTAGGTACAACTACGAGGGGCCTGTGAAGGTTTCGGTCACATCGAGGAAGATATTCTGAGGTTATTAACTCTGGGTTTTGAAAGTCAAGTTTTGATCATTCAAAAAGCTGTCGAATGTCATCATATTGGTGGATGTTGACATTATCCAGAACAAAAACAACAATATAAGACGAAAGACGAGACGAGATTTGGCGATAGGGGCTGACGACCCCTTCGGCTATACCTCCAGGGTCTCAAATAGAACGTAGTGGCTTAGTTTTTTATAAAAAAATGCACCTACTGCTTTCTCAGAGCAGTCAGTCCAAGTTGATTGGCATTAGTTATTCTCAAACAGTTGATGTCGAAATAAGAGAAGAAAAAAAGTCAAGTTCAGCACGCGTACAGTCCCGTCACAGTTATTTTGTATCACTGTCAAAATCACAGTGATACTTATCTTCGTTAATATAAGGATGCTATTGGTTTGCTGCCACTGCAAGTCTGTCAAAGTCACAGTGATCTTTATTGTTATTACTATTAAGGTTGATGTTAGGTTGCTGCTGTTAGTGGTAGAATAACAAGAAAGAACAAGAACTGTAAGCGCAGAACCCCACGAAGAAGAAAAATAACGAATGAAGAATAGATTTATCTCGTTCTATAAAAATTGACATTTCTTTCCTTTATTAGAGTCACTGATCGATATTATACAAGTACGCTGGACATCATACTATCGATGACAAAACGAAGACATTTGATTTTCGCCATTTTGGCGCTGATAACAACGTGAGCGTCCGCGGTAGATAGTGAATTTTACAAAATGAGCATATTCTCATTATAAAAATGTTCGAAGTATCTCGTAGTGAACACATAATATACAAAAAAGTCATACTCCACGATTTAAACCTAAATTATCAGAGACATACCCATAAACAACACGACGACCATTTGCCAAAATCTGTCAATTTTAGTTCTTGAGACGCTCGAGCGGGGTGCTTTGAATCGGCACAAGAAACAACTGTCTTTTCGTATAATATATTTAGTCCAGCGTAATTGTTTATTAGAAATCAGTGTTTAGTCATGTGGTCTTTCATTTCTTCCGTTCCTACGGTGGTCATATTTCGCGTGCCAAACAATAGAGATGATGTGGGAAGAGGAATCAAAGTATATAGTGTATTGTCAAATGAGTGCCTGCTATCAAACAGTACGAGCTGTTCAGCAAATTAAGAGAATGTAAACAAATGGAAGTCATGCACGTGAGCCATTACCAATTTATTTGTAAATCTTCGGTCACGTTGCTTCTGAACATTTCCTGATTGCGATTGTCTTAGTAGTAAGCAGGGTTACATGATTTTAATGAGTTTGATTAAAATTAAGGAAAAGATTATGATTTATATCAACCGATTTTTGCATATATTATTTATACTCTATGATTTAAAATATTAAAATGAAAAACTATAGAAACAAAAAAATCCTTTACAATGTTTTTTTTTTAAACAAAAACAGCGATATTGGGTGTTATGACATCCAATAAACATCCGATAGACTTCTGCTTTTTATAGAAACAGGAAAGAAACTTTAATAAAAAACGCACGAGATGGGTATTAATTAAATATTTAAGAAATTTTCTAACATGAAACATAAAAAGAAAATATAAAAAATAAATACTTGAACAGTAGCCCCAACTTGACCTACTGCTTACCTCTACACTACGTCATCATCGTCAGTCTAATCAGAACTGGGCACGTTCTGAGAAGATGTCGTTATCTCCGTAGGTACTTTGGGAAGAACTGGCTCCATCTGCGCTTGCGCCGATTGCATGGATCACCGTAATGTATTTACATACACTACCATTGGATTGGATTTCTACGAAAAAAAATATTTATATTGGTGACGCAGTGGTTACGTGCTTTAGGAGATGAGTGATATTAGTAGATCATTAGTGGCTTTTTAACTGCCCCGATGATCTCGTGGTTGCAAGCGCGACTGCTGAGGTGGGTCTTGAGTTCGATTCCCAGGGCGGGCAAAGTGTTATTGAGTTTTTCCATTAGCAATTTGTTAGTAACAGTCCGGAGTTTGGAAAGCATGCAAAGCCGTTGGTCCTGCGCCTGATCTCTCCCTGGTCGTGTCAGATTGCCGTCCCATCGGACTATGAGAATAAAGGAACAGAGAGTGCAGCTGTGTTTGCGCACACACTTGTGCACTATAATATCTCGTGCGTACCTGGTGAATCTCCATTGAGTTTGGCCACCGTGATCGAAATCGGTTAGGAGGCTATTATTATTAGTGGTTCTTTTAAGGTTTATCTGCTGATGTTGAAGTGTATGGTTGATCTATCTGCTGACCCCTGATAGGCAAAAATTATTCAACATTGGAGCCCCAATTTAGGATATCTCTTGGAACTAAAGTGAAAAAAAAAACTAAACTAATCACATGTCGAACAAACACCAAATCAGCCAAATAGTGAACCACTGCACTGACTATGTAGTATGTATGTAGTTGCTGATTTACCAACGCTTGTGCAACACGTATGAAATCTTCTTCTTATCATAATATACTCCGTATGACTGTACAGAAATTGTATCTCATCTGATCTTAGGCAGGTGCCTATTTATTTCAATTGAATGAGAAAGTACCAAGTTTTCTCTTTCAACGAAATGCGGAGACAGGTCAGTGTTAGATTTAAAAACATACGTTTTCACGCACGTGTTAGTTAGTAGACCAATTATTAGTTTAATTAATGAGGTAGCTGGTACCTGTCAATCGATTTGTCATAAAGACGGGCGTGGGCCTACAAATTCATAGACCGGTTCAACTTTAAAATCTGGTACTATTAATTAGGATTATTTGTACAACTTTCATTGTGATAATCGGCCCATAAACATAAATTATAATAACGAAAACAAGTCCTCTAACTTAAAAGCTTAACTAATTTGTATTGATTATCTATTTCAGGAGATTGTATATATTACAAGTAACACATTTGGTGACAAATAGCTTGCATATAGTATTTTTTTGGAAACTTTAGTAATAAAATCCACCGTGATTAAGTTCTATAAAGGTGGTTAGAACCTATAAGCAACCTGTATGTTACCAAAGGGAGAAAAATTGCAGCTTATTTATAGATGCAAAAGCGATGCAGAAGAGTTCGAATTGTTATCCTGAGTGGCACTTGGAACTCACGGTGCAAATTGCGCGCCGTGAATGAATGATTGCACGAAAAAGCGATACAGCTCATTCGTTGAGTGACAAATGAGATCTTAACAAGTTCTGATTTTCGGTGGAGATAAACAAAAAGACGGTTGTTTGTGCTTTGTGTTGTGACAGCAAATTTATTTGGATTATTGCATCTATTTGGTGAGTATTAAAAAAATATGTGTGTAACATGGGATAACCATCATGGAGCCCATGCAAATGGTTTTTTATCGTGAAACCATGGTATATTTACTGAGTAAATTTTGATGCGCCTCAGATCTAATCAAGAATTATCAAAAAATATGCACTGATCAAATAAATTAGATAATACTTTATAAAAATATGGTTGATAAAAACCTAACATTATGGTTTTACAAAAAGTATAATGTCAAACTACATCAAAAAGAGTTATCAAAACTCATTTTATTGTATGTTATTGTAATAAAATACCATTCAACAAGGTACTTTTCAAGAACTCCATTTTTAAACATGGCGATTTAAAATAGACCTTGCAGGTCATATTTCCACTCATTTGTTGCCTTATTGGAGCTCCTAGGTCCTAAATTCACTCATTAGTACCTAGTAGTGATTATTTTCACTTTACAGGTCTCGTTGTCTTTGCGTTGAATTGGGGATCCTCAAGACGGGTACAAAACCCATTGAAGGTAAATAAAGTAAAATTTATTTAAATTGTAAATGTTGGCTGGAATATAATCCTAGACTTCTTAATTCAATGCCCGATTTCCTACTGATAGTTTCCAATTTGTAATTTTTCATTAGCAGTTCTTTACAATATAATATAGTACCTACCTACACTAGTAGGTTTGAACTAACTTGCAATAGGTAATTTTTATCAATGTGTAGAACTAGGCATATAATCAAAATATTAGTGTAAAAGGTAATAGTGTTAATTAGTATTTATTTGACTAAATGAAGTACTTAATATAAAGGGTGTAACGGAAAGGAGGTCAAATTTGGCACACAATAAGGGTTGGACCACATTTGACTGCACGGAATCGCACTTTCCTATGTTGCTATCCTATTCTGTTGCTCGGAACCATCATTTGCGAGATGAGAAAGAGAGCTGGTATGCGGCAGGTTCATAGGTTCGCCGTTTTATTAGGTACTTACTTCTTCTTAAATAGCCGTAACATTCAGTGTGTGATGAGGCCTCCCCAATCGGGGGCAAATGCCATACTCGCCACGCTTGGCAGGCGGGTTGGCGAGCGCAGTGTAAAGTGTAACATTAACATCACAGAGAACGCTCTGCCTATTCCTTGGTTTTCCCTTAGTCGCTTTTTACGACACCTACGGGAAGAGATGGGGTGCTAGTATTCTAAGCCACCAGCACACGGCATATTGACTTACTTAATTTTAATTTATAATGCTGCATAAAAATATGTACTTTACAGTAATATTATTATTTTTTTCAGAATGCCGTTTTTGATAGTTGAAACGATTGAAAACGGTTCCAAAAAACTATCAATTTGTCCGAAAGGATGGGTGGATAACGGAATTTTAAGTTGGCCTACTAAGAAGACTTCTAAAAAATGTAAATTTAAGTGTAAAACAATTACTTAACTCAAATTGTGATGCTGCAACAATCCTCACGTAAACTTATAATTATGAGACTATTCCCAGTGTTTTTAGTTGTGTGATTGAAAATAAAATCCGTGTATGACATGAATTTGAATGTGTTTTATTTTAAATCTTAAATTATATTATTTCATTATTCACATTATCATTATCAGCCAAATTTCCATCACTTATTTCAGTTGAATTTCCATCAGTAATTTCAGTAGAACTTTCACTAGGAGCATGACTGCAAAAAAAAAATGTTTATAGTATAAATCTGACAAATAGGTACCTACCTACAACTTGAAAATCGAAATACAAGAGACGTCTAGAAAGGTAACTCATGAATGTAAACTGATCTTGCCTTGCCTACCAATCTGTAATTTACACCCAGTATAACGTATGTAGATTAAAAAATTATAATAATAATAATACTAATAACCTTAATAATAATAATAACCTAAAATGTAGGTCTACTTAAATACAAATCATACTCTTTTTAAATTTATTAATATGTACGGAACCTGCGTTATTGATAGTAAAATTCTCTTGACACAATTGCTCAAAACAGAAAATTATTATTATTACAATCTGCTTGCTGTACCTTTTATTATGCTTTAAATTGATAATTACTTACCTTTCAACAATTGGACTATCCTCTTTTGATTGTATAATAACATTTTCAAGGTCTGAACTAGTACCACTTGTTTCCACGTCCATTATATTCTTAAAAGTACGTGCAACTTGCCGATGTTAATTACCACATCGTTTAACTTTTTTCCACTTTACAGTATTCATTTTGAGAAGTTCTTTTAGATATTATGAACTTTTTTTAACAGAAACTTTGTATGTAATAAAATAAATTTATAACGCACGTGCCGTAATAAAAAATAAGTTCTACATTTCTATCTTTTAGAACTGTTAGATCTTAAGTGGTTCTAAATGAGTGAAAATTGTTGCATAAGGTTTTCAAGAAC
Organism: Apamea crenata; assembly: GCA_949629185.1. Lineage (NCBI taxonomy): Eukaryota > Metazoa > Arthropoda > Insecta > Lepidoptera > Noctuidae > Apamea > Apamea crenata. The sequence goes on along the minus strand of OX451353.1, from coordinate 2,571,028 downwards.
CATCTTTTGGAATCGGTCTACGCGTTACAGTGGCATATTAGAGTATATTAGACCTTACAAAGGCAATTACACTAGGTTCCAAATGAGCTGCAATAATAACTCTTGAGCCACTACAGGTGATAAATAACTTATATATACTACTTATTTAGTAGTAAATGTGCCAAATAAAGAAAAATTACCACCTATTAGGGCACGGTTCTTCAGGGGAGATTTTAAGATGTCATATGCTTCTTTGAGTTCTAAAAGAGTAAAAATTGAAACCTGTATGCGTCTATAAGTAATAAATTCGGCTTAATGCCACCATAAGTGATAAAGCAGGAACAAAAATCACTCAAAAGCAAGTGTTAGTGATAAGAGCTACTCATATGCAAATTCGAGTGCTGTTTGCATCTATAAGTTAATACCGTACACTCTTACATCACTTATATGCTACCTACAGTTGCAAAATAAGTTCCAAAATTCACTAACGTGCTACTTGATATACTTACTTATCCTTAACTAGCTGCGCCCCGCAGTTTCGTCTGCATTAGTCTCGATGCCATAGGAATATCGGGATAAAAAGTAGCCTATGTCCTGATCCAGATCATGGTCTACCCATGTATCAAATTTCATCCAAATCCGTTCATTCGTTATAGCGTAACAAACACACAAACACACAAACACACATACACAAAATCTAATCTTGTCTCTTTATAATATTAGTTTATTAGATTTATGTCTTCTGCTGTACCGACACGAGTCTTACCACTTGATAACAATTAATCTTATTGTCAAGTTTTGCAAAGATTATAGTTGGGCATCAGCCTCTCTGAAATTATGCTATTTTAAGCCGTACTTCTTTCCAAAACACAAACAGCGGACGCTGGCCGCACAGCTGCTGAACTAAAGTAGAAGTGGGCTGGCTACATCTATCGCATGTCGGAGCAGCAATACGCAAAAGCTCAGTGGATCACAACTAGCAGGAAACGACTACGCGGCAGGCCCACTAAGATGGCGGGATGACCTGAACTACTTCTTAAAGGATTAGCTCACAATCGCAGTTGCCCGTTAAAAGTGGAAAGGGGGAAGGGAATGCCCCTTCAGTGGGACAACATAGGCAAATTTCTTAGCCCAGGTTGAAAATCCAGTCCAGAGCAACCATGGCTAATTTCCTCTTCATAAGGATACTTTCATCCCATTCTCTGCACTACGTTATCTGTACGATTGGGAACTCCAGGGTTTTCCCTTTCCTCGTTTAGTTAATATCTCGTACCTGTGTGGTTTTGGACCAATTTATTGTAAGGTGTCCATGATTTATCAGATTTCATCACTTCTGTTGTAGCTTTTTGAAGCCCTCAATTCTACTGGCACACTCATTTCTAAACTCCGACGGCACGGTTGGCGCAGTGGTTAAGCGATTGACTGCTGCGCTGCGTGTCGCGGGTTCGATTCCCGCACGGAACAAATATTTGTATGACCTACATGTATTTGTTCCGAGTCTGGGTGTTTTCTATCTATAATATGTATGTATTTACAAAAAAAAAAAATGTATATAAGTAGTTTATCAGCCACCTTGTTACCATAACACAAGCATTAGGTTGCTTAGCTTGGGACAAATGGTGCTGTGTGAAATGTCCAGGGATATTATTATTATTATTAACTTCAGCGCGTATGTAGCTAAATGATGCGATCTGTCTTAGTAAGTATCTAGTGAACGAAGCGAGGTGATTCTTGAATGCTCATCATCATTCTACTGCCAATTGTAGTGCAAAGTTCTTGCTAAATAAATGGTGTAAAAATAATTGGTCCCGGTCCTTTGGAAGTGGTACGAAGGGCCGAAGCTAATTCGCAGAGGACCGTTAGACGTTTTTAATAAAATGAGACACCAAATCATTATTATTAATTATTATATGGGATCGTCGCAACATGTGTTTTTCTTCCATACTTACCATACTTCTCTATTAGGCGTCATCTTGGTAGTAATGACTATGAGAGGACGACAAAAGGAGAAATGGATGAAAGGGAGTGGCCTTTGATGCTTCTAGAGCTACTTAGGGTAGAGTAATAACACAATGAATGTCTATTGAAGTTTAATCTAGAGTCACCCTAGAGTTATCTAGATCTGTCATAGATGAAGAGTGTTACGACAAAGATATAAATCTCCGGAAAACTACAACTTCAGATAGTTGATATCTATTGGCAAAGATTCATCACCACCAATTCTTAGATATTTATCTATATCTAAACTAATAATAAAGCTGCAGAGTTTGTTTGTTTGTTTGAACGCGCTAATCTCTTTTTGATATAAAAAAGAAATCCTTGAAAAAGGCTATAGGCTACATAACACAACGGTACGACCCCTAGTAGCCGAGAAAAAAGAAGTAATTCAGAAAAGACGCTAAGAAAATACGAAGTAATAGAACGGGCGGGCGATGCGATGCGACGCAGTGGACTGCGGCTTCAACCGCGTGAAATTTCGTCACGCGGTTGAAGTCGCTGGCAGAAGCTAGTTGTACAATAAATAGTTATGTTACGTTTAAAGATGTTGACAAGGCTGCGAAATCACCGATTTTGTAGAAAACTCACCTCTCACCACAATTATCACTCATATAAAACTGTTAACAATTTAATCAAAATGTATCACAATGGATTCTTAAAAGTTGACGTCAAATCGTCATCTGAAAATAGTAAAGTACAACATAAAGTAAGTAATGGTCCATTAAAGAAGTAAGTTCATGGTCAATATGGACACTGACGTCAATCGGAACTCCAGTACAGTCACAAGCATAAATACTCGTACTTTACACTTACGCAAAATTCAAAAGCGTTTTTCTCGTAACAAATAACAATTGCAACGTTGAGGAAAGACCTATATTGTATGGATTCGAAAATATTATATTCATAACACAATGCCACATCTATCAATAGCATAGCATAATTAGCCTATGATGTCCCACTGCTGGGACACAGGCCTCCTCTCTGTGAGAGGTAGTGGGCCGTAATCCACCACCCGAGCCCAGCGGATTGGTAGTTGTCTACGAATTTTTGGTTCTAGGACATGTCGGTTTTCTCACGCTGTTTTCGTTCACCGTTTTGAGAGCAGTGATGATGAAATAATTTACACAAAGTAAAGCGCAGGTTTGCAGGGCCAACATGACCAGAGATCGCCCTTTGCCCAGCAATGGGACACAATATACATGTCCGGTCCATATACAGGTCGTTACCACTGGGCCACCACTGCTCTCATCTATCAACAACTTTAGGAGAACGTTACTTATAAATACTGCGTAAGTATTTATGCTCTGAATGTACAAACCGGTTGTCTTTTTGCATCCAAACGGATGCAAAAAGACAACCTTCTTCAGACCACATTACGTTCTTTCGCATATCTTAAGATTTAGTCACGTGCACAGAGTTTGGGATTTTCTTAGACCCCAAATATTGCGGTTGCATTTATTGACGCACAGTTCATTTATTTGAAAAACACTTCGGAGAAAAGTTTCGGTTCTACGAGTAGTTCTAGCTAACTAATACAGTTAGTATTGAACAAATTAGAAATCCTCCAACTTAACGGAGAATATTTCATAAGATTTTTTTTTTCCTTATTTATATTTCTCCTGTATTGTGGTTTCACAAAGGCAAATCTTGCTTCCTCACATGCTCGGCACGACCTGTAATAGTACGCTTACAGATTATGGAGTTATTAACCTTAGTTCACAATATAACATTTTGGTAGATAGATAGAATAGTGTTAGAGTTCTTTAAAGTCGCAGATTGGGGCGGGCTGCGCCGCAACGCAAAGCAAGGCATAATCGCGAGTCTAACAATTTATATCTTTGGCACTGTCATTAATATTTTTTTGTGCCCCCGACTACCGCATTGCATCGCATCGCATGTCCGCGCCATTACATCGTGTTCGCTTATCGTTCTTTATGTGTTTTTTTCATTTGGATCGGCTCCTCTGGGTTCTAGCGTGATATTAAATAGCCCATATTATAGCCTTCCTCTAAAAGTGGGTTAGCAAATATAAAATGATTTTTACAAATCCGACCGGTAGTTCCAGAGATTAGAACGTTCAAACAAACAAACTCTTCAGCTTTATTATTAGTATATAGATTATGTTTCTGTCAGTCTTTTGAAGATGAGAGAGACAGAATGATAGATAATGGGGTTTATTCATAAACGATGACTAAAGTTAAGTAACGCTTAAACGTCAAAAATGTTTGGTTAAACAGTCGCTAATCACTGCTTAACTTTAAGCAACGTTTATGAATAAAGCGGTATATGTTCAGCGTTAAACCTATTTAGTTATTTGTGGTGCAAGTGGTATAGTGGCCCAAGATTTTATTAGGGCGGACGTGCCCGTTGCCATGTTTCATTTAGTTTGCTAAATCGGTCTGAGATTACAAATTGGGGTCACTAGAGCATTTCGTTATAAGGCTAACTAATGAAGGCTGTATATCGTCAATGAAATGTAAGTACCAGAATGAATACAAATAAAAGTGTATTTTAGACGTAGGTAACTGATTCAGAGCCTGCGTTGAAGTTTAAATGCGTTATTAAAAAAAAAAATCTATTGCATACATACATTTTGACTGCGTGCGTGTTGCAGTTTTGTTTGGAAACAGCAGATTTTTATTAAATAACTTACGAAAAATTTCAATGCACGACGAGGTTCCATGGTAGCAGGTTGTGCATCGGTGTCCCTACCACCCTGTATAGGTATTTTAAGACGCTCGTACTAGTACGTACTAACTGAACAGACAGCTGTGCTGCTGGGGAGTTTGTTGCGTCACTTCTTCTTCCCAGCGATAGCACTAGGAAGTGGTGAAGGGCGGGCGTTTTTGGGGGACTGTCTTTTGTATTTTTGATGTTCGAAAAGTACGTGCTGATTCTAAGCCTAATTTGACTCTTGATTTTGATTTATTAGATTACAGAGGCGCGACTTAGTTTTACATACTTTGTTACCTATTGATTGATTGCTCTACATACAATGACTTACTGATAAAATGTATGACTAAAGTATATATAAATACACAATTCGAACGTGTCACAAAACGTGTGTTCCTCTGTTTATGATTATAATGCTAATAACCGTGACTTCCATCGATGTACTGATTGATATGATTTTTTCCAATTTTAGTTCATTACACACAAATGTATTGTAAACACTAATAATATCGGCTTGTAATTGCGTTTCAGACGAGAATGTGATTGTATTATTGGAACACACATATTGATATTATGCAGTAAATAGATGCTATATCAACCTAACATGGTTGGCATCTATTTACTACACAGCGTGTATTAGAAAAGTGTGATCATATTGAAAGGTGGTATAGACCCTCGAAATACTCAACTTTCTATATGGGACCAACATTGTAATCGGGAAAAAAATATCAGCAGTCCCATGCATTTAGGTGGCGTAGTTTTATATGGGACCGGTGGTTATTTTTTCGCGATTACGGTGTTGGTCCCAAGGAGAAAGTGGTTCAGTTTGATGTACTGTACCACACCCTCAAGTATGACCACACATTTCGGAGGGGCAATTCTCGTAATTTTAAGAACGTTCACAGTCCGACTAGTCTCAATCTGTCAAAATACCTCTAATTTCCCTACATTTTTGACAAGTTTTTGAAATTTGTTTGTCGCCGAGATGAAACTGCGACCAGATTTTGAACGTTTTCAATTATGAACATGGGCCTTCTGATACACGCTGTATATGCACTGCTGGGTAGGTCTCAGTTATAGGGACTAAGATATATTATGACAGTATGTCTGGGAATGCCACCTCATGTCTAATAATAATCAAACAGTTAATAACCGAGACGATTAAAATATTATTCTCAACCCTACATTAATTGTGCTATTATTTTTTCCCCGTTAGTCAGATAGGCAGTCGCTCCATATAAAACACAGGTATTCAGCATCAGCACCTTATTGCAACAAATGGATAGATAAATAAATTGGCTTTCCAAATACAGAGCGGTTTCTGACACGTTAGTTTCAAATACTTACTGATGATAATCACAGATTTTCACGACGCATGATCAGCCTTTAATGTTCCCACTGCTGGGACATAGGCCTCCTCTCCTCGAGAGGGAGTGGGCTGTAATCCACCACGCGGGCCCAGTGCGGGTTGGTAGATATCACATGTCTTCGAATTTTTGGTTCTAGGACATGCCAATTTCCTCACGATGTTTTCCTTCACCGTTTTGAGAGCAGTGGTGATGAAATTATTTACACAAACTAAAGCGCCTGCCTGGGTACGAACCCACGTCCTTACAGCTCGTCAGTCGGGCCCGTTACCACTAGGCAACCACTGCTTTATGGCCGTTATTTTAAAAATAAATGAAATAACTTAACCTATATTAAAAATAAATGAAATAACTTAACATTTAACTTAACAAATATACTACCCACTACATTTTATACAGATTACAACTTATAACACGATAGAACCGATTTCCTAGGTAATCAGAGCATATACCTATATGTGTAAGGAACAGACGATCGACATCGTATTTTTTGTCGATCACCACTGTGGATTGTTTAGACATAAACGGGTCTTGTTATATTTTGTCAAGCAACATAAGCAATCAATGTAAATTAGGCGTAGGTGCCTGAATATTTTTTCGATTTTACCCTTGATTTTTATCGATCGTTAACAGGCGACAATAACGATCGATAAAATCAAACAGCTCTCTCTAGTCTTTGGTCTGTACTTTTCAATCTTAATTTTTACTACAAACCTTTTTTTTTCTGGACAGTGAACTTTTTTTTTTAACGGAGAATGAACAATCATTGATCATGATAATAGTTTAATGTATGTGTGTTGGTGTTTGCAGTTTGCTAATTTCAAGTGGGAGGCATATGTCCAGCGAGTGGACGGCTTTCGGCTGGAATGATGATGATGAAGTTCAGGTTTCTTCACGATGTTTTCCATGACAGAAAATGAATATAAGAAATGATAAATTTCATATTTCACACACATTACATTGACTGCAGGTTTTGAAACAACAACTTTCCCGTAGCAAGTTCAGAAACTTTCGAACTAAAACGGCGAACTTCAAGGATAATTTCTAACAAATGTTTACCGTATTAATTTGTCAAAACCATATGTATTTAAACGGAATTAGTTAAACATCCACGAATACGCGGAGTGTAAACAATATTATAGGTCAAAGTCACGTGTGTTTCCTCTCAAACGCTGGTCATTGGATAATTCATTAGAACTGCAACGTTTATTGGTATGGCAGAATTATTTGTAGTTGCGTGGTTCATTGAAATTCAAGGATTTGATGTGATTGGGCATTTGTATATTTTGAGTGTTGCCCGGTATTATATGACTAGCTTCTGCCGGCGACTTGGTCTGCGTGAAAGTTCTTGTTTCCCCAACCCACCCCGTCATCACATCATCTGCCAGCGAAAACACTTCGTTTTTGGTTAGCGTTTCTTCTGACTTTTTTTCTCGACTCTTAAGGATTATAGCGTGATATTCAATATTTTTTTAAATCCAACTGGTAGTTCCAGAGATTACCCCCTACATACAAACAAACGTTATATCCCAACTAATATTATAAAAGCGAAAGTAAGACGTTTGTTTGTTATGGTTTCACGCTAAAACAGCTGAACGGATTTGGATGAAATTTGGCACATGGGTAGACCAAGACCTGGAGAAGGACATAGGCTTCTTTTCATCCTGAATCGGAGACGAAGTCGCGGGCAACAGCTAGTATTTATAATATTTAGTTTGACTGTATTTCTTACTGACATAACAGGATGATGATGCCGTCCTCGCAGCGAAAGCATTCTATGGCTTCTGTTCATGGTGGCCGGGAGCTTTTTGTTGCTTTTTCACGTGTCTAAAGACCTTTTATAAAACATAACGCCTGTATACCCCGAAAGGTTTGGCAGAGGTGCACTATAGAACATTCACATTTTGCCAGTTGTGTTTAAAGTGCATTCGTATATTAGCGGCGGATGTGTCGAACTTATCCATACGAGTATGTACCAACCATCTTTGTACCTATCATGTCCGACGAATAAATGTCTTTGTCCCATGTAATAGGGGCGAGTTTATTGCCCTCAACCGGACACAAATCTAGACTCCGGGCTGATGCTGAGAAATCCCAGATGAAAAAACCCAATAACACAATGGCCGACCTGGGACCTGTGACCTGGGGGGTCAACTCAGGGTCACATGCTCAGCAGTGGCGCAGAATTTATACCTTATGAGGATAGTTTATAAGCAAGTCCAGTTGTTAATATTGTTTTATCATGCAACAAATCAATAAACAATGAAGCTATGTACCTATAAACTTTGAACTTGAAATCTTCGAAGAATACGTGATGGTGTATTATTTATAGATGATGATGGCGATGTATTTTTAACTCCATTATTAAGCTTAAATCTACATAAGAATCGTCGGTTTTGTGGTTTCAGGTAAACTTTATATTTTGCGTGGAACTTGGTGTTTCCGCATTACTCTTGAAATAGACTGATTCATTCTACTGGGGGAATTAAGGAAAACCATTCGCATATTATGGCTGCATGAACTTCATGTTTTGTACGGGTCAATGGAGTTTACTGTGAATACAGTTTACTGGGAAGAACTTAGCGAGCACTTGGTGATTAAGTTAATGTGAAAAAGGGGCGGACCCTTCGCTTAGGCAGCTGGCAGGTAAATTGCATAGAATATAATATATGGACAAATTTAGTGTCGTACTCAATGCAGTTACTTGGTGGGTGACCATCTTTACATACCAAGACCCCTCCGTGCCGTTAAGCCGTTGGTCGCGGCTGTCATTCATGGATCTTTGACGGTCGTTACGGGTCGTCAGAAGCCCGAAAGTCTGATAACCAGTCTTACCAGTATTACCCAGTAACTGGGATGTGGAGGTCAGATAGGCAGTCGCTCCACGTAAAATACTGGTACTCAGCTGCATCCGGTTTGTCTGGAAGCCGACCCCAACATAGTTGAGAAAAGGCTAGGCAAATGGTGACTCAATGCAGTTACTTATGTGTAGTTTAAAATAGTACACTTGATCTTATCTGGGTAACCAGGCAAAATTAAATATTTCTTGCAAGAAAAGCCACCCCATTTCATGTTGACGTACGTGTAGGTCCTTATGAGAATTATGATACAGTACGTCCGACGAGAGATGCGTCTTTGACACCTGTCAGTTTCATACTTATCGAATACGTGTTTTCCGAATTGAATCTTTATTAGCTACTAGAATTGTCACACTGACAGATGTCAGGAAATCATTCTCTCGCCAGCCGGACTGTAGTAGTATCTCCTTGCCTGTCAACAATGCTCACAAATTAATTAGCCAAGCTTGGTGATTTACAGCAATAATACACTGATGCGGATGCTATAGCATTGGCAGATCAACAGTCAGATGATCGCGAGGAAAACTTAGATTGCCTGGACGAGACTAGCACAGACCAGGGAATGCAATGGCACAAAAGGGCAGGCAATTCAGCAGGTAGAACACGGCTCCCAGTGATGATGATCGCAGCTTATACTAGCTCATGAAAAACAATGAATGTTTACCTGCTCATTAAAAAAAAAAGCCAGAACCAACTCTACTCCAAAGAAGGCTCAACCTTTGGACTCCTTGGTAACTAATGTCTCCTTCAATAATGATCGTGCCTACAATCCACCAAACAAACGGAGAATGCAGCCAAAATCAAGAGAGTGCCTACTGGCCTAGCCAACATGGAGCCAATTGTAGAAAATAGGTCAGTGTACGTCCGAAGACAATTTACTGATCCACCTGCTCACTGTTTAGACCATGGTGAATGTGGTGGCTATATATTGGTATGTAAAAGTAAACATCTTGGGAGTAGTTCGGAGAAGTTATAATTATGTGCCCGTGATGTGCGAAAGTAGTGTAATAAGAAAATTGGCTTTCGCTTCAAGAAATAACTAATGATAAATGATCATTTATTTTTGTTTGCGTCAAATACCGATGTAGGATTTTAAAAGCACCGTTTACAACTGGACTGTAGTAGTTACAGAACCGTGTGTTTCCAAACTTAAAGCTACGCACTCTTGCGCACGTAGACATAAAAATAACTCCAAATATAATACTAATGCATGTGCTCTAGGTTAGTTCACTTATCGACGTCAACTGTGGGTTTAGCGATAAACTACCAATTAGACTTAAAAGGTTTTGATAATAATTGTGTTACTATGTCGTTCTGAGAAAGTACTGATTAGGAAATATGACGTAACGCTATTATCTGAGCTTTAAAATTGAAGAATTTTTGGATAATTTGGGGCATTAGTAATGATGGAAAAAGAAAGCTTTTAAGAAATAATATTGAAACTCCTGATCCAATTTTTTTTTAAATTTTGTGGTGTCATTATTATTGATTTCTATAAAACGAAACTATGGTGAACATTATGATTGTAGTTGGGGACCAACTAAGGAAGCTAATAATATAGCAATAAGCATATGATTCTAGATTAGCGTAGAAATTTTATTGAAAATTGAAATATCTACGCGAAAAAAATGTATGGCAGAGCAATATTTTTTAAACCAATGAAAAATTTCAACGCCGGGTGTTCAGAATCATGTACTGAATCAATGGTGACAGGTTGTGAGTCGATGTCCTGCCACCCTGGACATTCCTATTCATCAAAATCAGTCAAATACACATCGAAAATGTATGGTTCGAACAGGTTTACACAATATAGTCAATTGCTTCGGAGAATGAGATAATTTTTTATTTGCATGGGTTCGTTTTGTCGTAACGAAGCTTTTGAGCCCGTCGGGGCAAGGTTAGGTCAATGATAACTCTCTTTGGGTTTTACTTTCATAAAGGCTCCCGAGTCTCGGAAGCGATTCTGGTAGAACAATTTCCATAAAGTTCTCATAGAATTTGTTCTACTAGAGTCGCGTCACGTTGTCGTGTCGCGCCTGTCTGCGGGAGCTTTAATAATATTAAGTGCTTTTGGCATATCTGTGTCTAAAGTACTTGATTTTAGATATTATTATACACGTACCTACAAGATTATTATTATACACGTGCCAACGCCTAGTAGATACTAAGCGTAAAAAAGTAACGTAAGCGTAAGTGTAAGCGTATTAAAATTAATCGATTAGCAACTGCGCTTAATGGATCAATTCCCAGCAAAGCGATTAGCTATACGTCATTTTTATTATGTTTTAAAATAGTTACCTTTTAATAATTATTTCCTTATCTCTCTAAAAAGGCGTTAATATAAATATTATATCACAATCTACGAGTATGTTAATAGTAGTACGAGATAATCTTGGTGCGTGATTTTGCGCGACAAGAGATCTAGACACAGGTTTCTTAAAAAAAGAAAGTATTTAAATCAAATAAAACGTCACTTTACTAATGTTTACATCATGATCCAGTCCGCTACGGTAAACGGTGCTGTGTGTACAAGAGTTACGTGCGAAGACGCTAACTGTGGTCTTCTTATAACTGTCGAGCTTTCATGACGAATAATTGACAGTTTAATACAATTTTTTTTCCAAGATTATTCTACTAATATTATAAACGCGAAAGTTTGTATGGATGGATGGATGTTTGTTACCATTTCACGCAAAAACTACTGAACGGATTTGGATGAAATTTGGCACACAAATAGTTTATAACCAGAATTAACACATAGGATACTTTTTATCTCGATGAAACCGCGGGGCACAGCTAGTATTTATATAATTTAACTAGCTTCTGCCCGTGACTACGTCCGCTTGACATTTCTTGATCCCCGACTCACCCCGTTGTATTGCATGGTTGCGCTATCACTTCGTTCTCGCTTAGCGTTCTTTGTAAGTTTTTGCTCGCTCCTAAGGCTCATAGCGTGATGTTAATTAAATGCAAAAATATTTTTTCAAATCCCACTGGCAGATCCAGAAATTACCCCCTACATACAAATAAACAAACAAATTCTACCACTTTATAATATTAAATAATAAACAAACATTGAAAGTTAGATTTATCTTTTAAACCTCTTACCTCTGCCCAACCCTCCGGGGAATATGTTGAGTGCATTTAAGTCTGATAAATATAATTTTCTTTTTTTATTTCTTTTTTCGACTACCGTCCAACTACTTCGGTACCTACTGACTACAAACCTGGGGGACTTTTAAATCCTAATTATGGGAAGCTAGACTAAATATAATGAGAATGACCCGCTAAAGATAGTCCATCAAGAATGCTCGGATAATATAAAAAAATACTTCCTTATGTAAAAATAAATCATCCCAAGGCCGGCCATTATCAATGAGGAAAAACAATTGTTAACCGACAGTGTAACTAACCTACACCTATACCTACTTCTGAACAATACGGTTCAGCTGATAACAAATACCTACTAAGTGACTTAGTCTTGACTAGGAAGCAGGTTTGGATTCACGAAGTTTATGGTTATTTACAACTATGTTCGGTACGGTGCCGTGCCGAATCGAACATCAAGTGTTATCAAAAGAGTCTTCTAAAGGCTGTTCAGAAATTCTAATTAACCCAAAAATTAAAAAAAAAACCCAAAATAATACGAAAAAAATTAAAAAAAACCCAGTTTAAATTAAATAGCCATTTTTCCGACAGCTAATTGCTGTCGGGGCAAGACAAATTTTAATTGAAAATTTGTCATAGTCGGTTCGACAAGCTGTCGAATGTTTGGGTTTGGGCTATGGATTATACATATACCTTGGTCATCTCGTTTAGTTTATCATATAGGAAGGGTTTGAAAGAATTTGTGATAGGATTCTTCTTTCAGTAAAGTTTTTATTACAACCGGAGTCAGGAAGTGGTATCGAAATAACTTTATTTTTATTACGGTTCTGCATACGACTTACCTGACACCCATTCACGCCTGTAATCCCCGAAGGCTTAGGCAGAAGTTTAATAATTATTTATTTCATCAAAATAATATAAGGGATTAGGATACATCTGTAGCCGAACTAGGAAGAGTCCTGTATCTCGGCATACAGCGCCAGACCTCTCAAAACAGACAATAATACATATAAGCCAAAAATATATGCAAAAAGATGCATCTTAAACAAGAAAACCTGACACAGTACGGTACAGAGATGTACCTATAGTACACCCACATTTCGCCAGTTATGTTTATGTTTAAGTCCGCCAGCTATGCAATACTGGGCGTGCCAATTACGTACTTAATCAGCCACTTGAGCTAATCAATACTTATCAGTTCAAGTACCCTGTTGCTAGGCAACCTTGCTTGTAGAGGAAACGAATCGATTACAGATTAACTATATTGATAAGAAAAATACCAACGGCGTAACATCACCTAATCTATATACATATTATATATTACATAAAATTCAAAGTCCTGACTGACTGATACATCAACGCCTAAACCGCTGGTCCCAGAGACATGAAATTTGGTGGGTGGTATTGGTATTCTTCGTGAAGAGTAGGTATCCACTAAGAAAGGGTTTTTCGAAATTCCACCCCAAAGAGGGTGAAATGGGGGGATTTTGTTAATAAAACAAAGTCGGGTTAGTTACACCATTTAGAACTCAAGAACGTCTGGAGTGATTTTCATGATCTTTGATTTGTAGGATTTGGGTCCACCCCGATAGCAGAATAACTATTAAAAATTGGGAAAATTTCACACAAAAAAATGCGGATTATTTCTGAGTCGGTACGAAGTTCGAAGGTCAGCTTTTAATTTTATCAACAATAACAATAATTATATTTATCAACAAATTGATAGTATTGATACGTGATGTAAACAACGTTCGTTTCGTTAATTACAATTATCTAATGGTACGGTTTGTTAAATTAAGAAATCACAAAAATAAGGAAATTAGGTAATAACACCTTAAGATCTTTTTTTATAATATTGTTTTTTTTTATTGTCCAAACTTATTTTATTTTATTAATTATTGAGACTTGGCTGGCTTGATTACTTAATTACAAACATTTGTACACCCTCTGGCATAACATACATAACCAGCCTATAATGTTCCCACTGCTGGGACACATGTGTTAGGCCGTGGTGAGGAGTGTTGGTACGGTAATAATGGCCGCGACATACGAGTTGTGAATCGTGGGTTCGAACCTAAGCAGGTACTTTACTTGGTGTAAATGATTTCATCACCACCGCCCAAACGGCGAAGGAAAAGATCTTGAGGAAACCGGCATGTCCTAGAACCAAAAATTCAAAGACATGTGACATCTACCAACCCGCACTGGGCCCGCGTGGTTACGGCCCCCCTCTCTGGAGTCCTGTGTCCCAGCAGTGGGAACATTACAGGCTGATTATGCTTGAGTTAAATCTTCCAAGAAAGGTTTAGTTTCGATCCCCTAGTTGCTGACCATCCTTTTGTAACTCTTTCATCACCTTACGTCATAAAGGGACAGCCGATCGATTCTGTAAAAATCTCACCGTGAAAAGTTAGGTGAAGTGAGCTGTCAATAGTGTCAATCCCTAGCATTATTTGGAATGACAGTTCACTCCACGCTCACTTCACCTAAGTTTTCACGGTGAGATGGTTACCGAATCGCACTGCGGTTCACAAGCCCACACGGGTGTCCATTATTAATACTATCTATATATAAACAATTATTTCTGTCCGTCAGTCGGTCACGTCGCGTTGCCGGTCATGTGAGGGTGTCACGTGGGGCATTCAAGACGCCACAATGGAAATAAACTTTAGTCTCTAGGTACTGTTATAATAAACGATGTTGGTATGAATGTGTCAGCTGTGACTGACTTGTTGTGATTATGAAAGTGGAGAAATGAGATATTTTTACGATTTTCATGAAAGAGTGCTGAACTGGTAAGCGATATTATAGACACCCCACTTTTCGTGAAACTCTGACTCTCACTAGAGTGCGATTATTTTGAATTGCAGCTGTGTGTATAAAAACCTCTTGAATTTTTTTTGCCTGTAATTAATAAAAAAAAAATTGCTCTGCCATAATATATATAATAAAAATTTCAACTTAAAAGTGAAAAATAAAAAGTTTTTGCAAAAAAAAAAAACAACTGACTTCCAAAAAAGACACTACAAAGTAAAAAATAACTTTAATTTCGGAAGTCGGTGGCAAACAACGAAAATGCGAACCCAACGGCACCGACTTTGATAGTCTACGCTAGGGGGTCTAGAATCATGTGCTGAATTTATAGTTTCGGTTTGCGCGTCGATGTCCCTGTAACCATATTCGCAGGTACGTGATCTGCAGAGGGATTTTAAAAGAACCATGTTTTCGTCATCATCTGCCCAAAATGTGTTTTTTCAAGATGAACCGTGTACCCCAACGGCCATCGGTTCTACGGCTAATATGGGCGGTCCATTAAATTGCTACTTCAGCTTGCTTGTTCTGTGAGCTATGTCGACAACTTTGGTTTTCTGCCGGATTACCTCGTTGCGGATTTGATCTCTCAGAAAGACTCCAAGAATAGCCCGTTCCATAGCTCGCTGAGCGACCTTGAATTTATGAACCATTCGTACCGTGAGTGTCCACGTTTCGGCTCCGTAAGTCATATACATAATTCTCATGAAATACAAAACCTTTAGTATTCTAATATTTTGGGCCAAGTAATAAATCTTATCAGTATCATCTACACAAAGTTCGATGATATAAACCCCTCGTAAAGTCATCAAAGAGATTAAAAAATGTAGCTTATCACATAATGGTCGCGTGCCAAAACCAGTTTCTTTTACAAATCATGTGAGATTTTATAAAAACAAAGTTTTGGCGTTCCTCACGTAAACATGAATGGCGTGTCCTCTTTTGGACGATTCTTATTACATGTCTACCGACCATCATTCATAATTTATTTTTGGTCGACGCAACATGTCTCTTTCTTTCATACTTCTCTATTAGTCGTCATCTCGTTAGTGACCCCCTTTCTAGTAATATCATCTTTCACACAGTCCATTTATCGTTTCTTGGAATTCAACTACTCTTATAACCATTCTCCTATACATTCAAACTCAAAACATTCTCACGAAATTTTCCGTTTTGTATTCATTTGACCCCTCTCGTATTGGAGCTTAGTCTAAATAGTTTAACTAGCTAGGGCTTATCATTACTGGAACCAACGAAAACTTCGGATAAGAGTGACACTGGCTGGTGACAGTTACTCTAGCAGAGCGTTGCATCAATGGTCTTCCGATAACAGATGATGTCAGAGGAGCCGCTATTTTACCTCTTCCACGACCGTCAACGTCGAAGTCAAATCATTTATTTCAAATAGGCACATAAATGGCACTTATAAACGTCAAAATTTACCATAACATAGAATTAATTCTAGTCGCCCCTTCCAAAAGGTAGTTTCGTATGGAGAAGAATGGGGAGGAAACTCCACCACTCCACTCTCTTTTGAAATGTTTTACACGCTAGTAATATATACTCGTAAGTACAAAATTTGTATACATTAATTATATAATGATATGGGACGAACTACTATATTCTAGCACAACTTAGATGATATAGTAAACCGCTTACATAAACATATGAAGGAGTATAAGTTGGAAATTATCAAAAGGTACTATGATATTATAGGCATCAACGCTATCCTTTGCTTATTTGTAGGACTGTATAATCAAACTGCAGTCACGTCAACCAAGCTTGATTATGGCGGTATCCCTTGATCGTATTCATTGAGACGCCTATTACAGCTGAAGACGTTCTAAGGCTGATGTGTGTACGTGAACATGACGTAGACGTTTCAATGTTCATACGTGCACATAAACAAATAAATTGACAAGACCTCAGAGATAACAGTCACTCGAGTACCAAATTATTCGATTCACAGCCACACCCTACAAGAAAACCGATAAAGATGTAGAGGAATCATCATCAAAACATGTTTATGAATTATTGAAAACAGGTAAAATTCGAATGCTGATAAGATCGTCACGTACTGAAACCGTAGCTGCTGCAACAGGTTAAGAAATACTATATACCCAAATTCAGCTGCATCCAGTTTGATTAGATTAGATGCTAAACCTATACCCAACCTAATGAGTGAGGAAATGAAAAGTTCAGAAAAAAAGCCCTAAAAGTGTAACTAAGATCAATTTACTTCATACACCGTGATATGTAAGACAGATATTGCAATACCCATATATGAAAGTCAAGCTACATATAGCTAATATTCAAACTATATGCCAATACAAACACAAATATTTATTTTAAATAAACCTGCACGGCTACAAGTGGTAGTTATCTATGGAGAATAGACAGCAAGAAACTCTAGGGTTACTTAATTAATCTTGAAGCTCTTACAGAACCCTTAGTTAAAAACTACTCGCACATGACTACAGTAACTTTTAAGGTAATTATGTAGGTACTTAAAATTCGCCAGTACGGAAGAGCAAATTACATGCTGCGCTGGATGTAAAGTCGATAATTTGTGGTCCCACACGACTTTAAGTAAGATCGTCAATCCCAAACCATCTGTTCCCACGAAGACTTGATTGAGGGCTTGGAACCACGTAAAAGGTATCGTTTTGACCATTTACAAGCCCATAACTTAGTTTAGCCATTGAGTCGCAAACGCATTTTGGAGTTTGGTCCGACATAGAATAGATGCAGTTGGAGAACTTATCCAATGCAAAACCCTAGCTGTCTCCTCGACCACCATCATCTGCCTAGCCTTTTTCCAATTATGTTAGGGTCGGCTTCCAGTCTAACCGGTTGTAACTAAATACCAGTATTTTACATAGAACGATTGCCTATCTAAACTCCATAACCCAGTTACTGGCTAACATGATTCCCCTTGGTAAAACTTTCGTCCGTCTTCCCGAATCGCCTGTCAAAGAGCTATGAATGACAGCCAGGACCTAAAATACAGTGCGAGGTACGGCGGAATCCCCGGTATCCCCTCGATAAAGTTACACAATTGCGTATTTATTGTATGTTTATTTTCCTTTTCGGTACATTCCAAAATTGCATACCGTTACACATTGCGTACCTGACTTCAAATACACATCATTTTCCTGTACACACTCATCCTAATACATATCCATTCTGCGAAAATAATACAAACAACATGTACTATATGACCACCATTCATGAGCATGTAGGAAATAATAAAAAGTTCTAAAAATATTTGTGACTCACTGACTTGTAAATAAAGATGCAAGTTATGACTAAATTTAGAAACGACCACGTCACAATCCTTGATCATAAATACCTAGATTGAAGCCTCGATTTTTTTAAACGGTAAAGGAAAACATCGTTAGGAAACCGGCATGTCCTAGAATCAAAATTTCGAAGTTATGTGACATTTACCAACACGGACTGGACCCGCGTGGTATATTAATAGCCTGTGTCCCAGCAGTGGGCATATAGTCTGATTATGAACCTTGATTTTTGAAGTTAGATTTCTGGGTAGTTTATACGTAAGTGTTAATGTGTTATTCTGTCAAAACATTTCTTGGTAATAAGAATAACAGAAGTAATGTCATATAGTGTGTGTGGCTTGACCTTTCATGGTGTAAATTTTTTAGAAGGCGTATGACTTGTACTCGTTATTTTAAATATTCTGAAAATGATTCAGTACTGATTATTTGTTACCAAGAACGTTTAGTATTGCCCTACCGTTACCCCAAAATCTCTTCTAATATTCGTCTACCTTTGTTCAATATTCTTAGCTCTTTGAACTAAATGAAGCTGAACCTTGTAAGAATTCAAAGGTTTGGATATAATAAATCTTCTAGTATCTTAGGTCAAGGTCCACTTTATATCACTAAGTCGAAGAAGACGTTATCATTTTATCACTGAGTATGACAGGTAGTTCGCCTTATCTAACTGTTTCATAGGTCGTGTCAAATCTCATCGTATTATCCCTAGTTTACGTAAAGTAATGTTTCAAAGAGGATTGCTAAGTATCACGGAAAAGCAGCCCCAAAGTATGCATAAAGTATTCATTATTTGGTATAAAGTTAGTTACTTTATACCAAATAATCCAAGTCCATCTCCAAGTTTAGAAATTATAGCTGGTTAGTTATGCTGGTTAATGACCTACAAACACCGTTCTGTTCTAAAAATATTAGCGATACCACCCGACCTTCCATTCATACTTATAAACATACGTCTATTTGCTTCTACGTCACTCGCAGTGCCTACGTGATCGACAGAGGTCGGTGCACCCACTGTCTGAATGTGAGTGTGAATCTTAAGTCACTAATCCTGCCACTGGAAAGCCAACCATATTGTAGCGTTCCAAGGTTGAGTTTGAGTTGTGGATATTGTGTTTTTCAGCTGTTTTGGTATGTAACGAGTTTTGCATCATTGTAATGGGAGTCTTCCCGGATCGCAGTATGTCATCTGATCACATTTCTTAACTGGCAACTGTTGGGGTGCTACGAGTGTGAGGCCGACTAAAAACAATCAAAATCATTCATTGCGTTATTTACGTTGTTGAGCAGACAAATGTTTCGAACATACATATGAAGCAACGGATTAGCAATATCCTTGAAAAAGATTCATGTGTTACGCAATTAGGGTGCTGGCATCGGGCTACATCCGAAGCTGAACCTTATGGTAGCTACAAAATAGGTATCATTTTGATTAGGTAAAGAACTTCAAGGAATAACCTCACAATAAATTGTTTCCTTGTAGGGACAAACCTTGGCAGGTCGTAGGTACAAACAATTGGTTTATAGGTACTCTAATGTTAAATCACCGCGGTTGCGGTCACAGCTGTTGTTTAGTAATCGCACAGTAATAGTATAGTCGTTGCTAACCCAATGAAATCTGTGCCCGTTGTCTTTGGTTAGTAGGACGCCCTGATTGCCTCAGTGCCTCGAGTGCCAATTCTTGAACGGGAGTGGTATTTGTATCATCTTCTAAACTGTCAAGCATTTATGGGCAAAGACGGCAGACCTGTAGTGCTATTCTGTAAAAATCTCACCGTGAAAACAAGGCGAAGTGAGCTTAAAGTGTCTTTAAGCTCACTGTTGCACCTGTTTTTAGCTAGTTTTAGTTTAGTAACCTTAGGGAGATCAAGCCTTTTCGAGATCGACTCTATAGGTACATCTCCTGTTCTAGTGAAAAATATTACAATTGCGGTCAACGCAAAAGTAATATCTTTCATGGTAACAAGAGATTCAGTGAGATTTCAGACCGCAATCCGAAATCTCGACCATCTTCCGCGTTCCATACCTTTAATTGCCAAGAAAAATGGCTACCAATTATGTTGGAAATCGAAGAAATGCGTGCAATATTACTTAAAAGGTGCAATATAATAAAATATTATTTAAAAATGTCTTTTTTGTAAATAAATGGCGTCGTAATTAAAGGGTCGGTCGTATTACGAGTCGATACGATCTTCAAGAGGTTTTTAATGTGACTTATGTTCTTTATACGGTTCTTTTTCTTGGTATTGCTTGTATGGGCATCGTCAGAAGTAAATAATAAGGTGAAGGTAAGGTCTGGTGCCTAAAGTAAGATGATTTTTTACTAGATATTACCTTCCTTGCTTATGTTGTAGTCAAGCAAGGAACATCTGTGACGCTGTTTTTTTTAACCCCCGACGCAAAAACGACGGGGTGTTATAAGTTTGACGTGTCTCTCTGTGTGTCTGCCTGTGGCATCGTAGCTCCCGAACGGATGAACAGATTATTGATTTTGTTTGGAAGGTGCATTAGTTATCCTATATTGTTCCGCTGCTGGACATAGGCCTCCCCCAAGTTTTTCCAGGAACTCTTTTTTCAAGCTATGTTATAGCAGTTAATTTCGCAAGAGCCGGGTTTCTCCGTTGTGAAAGTGCTTATCATATGAAGGATAAATTTAACATCTTCGTCTGATAAGTAAACTAGCCTTTGCCCGCGTAGAGGTCGGAAATTATCCTTATTAGGCCTTTTTATCTATATATATAAAATTCAAAGTCCTGACTGACTGACTGACTGACTGACTGAGACATCAACGCACAGCCTAAACCGCTGGTCCTAGAGACATGAAATTTGGAGGGTGTATTCTTCGTGAAGAGTAGGTATCCACTAAGAAAGGGTTTTTCGAAATTCCACCCCTAAGAGGGTGAAATGGGGGGATTTTGTTTGTATGAAAAATCTTATTGCTTGAGTTAATAAACTTGAAACTTGGCACGAATACTTATCTAAGTAAATTATGAAGTTGAGCATTTTTTGTTTTTATAAAACACCCCCTAAAAGGGGATTGGGGGGTTTCAAAGTTTGTATGGAAGAATTTTAGCGCGCGGTCCGATTTAATCGAAACTCAGTATTTATACCTAAAATTGAAAGGAAAGATTAATGTGTATCAGGGTTTTTCGAAAATCTACCCCTGACGGCCTGAAAAGGGGTAGTCAATTTTACAGGGGAGGATTTTACAGCGTGGCTTGATTAACTCGAAAATTGGTACAAATAATCTTTGAGTCATGTTATGAACACATTCCAAATGATTTTTCAAAATTCCACCCCTGTGGGGGTGAAAAGCACAGTTTATATGAAAAATCTTATTCGTTAGGTTAATAATCTTGAAAATTGGCATGAATACTCGCCTAAGTAAGCAATAAAGTGCATCATTATTAATTTTTAAAAACTACCCCTCAAAGGGGATATAGGGGTGTTAAAGTTTGTGTGGAAGAATTTGAACGCTCGGTCCGATTAACTCGAAACTCAGTGTAGGTACTGTGTGTGTACTTAAGACTAAAAATAAATAATAACACGTATGAGGGTTTTTCGAAACTCTACCCCTAATGGGGTGAAATGGGGTATAAGTTAATTTTACAGGGGAGGATTATAATAAGTGGCTTGATTAATTATAAAATTGGTATTAATAATATTTGAGTCAAGTTATGAATTTTTATGATTTTTTTTAAATTCCACCCCTGTGAGGGTGAAAAGCGGGGATACAATTTACATGAAAAATCTTATTAATTTAATTAATAAACTTGAAACTTGGCAAGAATACTTGCCTAAGTAAGTAATAAAGTTTATCATTATAAGTTTTTCAAACTACCCCTTAAAGCGGGATATAGGGGTGTTGTAGTTTGTGTGGAAGAAATTGAATGCGCGGTCCGATTAACTCGAAACTCAGTATTGATACTTTCGACAGAAAATAATTAATAATAAGTATGTAAAGTTGTCGAAAATTGACCCCTGGCGGGGCAAAAGGGGTAATTCGGTTCTTAGGGGAGGATTTGAACTTGAAACTGTATGTTACATTTTCACGCCTAAACCACTGAACTTCTGATTTGGCAAAGAGATAGATGGCATCCTGGGGAAGCACATACTTTTTGTCCTGGTAGCACGTTCCTGTGGGATAACTTCCGACATCCACGCGGGCGAAGCCGCGGGCAGAAGCTAGTATTATATATATATAGTATACTATGTGTTACTCCAAGTTATAGTCCACCGTGTATACCAAATTTCATCGAAGTCCTGTCAGCCGTAAAGGCGAGAAACGGTTACAGACACACAGGCAATTACTTTTTTTATTTGTTTTTTATTGGTTCACAAATCGGGCAATACAATATAACTTACATACTAGGTAAACTTGAACAAGAAAAATAAAACAATACTGCATATATCCTCAAATAGTGAACACAACTTTCGTTTTTATAATATAATTAGTAAGAAGGTATAGATAGGTAATAAGAATAACATAACAACACGCCTATAATTTATCCGGTAATTTAAATGATTGTAAACTAACATTCAACAGACCTCACAACATCACATTTTCCTCACTAAACTTCAAACACACACCTCTAACTCTTCAAACAATAATATGTTTTCCTACGTCATCATCTAAACATAGAAAATACTGTAACACGCCTATTTATTGCACGCGACACGACATACGATAATAATAATTGGTAATAACATCGTAATGATGATAATATAATCATCATAGCGAACACAACATTGAGTGACCACACTATTTAGTGCCATGTGCACGGCGATGATCATGATAACATGCGCGGTGACGTCACGAGCGAGTGATAATTCTGTTGTTGTTTGTACATCATAGAGTATGTACGTACATACACGGTGGCAGGGACATCGACGCGCTAACTGAAACCTTAAATTCAGCACATGATTCACCGGTTATCAAAAATTAAAAAAAAATCTGCGTAGTAAAGTGCAATACCTAAGCGGTCAACTTGTATCAATCAATCAATCAACTCAGCCTATCGCAGTCCACTCCTGGACATAGGCCTCTCCCAGACTGCGCCACAACACTCTGTCCTCCGTCAAAATGTATGGAACAGCAAATTTTTTCAACGAAAAATTGTTCGAAGATGTTCAGAATCATAATTATACTAATCATGGTAAAAGGTTTCGCGTCGATATCCCTGCTACCTTGTACGTATATGTATGCCATCTTTTATCATTTATGGGTCGGTTGTTTACAGAACTTCAAAAAGAAGAGTCCTTTGAAAAAAAGTTCCTGTTTCTCTTATGAACTAACTATTGTTAACTAAATGGTTAGTCGTCCTTTGCTGCCTTAAATGCCTATTTATATTTGATTACTAGCTTATTTATTTATTTATAAGTATAACTATGTAGTAGGTATGATGTACTTCCCATTACTTGTCCCTAATCATGCATCTGTCTGGCATTAATGCTGAAATGAACCTTTTTGGCGTACCCGTGAGGCGCTCACTATTGTAGTTAAAACATAATTTCGAAATAAACGTTACTCTTTCTTGCACCTGAAGTCAATAGTTAGAGACACAAACGTTGCAACACTGTGTATATTGGCATCAGGCAATAGCTATTATATTGCAATGGTGATAACTGTCTGAGGACGATATCAGCAAAAATGAAGAAATGCACCCTATGCTTCAGCTAAATCGATCCATCGATTGAAATACTTCTCCAATCTTCAAACACCGAACACTCGAGTGCAAAAATCTGACCTTGACCTCGATTTGTCCTATCGTAACCGCTGTGTGACCGGTCATCATTCGCGATTGTCGTCACGAAGTCAACGAGTGTCAATCAGTACCGGGTCTACGTGACACGGGACTATCTGACGCTAGATGTGGTGACGTTATAGGACTTAGGAAGTTAGCTATTGCGCCTGGGAACTGTTTTGATTGTGCAGTAAACTGTTTGTGGTATAGGTGTTCTAGAAGTTTATTGCTGTGTTTAACAGGAAAATATATCAGGAAAAAGGGGAACTATTTCTACCTCTAACTATTTGACTGTGTGAAAGATGATATGGCTAGAAAGAGGAAGCTACTGAAATGACGATTAATACCTAGATTAGTATGGAAGAAAAAGATAAATAACTTAGGATAAGACAGGAGAATGGTGATGTACCTATGCCTGGTTGAACACATTTATGTACACCGATGCTTGACGAAGAAATACTTGAAAGTGAAAACAGTATCCTATAATTAATTTGTGATGGTTTATG
The DNA here is from genome assembly GCA_949629185.1 of Apamea crenata. Taxonomy (NCBI): domain Eukaryota; kingdom Metazoa; phylum Arthropoda; class Insecta; order Lepidoptera; family Noctuidae; genus Apamea; species Apamea crenata. The sequence continues at coordinate 2,546,685 of OX451353.1, read as the reverse complement.
CTTCATTATCTAGTGAGTATAAAATGAAGATTGGTAAAGTTCGTGTTCGCGATCCAAATTCCTGGGCAACCAAATTATGTAGTTTAGAAGTTTTCGTAATAAAAGAATAGTTACAAAAATGATACGTGTGTTTTTAATCTGTCCATACTTTATTGCTCATCACATCATTAACGTGCCAGAAATTCTCCAACATAATATATCTACTGCCGCTCATATCATGCCAATTATTCATTTTAATTAACACAGGGTTCCGGTTTAAGAAAATATCTCTTCTGGTGAACGCTGTGAGGAAGAAAGATACGTCACGTACTAGATGGCTACCATCCCGTAAATATTATTTTTACTCCTGCAGATGAGCTCAAATGTCTGATAATGTAAACAACTAAACAATCGACAGGAAAATTACTGAATAAACAATTCGTTTTCAGAACCCACTGCACTACTACGTATACAGGTAACCAAAATAATTTGGCAATTCCGTTCCTTTTACGTCCATACGTAAGCCCCAATAACTCGCAGACCATCTCACGTGCACTCCTGAATTCGATCACGTACACCACCAGCGATTCAGTCACCAACAGTTTATATTTACGATGAAGTGGAATTCTTTTGAGCATTCGGACGGCTGGAGACAAAACATTCGCGTTGTTTACAAGCCGGATGTCAACAACGCATCGGGGTGACTTTCATGCAAAAGAGAAACAATTGGATGAGAGGATATCGTCTTATTTATCTGTTTTGGGAAGATTTTTTATGTTGGGCTGTAGTTTTTCGGGAATGGCAACATCATAACAAAGACTAGGGAAATAGATCTTGGCTGGAATGGCAGATATACTCGTATGTATAAAAAAAGACTTCCGTCAAACCTCCTATGGACGCGTGATTGTCCATTAGAAAAATGCATTCGAATCCTTAATAAAAATATAAATGTGAAAGTAACTGCGGTTGATGAGTAAGTTAGGCGTGAAAACACAACAGATACATAGACATATAAGGGGTTTCGATGAAATTTGGCACACACGTAGACCAAGACCTGACAGGATATGTTCTATACCGGAAGTACGTTCTCGACAAAACTGCTGGTATAAGCTCAACAGTTTTCACGATTATATTTATTAGCGACTATAAATATAATCGTGAAAACTGTTGAGCGCTTACAAAGAGACGGCTTCTAATAGGCAATAGATTGACGATACACCCTATATCATACCGGGAGAGCTGCAGAACTTTACGGAATGGTGGGCTCATAAAAAGTCCACATTTCCAAAGATGATAGATCAACATTTAGTCTACTCTTGCTATGTTAAAGTTGATGGAAATATCGAGATTAACGTAAAGGAGGATGGTTATGACTTGTGAAGGAATGAAAAAAACTGTACGAGAAAATGACAACATAATCAGCCTATAATGTTCCCACTGCTGGGACACAGGCCTCCTCTCGGTGAGAGGGAATGGGCCATAATCCACCACGCGGGCCCAGTGCGGGTAGATATATATAATAATAATAATATATCCCTGGACATTTCACACAGCACCATTTATCCCAAGCTAAGCAACCTAATGCTTGTGTTATGGTAACAAGATGGCTGATAAACTACTGTAATGCAATTTTTTTTTTCATGACATATTATAGATATAAAGATAGAGATATAGATGACATTTATGTCTTCGAATTTTTGGTTCTAGGACATGTCAGTTTCCTCACGATGTTTTCCTTCACCGTTTTGAGAGCAGTGGTGATGAAATTAAATACACAAAGTGCCTGCCTGGCCGATACCACTGGGCCACCGCTGCTCTGTCAATTTCAGAAAAATACGCTAGCCAATTATGTAGTATTATTTCTTCCATTCCTTGGAACACAAAACGTTGTATAAAACAACAAACAATAACATAATTATAATGATAAAACCCACATCAGTATACCTGCTGTATTTCCCGAGATAAGGCACACAAATAGTTACCTGCACGTGCCTGAGAACGTTGTTAGTCCAAACTTGTACGTAATGATGATGTTAGTGAATGCATTGCTGTAAATGCTATCAGAGATTGAGATAAATCTGCTCCAGATGTGTGTTTGCGCAAGATTTACTGCTTCACGCTGGTTTGATGTGGGAGTGACGCAGTTCGATGACAACCACCAAGTCTAGCGGGGTAATTGAGTAACACACTAACAGTAGCAATGGCAACCTTTTCAGGTGGAGATTCATAGACGACTCCGCCTTGGAGTGTAAATGTGGTGCTGTTCCACAAACGATGGCCCACTTAATATGCCTTCGTCCACTTAGGTAACTAGAGTTACGTAACCAGTTACAAGAGAAGATTTTTCTTGTGTCCTGCGAATCCTGTCAGCTGCACGTTACAGGAACTGATGGACGCTGGTGATGGCGCCAAACAAGTAGCCGAATTCTGGGCGAGTTCATTTAGATTGCTATCGACACACTAAGAAGAAGTGGCAATGTCTTTCATTTTGATAGTTCAACAACATTCATTGCGTTATTTACGTTGCTGAGCAGACGAATTTTTCGAACATATGAAGTAACGGATTAGCAATACTTTTTTAGAATGATTCAAATTGTGATTGATATTGGTGCTGTTTTATAATTATATAAGGAGTCAATGATATATATGACACGGGTTATACGAGATAGCGTGATAGCTCATACCTATGTATTTTTTATTATAAACTCTAAACTTTGTGGTAACCTACTGTTGCTGTTAGCCTGCATTATCCCAATGCTGGACAAAGGCCGTCCCCATGACTTCCAGCAGTTACGATCCAGAGCTAAAGTGGACCACTGGTTGATTATTTTCTCCAGCTCGTCCCGACATTTTCAACGGGGCCTGCCGCGACGCCTTCTGGCTTTACCTATATAGCATTTTTCACTGCTTTGCTTAAAGTTAGGTAATGATTAACGACTGTTTAACCATACATTTTTGACGTTAAAACGTCTCTTAACTTTAATCATCGTCCGTTATACTAAGCGTACTGAGCGTATAAATAGCAATTTTAAAATTGCATGACAACGTTCAATTGGAAATTCTTGTACTTTACACTACGTCCCGGATTATAACAGGAACGTATGAAAAGTCTAAATTATGACGATATTTTGCCCGTTTCCAATATCCATTAGTTTCTTCAAGGTGTGCAAGACCTTTGCTTATCTCTAGCATTTACCTAATACGGCTTGCATAATCAAATCGGCTGGTTTCTGCTAACTGCCTGCCTGACTCCTTTAGCTGTAGTCGATAGATAAACTATTATAAGCTGTTATTTCAGTCAAAGCCAATGGGTTTTAATAAGCGCTTGATAGCGTTAGCTTGAAGAATAACGGAAGATAAGGCGTAGGGTGAGAGTGACCGTTATCGGCACAAGAATCTTGACTAATTAAAATCAATGATAACGATAATATTATTTGTCATTGGTGACACATAATATTATCATTATCTGCATTTGGGAGTCCAAATATAATCAGACACAATATCATTCATGATAACCATAAATAATGACAAATATACGTAATCGCAAAGATTTCCTAGTATTCTAAAAATAGTTAATGTAACAGATGATGCGTTTCGTCATCCCAGCTGTGAACTACAACGTAAATCATTGTGTTAATAATCCGCTTGATGGATTGCTCATCAAGTGAGGAAACACCATATGTATACAGACATACCTACTATGCATATCATCATAGTTGTAGTATGACCAATGTATCTTGGCACATTGTAACAGCACTTGGTAGGAAATTAATTAATAATACACGTCCACGGACTAATTACGGCACAAAAATAATATTGGTTGATTTACCGGATGATTTCAAGAAGTTTTATAGTATAAATATATATGTATGTACTTAGTAACTCCGCCAACGCCCCAGAGGCAAATATCATTTATCATTTAGTTGTAAGCACTTTGTATCTCATTTTAAGTGAACTCTTATGTAAGTTTTTATGATGAATAAAATCTCTTTAAACCTTATACTAACTAACAATGAGCTACTTTATTTAAGTTGAGGTACAGTGAGCTTCAAACTTTATGACGGTTCTGAAGTTGGCTTCTCGCTGCGCAGTACCTCACCCTTAACCCCGGCAGTAACATGAATTCGCTAGTGCGCAGCCACTCGCCTCGTGTTCAGAGCCACGATAAAGTTTGCATCGGGCTTTACATGATAACTGACACATGCGTGCACAATCTGGACAGGTCCACTTAAACCTGTGTGATGCTTTCCTCAGGATAACATCTCAGACATTAATCTACATAGTTCTTATGTACTGACCATTACAATGTAGTTGTATGGACTTTAAAAGTGACTTTGACATCTGAGTTTGTTCCGGTGTTTCTTTTCAGAGTAGCCGGCTAGGAAACACCGACCTCATTTAGTTTTCAGGGAAAATATTGACATCTAAAAGTGTTCGTTTTAACCAATTTTTATAACCCGCAATTTTTATCATGTAGGTATCATAGAGAGCTGCGTAATACTTGCAGCTGGCGTGCGTGTATGACCAAAGGGGGTATCTAAGAATGGTGGCAAGTATCGTGCTGTAGTTTCTGCCTACCCCCATGGGAAAAAGGCATGAGTGAATGTATGTATGTTATCATAGAGAACCGACCAAAAATTATAGATACCACTTTCTCATCTCACATAACCACTGTATCCTCTTTGCAGGTCTTTTTCTAACCTTAGGACGTAGGAAATAAGGAACATAATATGTTTATTTCGAAGTGTTTTCCTCCTTTTAATAACACTGTTTTTCCAGTTGGAACAAACACCTATTATGTCAAATTCAGTACATAAAAGTGTTATTTGTAGTTATTTTTGCCAAGAATAAATCAACCTAAACCCAACCCAATGGTTTTGGGTGATTCCTGTGCATGTGTTTTTAGGCACGTTCACAGCAGCAATACCTTGGTGGGGTCTGTACCGTTTAAATGGGCTTGCACAACTTTAGAGGCTTTAATCAAAGTATATATATAATCCAGAACGGCAAAGGATGGAGTTTTCCAGTCGTTAAGTAGCATATGTTATCGAGCTGCATAATAATAAATTATTCATCAAGTATTTCCCAGAAAAATCTACGAGTTACCAGCAGCATCGATATCTTTTCTAGTTACTTTTCCCTACAGTTTTTCAGAAATCGCAAAGAGTTGAAATTGGGATATCCCCTTACGAATGTGAAAACGTACGCAAAGCATTCCATGTTTTGCTTGTTTGCACTATTAGAACTATTTATAAAAATGTCTATAAAGATGTCTTTTTTTTCAAATATTTATTTAATACTTTAAGCACACAAAGAGGCATTTTCTACCAGTCAACCTTTGGGTGATGCAGAGAAAAACAGTGGTAGGTGCTATTATGTAAAATTGAGGAATAGATATTGGGGTAATGTTACTTATTAAAGTTTTGCAAGAAACATTTTCTTTGAAAAAGGAATCGTTAGAACACGGAAAGGAAGAGGTTTCCCTAAGTTTATTAGGTATAAGGAAAATTGTAAGCAAATTAAATACCTATTGTATTTAAGGAAAGCCAGAGACTATGGTGTTACACATTGATTACACAATAATAATATGTTGTTTAGGTACACACTGCATGTCATCTTGAATATCCCATGTTTGAAACCTGTCTAGAAACACGTCCACAGGCTGTTTTGTATCTCAGCATTTCAAGGTGGAATTGCTTGCAAGGACTGAATAACTGCAAGTTGCAAGGACTGAAGAACAAGGTCACTCTTTTCATATCATAAATTATGTAAATTCGCTTTTTGTGTCTGTCTAGGTGTGACCTTGTTCTTCTTCTAAACTTCGCAATCGCTTCGATTTTGATGTAGTTTTGACCATCATTTAGAGAATTTATGCATCAATATTAAACTTACAGATCATATAGAAATCATAGTTTTTGTCAAGCCGTAAAAACCGGGTCGCTAGTTCAGTATCAATCTTCACATCCAAGATGAGAACGGAAAGTAAAAGACACAAGTTTCTTGAAAAGTCGAAAAAAGGCAAAGTCAAAAACAAATGGAGAAAAGAAGAGATCATAGCCGTGGCAATAGAGATACAACATCCGCAGGAGGACTTTTGCAAACTAAACTGAAGTGAGTGCTCCTCAACTCAGGATGTAAGGAAACGTGCAGAGCCGAATGCCACCCCTTGCTATAAGCATAGGCACTTACAGAAGAAGAAACAGATCTCTATGACGGGATGGTGTCAAATAGTGTTAAAAGCGAACATAGAGGAAAATTTGACTTCTAAATTGAAACATAGTGACGAATTTATGTTTCTTCTCAGTATGAGAAGACAACTTATTCCTGCTGTGGGACAATCACATGTGCATAGCAACTTATAATGCTGAATATAAGCATACTATACCTACCTAATGATCTATGTGCGGTAATATATGTGTATATGATTGGAATGCAAGCATTGCATAATGCTGAGGAGTTGAAGGATCTGTATTATTTTCCTTTATTGTTATCTTTTATGGGACACAGATGTCATAACATGGTTGTACCTATCTAGACATGTGACAGACATAGTTGATATAATAATCCAACATTTACATGCAATATTATTATTACTAGAACAGTTCAGTAAGTCACGAGTTTTATAAGAATGTATTAATTACTAATAATAGCCAGCTCATTTCGAATTTGCAGAACTTAACAATTTTTTAAATTAACTCTGTACCTACAACATGAGCTTTTACCTGTCATCCTTTATACGTTTAAACGATCTGATAGGCGTGAAATTGTCACCTTGTTATTAAAGAAAATGATTTAGATTGAAACGCCAATTAACCAGGGTTGGAAATGGATGGGTTACCGCCTTCTTCCGTGTTTTAGATATTATACTGTCAGTTCTATTTGATGTGCATCTGTAGCATTTGTTTTGCAAATGAGAACTGATTGCGATTGGTTGGGGACCTTATATGGAGGGTACTTAATCGTGGAGTCGGGCTATCAAAATGTTGTATGATTTTATCTTGAGATTTATATTTTTACATCGCCTTTTTGGTCCGTGGATGCTTCATGTAGGTCTCCGCCTTGATGAGGTACTGACATTATATTTATCCAGTTATTTATAAACGTTGCTTAAAGTTAATGACGCTTAAACGTCAAAAATATATGGGTAAACAGTCGCTAATCATTACTTAACTTTAAGCAACGTTTGTAAATGAAACCCTTAATTTTAGGCCAGCAAACCATTATATGCTCTTCCTACAATTGCTTGACAAGTTATTTATTGTTTTTATTACATTTTTTTTTAATACACTAAAACTCTATAAATACCCATGTTCTCTACAAGGTTATTTATAGCAATTATTTTTATTTTAACTCTTTTTATGTAACATTTTTTATGTCATTAGAAGTGTAATAAAATACAGAGTTTAATTAGTTGATTAAATAAAAGAGTGGTTAGTAAAAAAAATAACTATGAAAATCTCAAATGGTGACAAAAACGAAACCAACATGTTTTGTTGATTAAAAAAAGTCAAGACGAATCAAACAAGCCCAAACTAGATGGGGTTATGTCGTTTAATTACTGAGTTCCTATGGCCATCTTCCAGCTCCATCTTCAGAGCCTGGTTACCACCTAGCACCAAAGTACTCGTAAAGACGAATCAAACGAGCCCAAACTCGATGGGGTTATGTCGTTTAATTACTGAGATCCTATGGCCATCTTCCAGCTCCATCATCAGACCCTGGTTACCATCTAGCACAAAAGTACTCGTCAAAACAAATCATACGAGCCCAAACTCGATGGGGTTGTGTCGTTTAATTACCGAGTTCCTATGGCCATCTTCCAGCTCCATCATCAGATCAGCTCCATGTCATAATAATTTTGCATTGTCGTCCGATTTACACATGCATGCAAAATTTCAGCTCAATCAGTAACCGGGAAGTGGATTAAATTTAACTTGCAAGATTTGATTACAGACGAACCTCAGGACAGGTGAAACTAAATAAAAGCTTGTAAAAAGTAGTGCAGTTCCACTTCTACCCTGCTATAAGAGCTGGTGGTAAGCTCCCAGAACGCTCGTCTCCCGAGCAAATCCCACGCATGCTCAATGGGATTCAGGTCAGCGGACTGCGCAGGCCACTCTAACAGTGATATATTGTTCACGCAGAGCACCTTCATCACCGGCCCGGCTGTGTGTGCGCGCATTATCTTGCATGCACATAAAATCTTGGCCATACTGCTGTCGGTGAGTAGTGACGTAAAATAAGAAAACATTGCATAAATCTTGTAAATATTAGAAAATATCAACGCACTTAAGATAACTTGAAACCATCAAGTCATCAAGTACAAGATAACAAAATGGCTAATAACGATTTCTAGGCTGTAAATAACCTGACATACTGGCATTTATATCCCGGCATTATACTGGCATGTTTACATTTTTAAAGATTTTCTATAGTGAATGCGTTACGATACGATGCGAGCAAAGTACAGCCAGCAAGCAACCAAGCGAAGAGTTCAAATTGAAAAAGACATGCTTGAAAAACTCTTTTTCGCAAAACTTTCAGTGACCAGCACACCGATTTTATGTGAGCGTCAAAATGGCGGTATCAAGTCTCCAATTTAAAATGTATCACATTAAAATGTTTGTACTACATATGTACTAATTGTACCCTTAAGAAGACATTTGTACCTCTAAAGGTAAAGGAAGTATGTCAAGAGATCCCTGGTCCCGCCACTTTGACATCAAAGTGGCGGTACCTTCTGGAAGCGCTACTCAGAGGCAGGTAATTCACACCCGAAGACTTAGTACTACATATGTACAGGTATATACTCAATTTTCAATACAATTGTAAGTGCAAAACTCAAGTTATGTGATTAAAACACTGGTCCCGCCAATTTGATGATTCATGTTATCGCTAAATTCATATGAAAACCGTTAGAGCTCGTGGAAAATCAAATGTGGAAACTTAGTACGTACTAAGTACATGAAAGTGTGTAATTTTCATGTCCATGACCTAAGTACATCAAAAGTTATCTATCATTCATCGTTATCTTTGAAATGGACACATCTATGCAGAAATGAAACAAGCCAAAATGTTTTTGATAAAATAATTGTATTTATACATATACATATATTGATCCAACTATGTGCAATTAATTTCTTACATCGGACTTCACACTTTTATTTAATCTTTTTTTTTATTGTTTGTTTTATCTGATGTATTGTGTCTTTTAGTTTGTGCCAAACAAATGTATTTTCTTTCTTTCTTTCTTTCAATTATAACTTGTATTTGTTCAGATTATACAGGAAATTTATCAACATCGTAGTCACTACTGTCATCATGTTCTATTTCCTTATCGTTATTATCGCTATCCGTTAAAGATTCAGTTACATACATAAAAAAAAAAAAATTGCGTTTTACCGACAGGTATAAACATTTCGGGGTCATTTTAAAATTTGGTTGTCTACTAATATCAGTAAACACTACGTCATTCGATGATGGTATTCCGTGAATAAAAGATGATTTGTTATTTTCAAATACCTTTTTTTGGTCTTCCAACAGCACTATACTTTTCCTTCCTGTTTGTATTTTTCTCTTCATTGTTAATCCTTCGCATAGCTAACAAAATATACTATTTATTTATAATACGGATATTAAAATAGGCAATATTACAATAATTAACTGTTGTTATCAAACGCATTCACATACAGAATGACAACACGGTTCCGCCGCAAAAACAGTATGGTTGAAACGCAATCTACCCCCAAGTTCAATTATATTTTCTCATAACTTATAGAAACGGTTATGAGTTAATTATCTCGTCAAATACAAACTACGTAACTAGGGTTTCCACTGATCAAAATATATCAGAATTATTAAGATTGCTTGTTTCATTTCTGCATAGACGTGTCCATTTCAAAGATAAATGATACGATTAAACGATGAATGATACATAACTTTTGATTTACTTAGGTTATGAATATGAAAATTACACACTTTCATGTACTTAGGACGTACTAAATTTCCACATTTGATTTTGCACGAGCTCTAACGATTTTCATATGAATTCAGCGATAACATGAATCATCAAATTGGCGGGACCAGTGTTTTAATCACATAACTTGAATTTGGCACTTACAATTGTATTGAAAATTGAGTATATACCCGTACATATGTAGTACTAAGTCTTCGGGTGTGAATTACCTGCCTCTGAGTAGCGCTTCCAGAAGGTACCGCCACTTTGATGTCAAAGTGGCGGGACCAGGGATCTCTACTACATACTTCCTTTACCTTTAGAGGTACAAATGTCTTCTTAAGGGTACAATTAGTACATATGTAGTACAAACATTTTAATGTGATACATTTTAAATTGGAGACTTGATACCGCCATTTTGACGCTCACGATTTTATTGGACACTTTCAGAATATGAAATACACTATAAACATTACCGTCGCAACTTATGAGTTGTAGGTCGAAGGTCCTAACCAAACGGTGATGAAAAAAATCTTGAGGAAACCGGCATGTCCTACAACAAAAAATTCGAAGACATATGACATTAACCGACCCTCCTTGGGTACGCGTGGTGGATGATGGCCCCCTCCCTCTCACCGAGAGGAAGCCTGTGTCCCAGCAGTGGGAATATTATGGGCTGATATGCATACTTATCAAATAGGTAAATGGTAAAGTCTTTTTCTCTCGACAGGTTCTTGAGAATAACTCATATCGAGATGATTGTCAGTCAGTCAGTAAGATTGATGACGCGGCTGTCCGGGGTGAGCCAGACATAATAGTCCAGTACGACTTTTGGCCCTGGTGACTAATCTTAACGGAGATAGAGAGAGTGGGAGATATTATAGTGCAGACACAGGAGCACTCTCTCTTCACTCACTCTCATGGTCCGATAGGACGGTATTCCGACACGACCGGAGGGAAATCAGATGCAATACCCTCGGCTTAACGTGCTTTCCGAGGCACGAGGGTAACAACTTCCAATCTCCGGGCTGTTATTTAGAAATTATACATACCTATACATATCTTTCATACGTAGCATAGTGGACGCTCTTTTAATGAAACGAATGTTTGTGTTTTTTGTTGTAACTTGGCAAACGATCATAAAGTTACTATTATAATAATAATACTTTATTTCCAAAAACTTAGTACTACTTTACAATGGCAATGTGGCAAAAATTTCAATTAGGGTAGAGAGATTAGCGTCTGTAGCCGAACTAGGCATAGCCTGTATTTCGGCTATCAGCACCATTCCCCTCGAGTATTATAATACAAGAATAGTCGCCAAGCAATAGAGGCATATAATAATTAAATCAGTACTACAGAAATACAGAATAAGGTGATAAGTAATCTGTATGTATAAGAATTTGCAAATAGTAAGTACATAATTTTAATCTATATATATAAAATTCTAAGTCCTGACTGACTGACTGACTGACTGACTGAGACATCAACGCACAGCCTAAACCGCTGGTCCTAGAGACATGAAATTTGGAGGGTGTATTCTTTGTGAAGAGTAGGTATCCACTAAGAAAGGGTTTTTCGAAATTCCACCCCTAAGAGGGTGAAATGGGGGGATTTTGTTTGTATGAAAAATCTTATTCCTTGAGTTAATAAACTTGAAACTTGGCACGAATACTTATCTAAGTAAATTATGAAGTTGGGCATTTTTTGTTTTTATAAACTACCCCCTAAAAGAGGATTGGGGGGTTTGAAAGTTTGTATGGAAGAATTTTAGCGCGCAGTCCGATTTAATCGAAACTCAATATTTATACCTAAAATTGAAAGAGAAGAATAATGTGTATCAGGGTTTTTCGAAAATCTACCCCTGACGGCCTGAAAAGGGGTAGTCAATTTTACAGGGGAGGATTTTACAGCGTGGCTTGATTAACTCGAAAATTGGTATAAATAATCTTTAAGTCAAGTTATGAACACATCCCAAATGATTTTTCAAAATTCCACCCCTGTGGTGGTGAAAAGCGGGGATATAGTTTATATGAAAAATCTTATTCGTTAGGTTAATAATCTTGAAAATTGGCATGAATACTCGCCTAAGTAAGCAATAAAGTTTATCATTATTAGTTTTTCAAAACTACCCCTCAAAGGGGCTATGGGGGTGTTAAAGTTTGTTTGGAAGAATTTGAGCGCGCGGTCCGATTAACTCGAAACTCAGTGTGTGTGTCCTTAAGACTAAAAATAAATAATAACACGTATGAGGGTTTTTCGAAAATCTACCCCTAACGGGGTGAAAAGGTGTTGATGACCTAACTAAAGGTTCGTGAATAAAAGTAAAGTGGACTGTAAACACTTATAATACGGTTCTACAAGACAGTACAATGCTGGACTAAACTTTAACAATAGGTACAAGTAGGTAGATAAGTATGCGCGCGCGTCTTCGACCGTGCTCGGTATTGGAGATGAGGTGCGGGCGGCGGCCAGTCTGCTGCCGCGGTGTAGTCCCGCGCCACGCCGCGCCGCGCCCTCCGCGCGTCCCCTGCCTTGGACTAAGACTCACGCCTTGTCTGCGTGAACATCCTCCCCGGGTTGAAGCATTCAATCTAGAGGAAGTGGACAAATATTATTAAAAGAACGTAGTAGCGTCCCCTTCTTTGTCTTCACCTCGACCACACGCGTAGTCCCGTCGTTCCCCGGGAAGACCTTCGTGACACGTCCCAGTGACCACAGCAGTGGCGGTTGTCCTCTCTCCTTGATGAGAACTAACGTTCCCTCTGCCAGTTGTCCTGTAGATGACGTCCATTTTGTTTTTTGTTGGAGCAGAGAAATATATTCTAAATGGAACCGCTTCCAAAAATGCTGCTTTATATGTTCCACTCTGTGATAGCGCTCCAAGCGGCAGATATTTATATCAGTCACCTGTGGATGCGGAACAGACATAAGTGATCGTCCAATTAGAAAATGTGATGGAGTTAGGACAGTAAAATCTAGTGGATCAGAGGAAAGTGGTGTGAGAGGACGTGAATTAAGAACAGCTTCAATTTGAGTCAAACAAGTGACCATTTCCTCATATGTGAAATGTGTTAATTGTAGTAGTCTTTTCAAGTGGTGTTTAGTAGAACGAACGGCAGCTTCAGCAATGCCGTTGAAATGTGGAGAGTATGGAGGGACAAAATTAAATTCAATGCCCTTTTGTGCAACTTCATAAGAAATATTTGAATCTTGTAAGAATTGTCGCAATTCATTACAAGTGCCTATAAAATTAGTACCATTATCGGATAAGATACTCTTGGGTTTGCCACGACGAGCAACGAAACGGTTTAAAGCAGCCATATAGCCCTCCTTAGTTAAGTCTGTAACGAGCTCGATATGAACAGCTTTAATTGCAAGACACACAAAAATGCAGAGGTACGCCTTTACAAGCTTACACCCTCGCCCCTTTCGATCCGCTATCAATATTGGCCCGGCATAGTCGACACTGCAATTCAAAAATGGGAACTCCAAGTGAGTTCTATTATAAGGCAGCTGTCCCATGACTGGTTGAACATTTTGACATTTGTACTTAAAACATTTAATGCAATGCTTTACAATAGATTTTGATAGGTTTCTGCCGCCAAGAGGCCAATACATTTGACGTATATTTGCTATCAATAACTGAGGGCCAGCGTGTAACAAATCTTTATGATATTTATAGAATATGATTTTAGTGACATGATGCTTAGAACATAGTAAAACTGGATGCTTGATATTGTAATCATAAGGAGAATTATCAAGTCTCCCTCCTACACGAATGAGACCATCTTTGTCAACAAAGGGACTTAAAGAAATGAGTCTATTTTTACGAGGCAAAGTCTTGCTAGATTTAAGAATAATATATTCCTTAGGAAACATCTCCATTTGAGCTTGACATAAAATGAAAATCAAAGAATCTTGAAGTTCTTGATTTGATAGTGTATTTTGTAACTTGGTTTTATTTTTTAAATTATAAACAAATCTTAGTATGTAGGCCACCACTCTTTGTAGACGACTTAGATTTGAATATTTATGGAGTAGTGTATGAATGAGTGATGGATTTATGTGAGAGGACTGTCCATGGTTTTGTGAATCTGTGAGATATGAATGATCTGTGCAGTCAGATGTAATGACTTCTGGCAGATCCAGTTTCACAGATTTATTGGGCATAGCTGGCCAGTCTTTTTCGTTATTTAACAAAAATTGTGGGCCTGACCACCATAAAGAACACTCGCTGATAAGGTCAGCCTTCAGCCCACGCGAAACAAGATCTGCCGGATTGTCTCTAGACGGCACGTAACTCCACGTATGACCTGCAGTGCTCTCCTGTATTTCATTGACTCGGTTACGCACGAAAGGTTTTAATAAACTTGGTGAAATAGCTAGCCAACTCAACACTATTGTTGAATCGCACCAAAACCGGCATCTAAGTACAGGCAAAGTAATAGAACTCTGAACCTTAACACACAGCCTTGTGCCTAGCAACGCCCCACAGAGCTCGAGACGTGGAATGGTAGTGGGCTTTATCGGTGCTACACGATTTTTAGATGCGAGTAATTGTACCTTAACTGAGCCTTGCCTGTTCACCGACCGGAGGTACACGCAACAACCGAAAGCTCTCTCTGATGCATCTGTAAAGACATGAATTTCATGCGATATAGCATTGTCACATACAACCCATCTTGGAATTCTTAGATTATTTAAACATGGAAGAGTGTTAACAAAATTGTACCAAAAATTGCATATAAACTCTGGCACCTGCTCATCCCAGTCACACTTGGCTAACCACAATTTCTGCATTACGATTTTCGCCTCGACTACACATGGACCAACCAAGCCTAATGGGTCAAATATTTGACTAATGACTGAGAGAATTTGGCGTTTAGACACCTGTTTCTCAGCATCAATGCAAATAGAAAACGCTAAATAATCTGCCTCGCACATCCAACGTAAACCTAATGTTTTCGATACCGCATTCTTATCTTCAGACAATTTTAGACAATCTAAAATTGCTGAACTATTACAAACCTGATCTAAAATTGACGAATTATTAGATTGCCATTTTCGTATATGAAAATTCGCTGATGCTAAGACAGATATTACCTCCTTGACCATTTCTACTACGTCTGAAACTGAATTTCCTCCTGAAAGGTAGTCGTCAACGTAGAAGTCACGTTCAATTGAAGACTTGACGATTGTACTGGTAGCAGCATTAGCCAAGCTGACTAAGCACTTTGTTGCTAAGTATGGGGCAGAAGCCGTGCCGTAGGTCACAGTATTCAGACTGTACGTCTTTAACGGTAACTTTGAATCTTTCCTGAAAATGATTTGCTGCAAAGTACGTTGTGAGGGTGTAACAGCAACGGCACGATACATCTTGGCTATGTCTCCAGAGATGACATATTTGTATTGCCGAAATCTTAACAAGATTGATAGTAGATCTTCTTGGATAGTCGGACCAACCATCTGGATTTGATTGAGTGACACGCCCGACGTGGTTGGCGCTGAGGCATCGAAGACTGCCCGTAGTTTTGTTGTCGAACTGGATTCTTTGACGACCCCATGATGAGGCAAGAAATACTCAACATTGTCACCTGAATGAGGCTTCCTAGAAGTTTGATTTTCTGTCATGTGTCCAAGACGCTCGTACTCCTGCATGAAGGCAACATAATGTTCCTTGAAGCTTGGATCACGCAGAAAACGGCGCTCCAGTGATAGAAATCGACGTTTAGCCATCTCATATGACTCACCTAAAATGTAAGGATTATCCTTTAAAGGAATTGTCACAACAAAACGACCCTGATCATCCCGAGTAGTATTATGACGAAAACTCTCCTCGCACGCACGTTCCTCCTGTGACAAAGCATATTTGGATGGTACAGAATCTGATTCCCAAAACCTGTTGAGGTTGTTATTTAATTCATCCATAGACACGTTGCAGTAGTGTGCCTGGTTATTAGAGCATGAACGCAATGGAGCCGGTCCTGAAACTATCCACCCGAGTCTTGTTGCGTGAAGTTTGGGTTGATTCTTACCTAAATTTATAGATGAGGACCCTAAGACATTCCAAAACACTTCCACGCCAACAAGAATGTCAATTACAGACGGAATATGAAAAGATGGATCAGCTAATTGAATGTCTGCTGGAATGTTGATGTTGCTAAGATCTACAGCTGAAGACGGCAACATCCTAGTAATTTCTGGCAATATGATACAAGTGATGGTTTCCCTGTAGCCACCATTCCGAGCCTGAATTATAACTCTACAAGACTGTGTGCTATTAGATGTTTGCTTGTTTATACCTGTTATTGTGGAGTTAGCGTTACGTCTAGACAATCCCAGCTTGTGACACAGTGTTTCAGTGATAAAGTTGGCCGTGCTACCGTTATCAAGCAGGATCCTGGCGTTGAACTTCTCACCTCGGCTGCTGACCACCGTCAGCAGAGCTGTGGAGAGTACAACAGAACAGGTAGTAATATCTGCAGTGTCACTTGACAAAACAACGTTTTCAGACGTGCCTTTTTGTAATTGCGCACCTCCAGAAACGTCATTAAGTAAACTAGGTAAAGCAACACTAGGCATTGGATCTTGTACATTTGGATTAGACTGTTCTACGTGTAAAAGCGTGTTATGTCTGCGATTACAATATTTACAGTGGGATAATTTGCAACGTTTACTTGAATGCCCAGGACGTAAACAATTAAAGCACACATTAAGCTCCTTCACCTTTGCCAAACGATTTTCTAGTGACAACTTACGAAAGTCATCGCACACATACATAAAATGATCTTTTTTGCACAACGGACATTTCCAATCTTTTGTATTGTTTTTATTATTAGATTTGGTTTTGATTAAATTATCGCTTTTGTTAGTATTCTGTATATCTACTGTGTGACTGTTAGTACTACTGTCTACCTTTTCTTTTGTCGATTCGCTATGTTCAACTGTCTCTAACAAATCAGCCCTCCTACTAACAAACGAACAAAAATCTGACAAAGTAGGAGATTTGGGTAAATTATTGCGATATTCTTCCCAATCTCTGTTAGTAACTTTGTCAAGTCGACTACTCATCATAAACACCACCAGTGTACTCCACTGGTCAGTGGGCTCGTTCAGCGATTTTAAAGCTCTAATTTGTTTATTTATATTATCAATAAATTGACGTAAGGCTACACAAGACTCTTTAGACACAGCTGGAATATTAAGCAAAGCCTGCACGTGGTTATTTACTAAAAGCCTACTATTGTTATATCGCTCACATAGCAAATCCCAAGCCAATTGATAATGCTCGCCTTTGAAATCAATATTTTTTATAATTTGCTGAGCATCTCCCTTGAGCGAAGCACGTAAATAATGGAACTTGCTAATGTCATCGATTGCACTACTACCATGTATAAGAGAAAGATAAGTGTCTCTATACTCTAGCCAACACTGATAACTACCATCGAAATGAGGTAAATTAATTTTAGGTAAGCGTACACAATTTTGACGGAACGATGCACCTGTGTTTTTGTCTGCTGAGCCCGCTACAGACCCGCCGTCAATGCCGGCATCGGCATTTATGAGCAAACTGCGTGCCTGTGCTGCCACTGCGTGGTACCGCTCCTCAAATTTGGCACGTTCCCGGTACGCCTCGTCTGGCTTGTCCGAGAGCACCTCGATCTCCAACTGCAAATTATCAAATTCATCATATAGGGCATCAAATTTTCTAAGGCGACCCTCCAGCTCAATGCGCTGCAAACTAGAAATTGATTCGCAACTCACAAGCACGTTTACCCAATTGCAGAAATTCGTAAGCTTAGCTTTTGAAGCACTGCGTTTTCTTACAAGTAATTCCTCAGTAGCCATTATAAGAAACTGGTTTTAGGTAGATAAGATGCAAATGAAAAAAAGAAATAAAGATGTTAAACAAGTAGGTAGGTAGTATGATGTGACTAATTAGCAGCGAACAGATGTTTTTTGCAATGAATAGGCGCGTGACCTTGAAGCTCACTCGCTAACAAAGAGAATGCCAGCCGGTGCAATAATAACAAATCGGTTCGATGTAGCTATAAACTAATATGAACACACTATAAACCAATGTAAATAATTACTTGATGACTCAAATTTGAAACTGAACTGAAAACGGTTGCAACGGAAATTTTTGCATTTGACTTCAAACTGGAATTTTTAGAAAGGAATTTGGAACGATACACAATATGCTTATCTTTATCCACAAGGCGGACTGTGTTGATTCCCACGAAGCAAGTAGATAAATGTCTCGGCGGGTTCGACCAACGTAGTCGAGACTTGACCACCGTCGACGTGAAGACCTCGGGAACTTGTAGACGTCCTCTCCTCGCTTATTATAGGCGACTCCAACTCCAAACTTGTCTGCCGGTTAACGCAGCTTGTAGTGACACGGCGCTTTGATAACTCGTCGTGTCAAAGTCCACCAACGTCGTCGACCGTACTGCCACCGCGCAAACGTCCTCTTTGTTCGTACAAAATACGTTACGCGGATTTTAAAATAAAGAAGGCCGAAGGACCAAAATGTTGATGACCTAACTAAAGGTTCGTGAATAAAAGTAAAGTGGACTGTAAACACTTATAATACGGTTCTACAAGACAGTACAATGCTGGACTAAACTTTAACAATAGGTACAAGTAGGTAGATAAGTATGCGCGCGCGTCTTTGACCGTGCTCGGTATTGGAGATGAGGTGCGGGCGGCGGCCAGTCTGCTGCCGCGGTGTAGTCCCGCGCCACGCCGCGCCGCGCCCTCCGCGCGTCCCCTGCCTTGGACTAAGACTCACGCCTTGTCTGCGTGAACAAAAGGGGTAGTTAATTTTACATGGGAGGATTATAATAAGTGGCTTGATTAATTATAAAATTGTTAAGTATAAATAATCTTTGAGTCAAGTTATGAATTTTCATGAATATTTTAAAATTCCACCCCTGTGGGGGTGAAAAGCGGGGTACAGTTATATGAAAAATCTTATTAATTTAGTTAATAAACTTAAAACTTGGCAACAATACTTGCCTAAGTAAGTAATAAAGTTTATCATTATAAGTTTTTCAAACTACCCCTCAAAGGGGGATATAGGGGTGTCGAAGTTTGTGTGGAAGAAATTGAATGCGCGGTCCGATTAACTCGAAACTCAGTATTGATACTTTTGTCAGAAAATAATTAATAATAAGTATGTAAAGTTGTCGAAAATTGTCCCCTGACGGGGCAAAAAGGGGTAATTCGATTTTCAGGGGAGGATTTGAACTTGAAACTGTATGTTACATTTTCACGCCTAAACCACTGAACTTCTGATTTTGCAAAGAGATAGATGGCATCCTGGGGAAGCACATACTTTTTATCCTGGTAGCACGTTCCCGTGCGATAACTTCCGACATCCACGCGGGCGAAGCCGCGGGCAGAAGCTAGTCCAAAATATTATGTCTATAAGCACATCGGAATTTATTAACAAGAGCCTCAAACCATCTTCACAAGCTAAAATATTTAAGTGTCTGAGACCGCAGACGTAGTTGTGTATATTTTGGGTTGAATGGGCTACAAACCATTAGCTTCGAATTATTATATAATTACTAGCTTTTGCCCGCGGCTTCGCTCGCGTTAAGAAGTAAATTGACAAAGTTTCATACAAACTTTCATCCCCTATTTTATCCCCTTGGGGGTAGAATTGATCAAAATCCTTTCTTAGCGGATGCCTACGTCATAACATCTAGCATATGCATCTGCATGCCAAATTTCAGCCCGATCCGTCCAGTGGTTTGGGCTGTGCGTTGATAGATCACTATGTCAGTCAGTCAGTCACCTTTGAGTTATATATATTTAGATTATATATTACCAATCTTCTTCTGACATCACACTGCAAAAAATATAAAGCTAGCTAAGTAGTTCGTTTGTGTGACTTTTAAAGTCACACAAACGAACTACTTAGCTAGAGAAAACATCATAGGGCTGGAACGCGGCAAATATTAAAACTAGGTCACAGAGACTTTGAAGACAAACACTCACACAACTCACAAACTTATTTAATTTCACCAAATAATCTGATTATGGCTAAGAAAGCCGATTGCAGGATAAAGAAGAGTAGAGAGAAAAAAATGCATAAACAGCGTTATTGGTAAAACATTAACATCCTCTCAGGACCATATAACTAACATTATAAACAACAACTTTTGTTAATTCATCAGACTTTCATACAAAAAAAAAATATCAATTCAACCAGTTGAAATATATACGATTTCCTGTTACGAACTCAACATTTAGCGGATGGGAGCGGGGTTTAGATAGAAAAACGAAACTAAAGGTTTGGTTTTTGTAAATGTATTATGTTTTGTAAAGTCATAGAGCAAAAGTTGTTGTTTATAATGTTAGTGTTATAGTCCTGCAAGGTTGTTAGCATTTACCAATAACCCTGCATAAGCACATCGGAATTTACTAACAAGATTTAATCTTCAAGCAAACCAACATCGACTTCACACTACTAATATTATTTTCGAATCTTCAAATATATGTACGACAGGCTAGGCACAGCCACCACGTGGGTCATAAGTCATGCACGTGATGGTCTGGTTGACCCTCATAACTTAGAGATATTTCTATGGCTAACAGTTCCGAGTGAGTTTGTCAATGTGAGATTTGTGGCCGTACCTAAACGCAACCCACGATAGCATTCATCCTGAGGAATGCTATTATATCTGTAGTTCATGTGGTGTACATAATGAAGGGTATTGTGTTCTATGGCATAAGGGGTAAATATGTTGGTCAATCCTACTAATTTCCTACTAATATTATAATGGATGGCTCTTTCACGCAAAAACTACTTAACGGTTTTGGATGAAATTTGGCGCACAAATAGTTTATAACTAGCATTAACACATAGAATACATTTTATCCCGATATTCCCACGGGATCGAAACTTACGCGGGTGAAACCGCAGGGCACAGCTAGTCGTTTAATATTCATCATCTTAGCACCTATCCTAATTTGTTTGGGGTTGGAGTAGCATAGCTTAATATTATAGGTAGGTACCTAATTAAAATAATTATGCAGTGGGCATTTAGAAGTATTGAAACATATCACATAAACCTACATGGGCACTAATGAAACTTCAGAAGCTAGGTGCACGATTCCAATTGGTCCTTCCCTACTACTACCTAATTAATTGCAATTCTATGTTAATGACGGCACAGATGGTGGCGCCATCTAGTTTTGTTACGAAGTCACTGGAATCTCCGAAAAGGAATAAGAGTGATACTGGCTGGTGACAGTCAATTTAGCAGAGCGTCGCATCGATGGTCGTGTGGCGGCAAAACTTCTGATGACAGATGATGTCAGGGGAGCCGCTGACGTATCTCGTCTACGACAAACTGCTATATTCCGGCACAATCCCCATGATAATGAAGCTGCCGAACTACTAATACGATGACCACTTCTGGTAAAAGCTATCCTGCGCCGTTATATATTTATAGTTACATCTACATCTTAACTCAGTCAGTTTACTTATTTACTTAACGCCTTACGTTCAACGCCGATTGAAAGTAAAATCCGTAGAACGTCAATTGTTTGTTTATTTAAACCGAGAGTCAACTGACAAAGCTAGGTAAATATGACAACTACTTCTTTTACATACCGTTATTTTGGTAATTATTAACATAATAGTAAATTAAAAAACTATCTACATAAGCAATAACAATATAACACACCTAAAGCTTAACAAACTAAGATAATATGGCGTCGAAAAATGCCTCGGTATTTAGTTAAATATTTCTCTGACACCGTTATTAGTAGATACTAATATGTTATAAAATGAAATGGTCAAAGGCTGCCTGCCTGACCCAGGGGTCTGCCGACACTGACAGACTCACTATACGTCACTCAGATATCATTCTATTGTGTGACGTTTGCAGAAACGTCACACAATAGAATGATATCTTGACGTAATAAAGAAGGTGAAAGAACTGCAGTCACCAACATAACTATACGAAGTGGAGACAATACAATAATAAATTAAACTGCGTATATTTAATGTCGTTCGCAGTCTGTATACAAAAATTTAATCAAGTATATCTATAGTTTAGTGAGTCTAGCCAAAGATTGGCAAAACTCATAGTCCGCCCATCATTACTATGGTACATATTTCGAAGTTTTTAGGTTAGGTTACCATAAATTATTTTTCTCAAGAACAGTGCGTTACCTTTTCATGGAAGTGAAGCCAGGGAAGAGGGGGCACCACCCCTCCCTTCCAGGAGGAAGGGGGGGGGGGGGGAAGTGAGGTGGGGTGCACCCTCTTTAAAAATTTAAATTTTTACAGATTTATTTGATAGTTCCAAAATACTCTTAATATTTGTCTTATTATTTATATTAGCCGTGTTTTTATTTATTATCGTATTGTTGTCTCCAAAGTGTATCGCCAGCTGAATCAAGCCGACTCAAGCTGACGCAACAGCGCTAGATTTGTCGTATCTAGGATCAATGACCATTAGAGCAGGCATAGCAACCACATTGGTGAGGATTGGACTGTGATGGGCCCTTTTTACCCGACTGCCCCAGAAAGAAGGTAATTACTATCGCTATTCTGAAATAAACTGAAACATAATGCTGTGTGGTCTATATAATTTTAATTTAAAGATCACAACAAGCACCTCTACCATTCCACTGATTCTCATAATAACAAACTTAAGACATAAAATCCCTGTTATAAACATCCCTGCTATAAACTGTAACGTCAATTAAGGCTCCAGTCGTATCTACTATCAATAAATCTTCATTTGCCTTTCACTGATCATTACAATATGTTCAGTACCACGATCTCACATTGAACCTGCTAGTTATGGAGAACTTTCACATCTAGATGCACTAACTAGCTAGTCATATATTACTATGTAACAGTATATAAACTATACATAAGCAGTATTACCATATTTTCTAAACTCATGCAAAGAAAAATGAATGACTGAAGAAATAAAAAATAATCAAATTATCCTAAACGCCTCATTTGGCTATGAAATTCATGAACTGGCCATTCTAAAAATAATTCCATCCTTCTCTTTCCCTCCCACTGAGCCAGAAAAGGACAGCAACAACTCAATAAATTGCAAGAACAACATAAAAATACACTCAACTATGTTCATGAATATTTTACTATTTCAACACGAAACGCGTTGAAGTCTTTTCCTAGACACACACAATCGTTCTAAGTGCTCAAGCAAGTTGTATTTTTAGTACGCAGCCATCTATCTTTTATATCATTCGTCGTTATAATCGCAAATTTTATTGCGAATCGTCGACTAATCGAGTCGTCCGGTCCGGCTAGAATGGGAACGCGCTCATTTCGCGTTGTATACGAGATAAAAGTACGTTTCCATTGACATGATACGGCACGGGAAAAATGCAAGGTTGATTTGTGAAAGTGAGGTTTTGAGGTTGGTGGTTTAAGTTACGTTTTCTTAGATTTTGCTTTCTGAGGAAGTGTTTAAAATATTTTGTATGTAAAGAAGAAATCGAGAAGAATTTTAAATAGACTTGTGTTTTACTTTACTTAGTATTACGAGTCTTTTATATTGGCAGTTTTGTTTGGTTTCTAAAACAAGTCTGGGCTAAACTATTCTGAAAATAATAGAGAATCTCAACCGAATGTGTTGTTAAAACTCAACCTCATTAGTTCATCTACTGTTATGCACTTGAATTTTTATAAATATTTTGTACTAGCTTTTGCCCGCGACTTCGTCCGCGTGAAGCATCTTTCTTATTTTTTTTTCCGTAAGAACCTTCTACAAAGTATTAGAAAACTTAAAAAAAAGATATGTGAAATCGGTAAAGTCGTTCTCAAGTTATGACGTGACCAAGGGAAATAGGGATTAATTTTTATATATATCTATAGATTATTTGGAATGTTTTATTATTATACTTTAGTTTTTTTTTTTGTTACTGAATCATTATTTTTAATTTGAATACTTATGTTGTTTTTCCGTACACAGTTAGAGA